>JARLTB010000050.1:6265000-6672500 GCA_030141615.1 Unio pictorum
ATACTATCAATCAATCAATCAATACTATCAATCAATCAATCAATAATATCAATTAATCAATACTATCAATCAATACTATCTATCAATCAATCAATACTAGACATCAGTATCTTCAAGACCAATGCATATTTTTACTGGCCAGTGCTGGAGAATTCTGTGGTGGACATATAATCAAAAACATATACCTTAGTACTGTACATATTACCACTCTTTTTAGAAACAGAAACAGGGTGGGGTTTATCATTAAGCATGGGCATATTATTCAATAAGTACAGTAAGGAATGTTGTCAAATACATGGTTCAAATTTAATGCAGTGAACTGACACTGCAGTCTTCACATAAGAAAACAATCATATAATATGGAAATGCTAGTTATGTACCCAAAACAACATGAGTAAATTTAATGCTAAAACTATATACCCAACTGCTAGTCATGTACCCAAATGCTAGTTATGTACTCAAATACTGATTATGTACCTAAATGCTAGTCATGTACCAAAATACTAGTCATATACCAATCGATAGTTATGTAGATAAATGATGGTTATGTACCCCAAAACTAGTCATGTACCCAAATGCTAGTTATATACCAAATAATAGTAATGTACCCAAATGCTGGTTATGTACCCCAATACTAGTCATGTACCCAAATTATGGTTATGTACCTCAATACTAGTTACATACCAAAATGTTAGTGATGGACCAAAAGACTAGTCATGTACCCAAATGCTAGTTATATACCCAATAATAGTAATGTACCCAAATGCTGGTTATGTACCCCAATACTAGTCATGTACCCAAATTATGGTCATGTACCTCAATACTAGTTATGTACCCCAATCGATAGTTATATATCCAAATGCTGGTTATGTACCCCAATACTAGTCATGTACCCAAATTATGGTTATGTACCTCAATACTAGTTACATACCAAAATGTTAGTGATGGACCAAAAGACTAGTCATGTACCCAAATGCTAGTTATATACCCAATAATAGTAATGTACCCAAATGCTGGTTATGTACCCCAATACTAGTCATGTACCCAAATTATGGTTATGTACCTCAATACTAGTTATGTACCCCAATCGATAGTTATATATCCAAATGCTGGTTATGTACCCCAATACTAGTCATGTACCCAAATTATGGTTATGTACCTCAATACTAGTTATGTACCCCAATCAATAGTTACATATCCAAATGCTGGTTATGTACCCCAATACTAGTCATGTACCCAAATTATGGTTATGTACCTCAATACTAGTTGTGTACCCCAATCAATAGTTACATATCCAAATGCTGGTTATGTACCCCAATAATAGTCATGTACCCAAATGCTAGTTATGTACCCAAATACTAGTAATGTACCAAATGCTAGGTATGTACCCAATTCATAATCTTGCTATCCATCCAAATGCTATCTATCCAAATGCTATCCATCTACCCAAATGCTAGTTGTGTACCCAAAAGACATAAATTAATCTTATTTCCAGATCATCTTTACATCCAAGTCATAGAACAAAAAATGATCTTGCCAGATAAATATGAAGTGTTATTAAACAGTAATATGAAATAAATTAAAGATAAGAGGGCTGAGAAGGAATGAAAAGATAACAGCTGAGAAGGAATTAAATGAGTGCTATTGACATTTAAATAACTTATCAAAATAAAACATAACATCAAAATTATGAAATTTATGTAAATTATAATCCAAATAACTAAATATATATTGCAAGAATTTGAGAGACTTATCTGCTGTTGTGGAAAACCATCTGAATGTTGAGGAAAGCATCTGAGCAATAGTCCAAATAAATTAGTTTTATATTATTGCCAATCACACCGCATGAACTTGTTTCAATTACTAAGTGGGAAAAATATGCGAAAAATGCAGGAATTAAAATGAAATAAGTTCAAAAACATAATTTTGATCTTGAAAAAAATCTGTTTGTTTGAATTCTCCCACAATTTACTATATACAGTGTACATGTATACCAGTAAGTCGGGTCCAACTGCAAAATGCACAGACCTAAATCTGACATCCCATAATGCACTGTCAGATATAGGTCTATAACGTATTATTTGAGTAATCAGCAGGATAAAAAGTCTAGACCCTGATTTGCTGGTACATATGCAGGTCAGGGTCTATATTGTCAGTCGTTGGATCAGACTTTGAAATATATACAGTACATGTCTGCAACTACAAGGAAAAAGTCTATATGGTACAGACAAAATAGTACAGACAAAATCTGTGTATGCAGGATAAGCCTGTATTATTAAGGAAAGAGACAGCCAGGTCAGAACCAATTAGCCTGACCCTGAGAAAAGGTCAGACATCATATTGTCTGAAAAAAGATATTCTGATTTAATTAGCACCATCTGAAGTCAACTATTCTCCCATTTCCTTAATGTAAAACATTTATTCTTTGTTTGCAGCAAAAACTGTTTCCAGTCAGTCATTAATATCAGGAGCAATCACACATTGCAAATTGATCTGCTGGGACTTTAACAGAATTTATTTTGTTGCTGAGAAAGCAATAATAATAATAATAATAATAATAATAATAATAATAATAATAATAATAATAATAATACAATATGTAATAATAATACAAATATAATATGTAATAATAATAATAATAATAATAATAATAATAATAATAATAATACAATATGTAATAATAATAATAATAATAATATAATACAATATAATAATAATAATAATAATAATAATAATACAATATGTAAAATAATAATAATAATAATAATAATAATAATAATACAACTTGTAATAATAATAATAATAATAATAATAATAATAATAATAATAATAATAATGACTTTATCTAAAGAGGGTAACACAATTAGCTAAGAACTAATCTACCTAGCAGCTGTCATACAAAGGAATTTAGTTGTTTTATCTGTATCTCTGACTGGTCATATTGGGTATGTAAGAAGAAAATAGTTGGCATCAACCTCATTCAAAGCCTCCTCAGTATAAAGATGGTTAAAATCCTATGTTCCTTAGTTGAGTAAAGTTATAAAATGAACAATCAGGGGTAGTAACTCTTCAACTTATAGGCAATTATATCTGTTACTGATAATGCCATTTTTCAGCATATTATAGGCTATACATGGTGGCCAGTATAAATACTGAAGGAAGAACTCAGAATACCCCCAGAAAGAATCACCGGCTTTCTCATGTATCCACACTGGCAAGCCAGACTCGAACTCACGCAGACACAGATGAGATGGCAGTGATCTGTAATGATGTGTGCTTTAGACAACTCGGCAACTTGGGGCCCTGATATTGATAAATATGCTATTTTTCACAATACCAAACAAGGATGTCTCAGTTGCTCTGCCGTGGCATAATCCAGAACTTTGCATATGGCAAGTAGTATAATCCAAAATGAATATGCCCATTAAATTTCCGGATAGTATCAGAGAAACGAAGCTAAATGCAAAACCCCATGAATGATGCCCATGATCATGACAAAAATGCTGAAATAAGTGATCGCTATGTCATACCTATCCTTTGCAGGTGAGACAAAATTTGATAGCAGAAGTAAAATGGTTTTCACAGTATCTAAGAAGTATGATGCTCTTCCATTACAACACTAATCACATCAGCCATGACTATGTAATGATTTAATACGAAGTTGGCTGGTTTAATAGCTCATACAGTAATGGTGACTGCTTTAATAGTAAGTAGACTGTTTTAACAGCTCACTTAACACACACTTGACTGCTTTAATAGTAATTACGTAGGCTGGTTTTACAGCTCGTTTAACACATAAATGGTGACCACTTTAATAGTAAGTAGACTGGTTTAACTTTTCACTTAACACAATAATGGTGACTGCTTTAATAGTAGACTGGTTTATCAGCTCTTCTAACACATAAATGGTGACTGCTATGGTGGCCTGGTGGTTTGAGCATCCACCTCGGATGCAGAAAGTTATGGCTTCACACCCTGAGTGAATAATAACAAAGACTTATAAAAAGGGTACTATTATTATTACATGTGAGGCCTGGTCCCTGACAGCAGAATTCCAACGAAGAATTCAGGCACTTGAAATGAGATGCTACAGAAACATCCTTGGCATCTCTTACATGGACCACATCACAAATAAAGAAGTGCGCAACAACATCAGGGACAAAGTAGGCCATTATGAAGAACTCCTTGCCACTGTCAAACAGAGAATGGCCATGTCACTAGAGCCAACAGTCTATCCAAAGCAGTACTGCAGGGTAGTGTCCAAGGTGGTAGAAGGAGAGGTAGACAGAGAAAAAAGTGGAGTGACAACATCACAGAATGGACCAGAAAAAGTTTTGCAGAGAGACAGGCATTGGCACATGATCGAGTCGAGTGGAGGGAACTGGTCAGATGTTCAGCAGCACAGTGCTTCAATGACCACACTAGGTCAAGAGACTGATGATGATGATGATGATGACTGTTACAGCTGCGTTACTTGGGGTTTAGCATGAAGAGGTTAATGTTAGGATTGGTTGTCCTGGTGTCAAGATAACACTGGAGACACTATAGTGATGTGACTGATTTTTTTTTAAAAGCTACATTAAACACAGTGTAAGAAGAACAGTGTAAGATTGGGACTTTTAACATTGTCTGAACAATTTTTCAGTCATATCGCTAAAATATCTGCAGCATGGCAGTTTATAGTGATGTCTTGCACTGTGGAATCATGCTGCAGACATGTAGCATGATGTCCCACCCAGTCACATTATTCTGACACCAGGCTGACCAGTCCTAACACTAACCTCGTAATGCTAAGCATGAAGCGAGGCAGCTGTTATTACCATTTTTGTAAGTCTTTGGTATGATTCGGTTGGGGATTGAACCCACAGCCTCCCACTCCCGCAGCAGATGCTCTTACCACTAGGCCAGCGGAGCAGTCCATATCATCTTATAATGTTGCATGTTATAAAAAGTATAGTTTTATAAAACCACAACATATTGAATGATGTAAATGACATTTTAAATGGTTCACATCATGTTCAGTATTCAAAAGAAGCAATGATAACACTAAATCAAGCCAAATTAATGGGATCAATAAACGTGAATACCTTTGTTATATATTTGAGGGCATTGACAGTGAGGAAAAATATATATCCAGGAACTCAGCGAAGTATTCTGACCACCAATTCATCATGTGAAAGATAAAATCAAGTATATTTTTTTGACAGGAATAAAAGAAAGCTTGAGGAAACTTTATGAATGAGTGACAAAAAAGATAAGGATTTTTGGCAGAAATCTGCAATATAAATGTGTGAGAATGGAAATGATACATATCAGATCTCTACACAGAAATGCAGTCTGACATTTTTTGCATTTCCTGTCAAGTGTATATCACGATAAGAAATGTTCTTACTGTCATCTGGTTGTTGTAAATGTGGGATCTATCTATTTTGGTAGCATGTGTAGTAGTTTTCATTTCTGCCTAAGAGAAAACATCTATAATAAAATTGACAAAATAACTAATAAATATGCTAAATAGCTAATCATTTATGACAATTTGGCACCACATTCTTGGGAATAAAGTCTGTATGGTTTACACAAGAATAAAGTCTACTGTTTACACAAGACTCAAGTGAAAACTTTTATACAAAAATCAAGTCTATACAGTTCACACAAGAATAAAGTCAACTGTTTACACAAGAATCAAGTCAATAATTTTACACAAGAATCAAGTCTATGCAGTTCACACAAAATAAAATCTACACAGTTCACACAAATCAAATCTATAAATTCACACAAGAATCAAGTCAATAATTTTACACAAGAATCAAGTCTTTGCAGTTCACACAAAATAAAATCTACACAGCTCACACAAATCAAGTCTATACAATTCACACAAGAATCAAGTCAATAATTTTACAAAAAAATCAAGTCTAGACAGTTCACACAAAAATAGTCTATATGGCTTACATAAGAAACTGAAACAGAATGAAAATTTCTGACTTCAGAAAAAGCTTATCACCCATTTACAGGGCATGGATTGCACCCATCAAATTTGATTTAATTTGTTAACATACAGTTTTAAAAGTTAAATTAATGAAAATAAATATGTATGTATGTATGTATGTATGTATGTATGTATGTATGTATGTATGTATGTATGTATGTATGTATGTATGTATGTATGTGCATGTGTGTGTGTGTGTGTGTGTGTGTGTGTGTGTGTGTGTGTGTGTGTTTTTAATGATAAATCAGCACAAACATGGCTAAATACTGTAGAAAAATAAATGAAAACAAGATAAAAGTACAAAATAAATTTTAAAAAATATTTAAATTCTGAAAAATCCATTAAAAAAAAAATGACCAAAAAAAATGTTTAAAATACAGACTTCAGTAACTCACAGAACCATGTTAAATATGTCATATGTTTTTGTGTGAGACTTTGGTGATTATGAGTGCCTTGTTTCCTAGAATCATACTTGACTATGCCAATGTTACACCAGCTGTTATAGTTAACAAAGATTTTATTCAATTAGTTACTAGTTTACTAAAGACATGCCTTAATTCTAACTCCCTAAAATGATACCAACATATTTACATACAAATTTAGGCACAGTTTTCTGTGGGTATAAATTTAAAATAGTAAAATAAATCGACAAACATCACCATTTAAATGACCAGTCAATGTAAAATTATTAACTGCTTGAATTTCTATGGAACCACAAAGCTATTCTATTTATATTTGCCTGGTTATTCACACCATAGTGCTTGATCTGTTTCCTCTCACACCAGGCAGTCCTGACTAAATTCCACTACAAGTACTGGTATAAATCATTAAAGGAAAATGTCATCACCATACTGTTACTTGTATTTGTATATCAATAAAATTTAACTCCAGTATTAAAAAAACTTTTTTTATATCAGGCACCTAGCCATAAAGAATCCTGGTATAAGTTTTCTTACTTCCATGGAAACCTAACCGAATTTGTGACCATATATATACGAACTTTATTAAATCTACTGCATGTAATGATGATGGTAATAATAATAATAATAATAATAATAATAATAATAATTACATATACTGAAATATCTTGCCATCATATCCCTGCCCCATGCTTCTTACAGCATATTCTAAACTATCCACACACACACCCAATCTGATTTTGACCATAAACAAAATTTCATAATAAAAATATCTGCCAATATAAATCAAATTTGTACATCTGTCCTTTGACCTAAACACAGGATCTCATGGGTGGAAGCTAAAATACACAGACAAATTAAACGGCACATTTCCAAGAAGTTTAGAATGATTTCTTTTTACATTAACCCTAGAGGTTTTTTGCTGTTTTTGCATGAAATGCGAGTGGGAAACACATTTTGAAAACTATTTCTGAAAACATCCTAATATATTGTCTGCCAAGCAATTTTCCATTAGCCTAATGACTATTTGTGCTAAAAGCAATAATGGTTTCCATTGGCTAGTTTGCTCGCGTATGAGCAAACAATGAAAAGTTAAAAGTTCTTTTTGTTTTTTCTGCTTAACAGTCCGATAAACAAAAAACAATTAAAAAAATTGCTCAAACATATTTTTTGTATGGAGAAGACTCTTAAATGTCCATAGTGTCCTACTTTCTGCACAGGTTCACCTGTCTGTGTGCAGTTCAGACCAGTTTGCATTAGATCTGAGGCCATAAAGTCTAATATCTCGACACAAAATCGGATTCTGACCAAGGGCAAATTTTGGGTGGAAAACAAAACAGGTCCAAAAAATTAGTTTTTCCCTTCTGTATTTTGTATTGCAACTGAAATGTTCAGATTATTTGATATCATTGTAAGCTAAATCTGTCAACCTTTCTATAATACCACCCACTTTAGTGTATCATACATGATGCTACAGACCTGTGCAGTAATCTACTACCTCCTGCCCCGTAAATGCGGCGCTTTAGAGTTAATGTTTTAAGAGACAGACAGATGGATGGATGGATGGACACAAGGACTCAATAGACTCAAACCTCATACAGGTGGGTGTATATCAATTAATTTTATAAAAAATTGTATGTTATCCTTGAAACTAATTAGTGGACAAAATTCCACATTTCTGGAAAAGCCCCAAAAATTGGAGTAAAACTGTGTGGACCAAAACTGATGACATTATCATGTTATGCCATTTATATACAGTACCCACTCTATTAACACTCTTCATTATAACACAATTCATATCATAAGGTAGATATGGTCATTATAACACAATTCATATCATAAGGTAGGTATGGTCATTATAACACAATTCATATCATAAGGTAGATATGGCCATTATAACACAATTCATATCATAAGGTAGGTATGGTCATTATAACACAGTTCATATCATAAGGTAGGTATGGTCATTATAACACAATTCATATCATAAGGTAGGTATGGTCATTATAACACAATTCATATCATAAGGTAGGTATGGTCATTATAACACAATTCATATCATAAGGTAGGTATGGCCATTATAACACAATTCATATCATAAGGTAGGTATGGTCATTATAACACAGTTCATATCATAAGGTTGGTATGGTCATTATAACACAATTCATATCATAAGGTAGATGTGGTCATGACACCAATTGTATTTATGCAGTAATAAAGTTATGTGCATGACTTATTAATGTATTTCATTATAATGGGTCTCACTTACAGGCATTATACTCCATGGCTCACACAGAGAGTGATACATGTACATGTATAATGATAATGGAAGTTTATATGCCTTCAAAGACTCCAAATTAGACATATATTCTCCTTCATTATAAGGGGTCTATAACAATGTATTCTCCATGGCTCCTATAGAATGTGCTATAACATGAAAGTGTGCGTGTATGTGTGTGTGTTTGTGTGAGTGTCCTAAGGCTCCAAATTACATGCATATTGTATTTCATTATAATATGTTCTCACAATGAGGTTGTAAACTCCATGCACAGTGCCATACTGTCTTGAGTACAGTATATAACTCCATGCACAGTGCCATACTGTCTTGAGTACAGTATATAACTCCATGCACAGTGCCATACTGTCTTGAGTACAGTATATAACTCCATGCACAGTGCCATACTGTCTTGAGTACAGTATATAACTCCATGCACAGTGCCATACTGTCTTGAGTACAGTATATATTACACTCCTGAAGAGTCAAAATTTACAACGCACTTTACAGCCACATTTTTTTTAGAAATATAAGGATTTTAACAGGGCAATATCTAAAAAACTATTAGGAAAAATATTATAAAGATTTTTAAAAGAAAGTATAGGGAAAATGGTGTGTTACTAACATTACCAACTGGATATTGCATTGTAAGTATTTAGACAAATTAGTCAATATTAATAAACATCATGTATTGAATAATAACTGATATTCATTTTTTGATACATCCATCATGACTATACATTCAAAGACCTTTTAATCTTTTTTTTAATGAAAATAAGAGATCTGCAAACGAGATGGTATGGGCTTCTCTCACAATAACATACGGATTAATCTGGCATCTGGGAAACATATAAAAAAATAAATGCAGATAAAAAACTTGTAGTGATTAGTGCATGATTTAAATGCAATATAGAAAAAGCTTGGCTAGAGCCAATGTCAATGCTCTAAATCAAGGCGGGTGTCTATTTTATGGGTCATAAAATCTGATGCCTGCACAAAGCATGAATGAATGATACAAATGCTGCTGCAGGCATAGCAATGTCGGCCATCTTATCTCATGACTCATCTCTACTGCAGCAAGGCTGCCTCTCTTTCTCTATACTTGAGTTACATTCTTATCTCTGCATCATACACACAGCTCCTTTCTGTATCTTTTCATGGCTTAAATATCATCTTTTTCACATGTCTGCCCAGTCTGCTACTGACCCCGCATACAGGATGCAGGATTTGTTCCAAGGGACTTTAAACATGACAGAGTTGCCTCTTTTTATATAAAATAGCCCAACATTTTCATTTTATGCTGGAAATTAACCTATTTCTGCCGTAAAAGGGTGACCGAAACCTATGTGAGCTCCTAACCGTATTTCTATTTTGCATGCAAGTCTTTAACTTGCCAATCATACTATCTCAGGATCGTGACCAAAAGTTTAAAAGTTATATCTCTAGTTAATATTTCCCTATCATGTAGAGGTTTGTATCTTGGTAAATGTCATCCAAAACTTATCTCTAACTGTTCTGGTCACTTTCCAATGCAAACAGAACAGTATAGATTTCCATGCACCCACCACAAGAAATCCTAACATAGTGCCTCTCTTATCAAGGGCAGTTATAATGCAATGCCTCCCATTTTAAATCATGCATATCACTTTTTATTTCTTGGCTAACAGATAGAGCTTCCTCCTTATGGATTCTAATTTTATTTATTTCTCCACAAGGACATCAATATGAATGAAGCAAATCCTTTTCTTTGCATGCTTTACTCAGCGTTTAAAATGCAGTGGAAACTGCAATCATGATATATTAAATAAAATTCAATGTTGCCTGACTGATGACATTATTTGATGTAAGGCATTTTGTTTTTAAAATGTGTGCAAATATGTAACTGATTTATTTGCTTAATGATGCAAGGTCCACACAACTAGGTAAAATCAAGACTAAAACTCATCCTCTTCAGGTTAAATAAAGTGAAAATGGTATCTGACCATGGTCCTTTTTATACTAACTTAAAAAAACAAGATATCAGATTAAATTTCAGCACATGCGTTCATTTAAAAGTTACCTGACTCAATGGAAACGTAGGTGCATCACAATTACTGTAAAAAGACCCTCCACAGAATATGGCAAGGAATAAAAACATAATCCTATTCATACTATTCTATTCAGGTAATACTGGGATAAAGTCAGAAGTCAATCAAATGAAAACAGACTGTATATTACATTATATACTCGCTTGTAAGTTTGGGCCAACTGCAAACAAACTGACAATAATCTGGTGCTACATGGCAGATCAAGGTCAGTGTTGTTTGTTCCAGTAATTCAATGCAAGGCTTATTCCATGCATTCAATTGCAACATTCATGCAAATTGCTAAAAAAAAAAAATAGTGCTAAATAAACAAATTAATTTTAAAAAACCATTGTGCATTATTGTGCAAGCTGCAAGCTCGTGACTTTTGTTTGCTTTTTTAAACACCCCCTGTATTTAGAAAATTCTCTGCCCCTCTAATTATTTCAAAAGAAAGGGAATTACCCCCACCCCTCAGACCCTGGAGACAGAGAGATGGTAGATGAATCAAAAATCAGTAACTTTATGTCATATTTGATATTACTTTCATGTGGAAAGTAATAGGGTTGCCAAAAGTCTCATAAAATAATATCCTATAAATTATAAGCATAACTCAAATAACTTCATGAGACATGTATTCAAAGGGTCAAACTCCTTTGAATGACAGAAGTTAAAAGTGAATGAACAAATAGAATCAGTAGTTACTCAATGAAGCAGGGTATGACTGTAACTTGATACTAATTTTACACCACTATTGCTAAAGGTTACAAACTCTAATTCAGAACCTAATAAAATTGGTCAAAAGGTGGAGTGCATGTTAGTAGTATCCAACAAAGATATCCTCAGTAAATATTTGTCCAAAGTTTGTTGGTGTTGTTATTGTTGTTCTGGGTTTATACACCATTTCTTAGCACAAGGTAGGCTATTTATGGCAGCCAATATAACTGGTGTAGGAAGAACACAGGGAAACCCTGGTAAGAACCACTGAACCACAAGAGGCTACTAGTAGCCTTCTCACATACCTGCATTGGCCGAGCCTGAGACTCTAACCCAAACAGACAAGATAAGATAGCAGTGAGCGATATTGGCAAGCACCTTAGACCACCCATCCAACAAGTTGCCCCCCACCCAAATAAAATTGGTAAAAACATGGAGCATGTTTATCATTAGACATGTTACCAACTTTTAAGTCGAGGCTGCCTGCAGACAACATAAACCTGCAGATAAGGGTCTATGCTGTTTCTTTCTACTGATAACTCCTAACAAGACCCAGATCTTACCTGTGTGTTATGTAACATCAAACCTGGATCAGTGCAGTTTTAAAGCTGGACTCAAATTGTAATAGGTTGATAAATCAGCCCTTCACTTTGTGATGATGTTGATTTTCGAGTCAGGGGCTGAATCTCACCTATTCATTAAACATCATACATACATCAGTGTACATTTTATACACTGATCGGTATTTTTGGTGGCTGTGCAGTAACCATCAGCTGTAGAGTTTGTTTCAGGGACATGTACATTATATATCCGGAGCATAGCATATGTTTGGTGACTTGTAAATCCACCTGGAATAGCACAACTATCTGATCTATGGCCATTTTGAATTTGGCACTTGATATGTCTGTTAACAATTACTGTTATGTGTCTAAAGTGTATGCATGCAGCGAAATTGCACACTATAATGAACAGGTCACATCAGACCCACATATGAGTATCAACACAGATTTGGGGGGGGGGATTTATCAGGCTAAAATTGTAATTGAATATATACAGTATGTCAGTGTAACAGTGTTGAATATATAGAGTATCTCAGTGTAACAAGTTTGAATATATAGAGTATCTCAGTGTAACAAGTTTGAATATATAGAGTATCTCAGTGTAACAAGTTTGAATATATAGAGTTTCTCAGTGTAACAAGTTTGATTATATAGAGTACCGGTATGTCAGCGTAACATGGCTGAATACATCTTAGTGTAACCAATTTGAATACATGTATATACATTATGTCAGTGTAACAAGTTTGAACATATACAGTATCTTAGTGTAACAAGCTTAAATATATACAATATGTCAGTGTAACATGGCTGAATGTATACAGTATGTCATTGTAACAGGGTTCAATATATACAGCACCTTAGTGTAACAAGTTTGAAAATATACAGTATCTTAGTGTAACAAGTTTGAAAATATACAGTATCTTAGTGTTACAAGTTTGAATATATATAGTATGTCAGTGTAACATGGCTGAATGTATACAGCATTTCAGTGTAACAAGTTTGAATAAATACAGGATGTCAGTGTAACAGAGCTGAATATATACAGCATATCAATGTAACAGTGTTGAATATATACAGCATTTCAGTGTAACAGTGTTGAGTATTATGTCATTGCAACAGTGTCTGCATACATAGTGTGTCCGTGTCACTGTGATAAAATGGAAAAATTACATATAAAATTCAACTTACCTTATAGTATTATGTAAATATGGTTTCCAGAACCAGACAGCTCCTCAATATCCAACAGCTTTATATTCCTTATCAATATAAATTTCATACACTCCTCAAAGATGAAAATGTCAAATTATTTTAACTTGAACCCGAATCTCAGCATAACTTCTTTGGATATGTTTTATTTATACATATATTCTTACTGTAAGTAAGCCCCACGTCAAAGGACCAGCCACAACTTTTTCTCCAGTCTATAACACACAGGTATGTATTTCCTCACCTGTGCAGGTATGCATTTCATCACCCTATATATCTTCTGCCCCTATCATGCAAAGCTAAACTTGTATGCAGTGGCAATTTAAAATGCGCATTCTAATTTCTTGTTAAGTCAAAATAAACACTGCAATGACTACAGGACAAGTTTTGATGCAAAGGAATGCATTTAACTTTTCTTACTAGCTGTCAGAGAAAGTGGCTGTCTGAACTAAATCCATGTGCATTTTCTCATTGTTCGCCGTTTCACTTTTCTCAGTAGAAAACTTGCTATTCAATTTCTCAACTCCTGAAAGGCTAAATCAAAAGAAAACCCTGAACTTGCACAGTAACAATAAATACACAAGTCTTGGAAACTTCTGACAGGTTTTCAAAGATGAAAATGAAGTCAGCAGCTAAACTTTTCCCACAGTTTGAAATGGACACTTAAAAATCCACTGCTAAATACTTTGATCCCCAAGATAAGAGGAGTCTTTTGTTTTCAAAAATGCATCATGAATGTCCTATTTGCATCGTTTTGTATTTATAATGATCAAACTTTTCCTTTATATTGCCGATTGTAACCTTAAATCTCCAATAGCTGGTTTGATTCCATGCTTTAAATAATGAGGGCCAGAATCCCCATCAAATTTTATGTGACATCAACCAAATTACTCTATTTTGTAAATGATAATAAAGGAGATTAACTAAGTCATATCACTTCACTTTTCCTTCCCTTCATAATTTTGTGTGAGGGCTGGTAATGAATAGCTGAGTTGAATATGCATCCCCTAACTGCAAATATAATACAGCTTTGGCTTAGAATTTCTCTACACAGCTTATTCACAGACCAAACCTTAACAAGGTGAATTTCCAGTGTGGTAGGCCCAGTCAGAAATCTAGAGTGTTATCAGAGAGGAGAATAAGCTTGGAGAAGTAAAAAGAAGATATCTTTTGATACCGTAAACCTCCAATTTTAAACAAACCAACCTTTTGATATCATTAACCTCAAATTTAAAAAAACCCAACCTTTTGATATAAATAACCTCCAATTTTACAAACTAACCTTTTGATATCATTAACCTCAAATTTAAAAAAAAAAAAACTTTTGATATAATTAACCTCCAATTTTAAACAATCCAACCTTTTGATACTGTTAACCTCCAGTTTAAAAAACAATCTTCTGAAGAAAATGTGAACATAAACATCTGTGTAACCATGAGTCAAGAAAAGAAAAAAGAAAGAAAAATAAAATTTGCTATTTTATATTCATTTCTGTATCCAAAAAACATTGTACCTCAACATGTATTAAAGACATCTGGACTCCCTTCATTTCCATAAAAGAATATTACATCTTATTCCATATTTCATACTTATGAAGTTAAAAAAAAATAAAATAACTGTTTTAAAGAAGCAGCTGATTTATTAAACCAATTTCATGTGCATAGTAGTTTCGTAAAACTGGTTCTACTGTTAATGACTTTTAACCAGTATGTTTATGGGTGGTAATAGCCAGTTAATGTAGGTAATACATTTTAATTGAGACTCTTAATTCTACATTTTTATTATATTTTAACTCCAAAATCATAAATTCCAATATTTTACCATAAATAAAGTTTAATGAATTTTTAGTTTTGCCATATTTATGTCGTATTTTAGTGACATTCTACAGAATCCATGATGGGCAGAGATTCATAGTTTGGAACAGCTGTTAACAGCTGTCAGCGTTTTAAAAGAAATACTTGAATAAATCATCTCATGATTAGACAGGTGTTAAGTACTACTAACACCTGAATATTATCACTAGCATTTCGATCCGTTTCCATGGTGTATTACTGATATGATATTTGGATCTGTTTCATGGCGTATTGCTGACATGATCTCATCACAAAAGTTTGATGTAAATTAAACTAGTTCCATGCTAAATGTTTGCCACAATTTGAATTTACAGTAACTTTGCAAGTTCAATACTTACAAATTAATGACTAACATTAGATTACATGGTTACTAAGCACTACCTCATTATAAGGGCCTTCATAGTTCTTATTATAAGGCTAGTACAATTGAGAATCCAATTTCATTACTTGATAGAAGACTTACAAGAATGTTAATAACGGCTGCCTCGCTTGGCGCTCAGCACTAAGAGGTTAGTGTTAGGACTCGACCTGGTGTCAGGATAATGTGACTGTGTGGGACATCATGCTACAATGTCTGTGGAATGAAACTCCAGTGCTAGATATCACTAGAAACTGTCACACTGCAGACATCGACTGAAAAATTGTTAAAGCTACGTTAAAAATCCAAATCACATGCACTTATTAATTTGATAGTACAATTATATGCCATATATCTCATTATAAGGCAGCCTCAGTAAATGACAGAATACCATAGTATTACCATGGACATCATTATAATGAGGGATTCAATATGTATCATATACTTCACTATATGGCTGCCTCAGTATATGACAGTATGTCATAGTGTTACCATGGTTACTATGGACATCATTATAATGAGGGATTCAATATGTATCATATACTTCACTATATGGCTGCCTCAGTATATGACAGTATGTCATATTGTTACCATGGTTACCATGGACATCATTATACTGAGGGATTCAATATGTATCATATACTTCACTATATGGCTGCCTCAGTATATGACAGTATGCCATATTGTTACCATGGATATCATTATACTGAGGGATTCAATATGTATCATATACTTCACTATATGGCTGCCTCAGTATATGACAGTATGCCATATTGTTACCATGGATATCATTATAATGAGGGATTCAATATGTATCATATACTTCACTATATGGCAGCCTCAGTATATGACAGTATGTCATATTGTTACCATGGATATCATTATAATGAGGGATTCAATATGTATCATATACTTCACTATATGGCTGCCTGAGTATATGACAGTATGTCATATTGTTACCATGGATATCATTATAATGATTGATTCAATATGTATCATATACTTCACTATATGGCTGCCTCAGTATATGACAGTATGCCATATTGTTACCATGGTCATCATTATAATGAGGGATTCAATATGTATCATATACTTCACTATATGGCAGCCTCAGTATATGACAGTATGCCATATTGTTACCATGGTCATCATTATAATGAGGGATTCAATATGTATCATATACTTCACTATATGGCTGCCTCAGTATATGACTGAGGGAGTACTGTATGTATTACAACTGACTGAGGGAGTACTGTATGTATTACAAATGACTGAGTACTGTATGTATTACAAATGACTGAGGGAGTACTGTATGTATTACAAATGACTGAGGGAGTACTGTATGTATTATAAATGACTGAGGGAGTACTATATGTATTACAAATGACTGAGTACTGTATGTATTACAAATGACATTATAAGACTACTCATTAAAAGGGGGTATACTGTTATATTTACCTGGACAGCTTGATAAGAGGAATTACCATATTTGGAGCATGTGATCAATGAATGAAGACTATCTCTGATATAACAGTAATCAATGAACTTTTTTTTAAAGAAAAGCTCCTACAAAATGCCAAGATACTCTGCTTCTAAAACTGTTTTTATTTTAGGACATTGAGAATATAATTATGTTACAGTTCACTTTCACCTGTATCACTTATGTGATCAAATTACTTGTAAAAAATAACAACTGGATGTCAAGTAGCATTTTATCAGGTATATATCAAGACATACAGTATTACCTTTGATTACAGGTATGATGAAGAAAATTATCCCATGTTCATATCAGCATATCAAAATAAAATGAATGAGAAAGAAGGAAAAATCACACGGCATGTATTATCTACTTAAGAGTACTGTATTTATCCTATGATAAAACCATGCTTGATTAAAAGTCTTTTTTGTAGATTTACAAAGGATATCACCATCTGACAATAAGCCCATCCAACCTTTCTGACAAATAGTTAATGCTGGCCACTAGTCTTATTATTGGAGAAATCCTGAAGGAAATGTTCTATTCATGAAATTAAGTACCTTCCATTAAGGTGTTGGTATGAACACAATTTACATCAAACCATTCATTAGAAATATTTTTAATGGTCAAAAATGTCCTGAATTTAGGAAAATTAATTTGATTTCTTATATTTTTGGCAAATGTGGGTTCATGGTTGTTTCTGAATCTAATGGGAAAACTGCAAAATAAAGGAATTAAGAACAAGTATGCAAGCATTGACATAGCAGGCTTGTTTGTAACGCATTGACAAAAGCATTGACATATCAGGCTTGTGTGTATAGCATTAACATATCAGGCTTGTGTGTATAGCATTGACATATCAGGCTTGTTTGTATAGCATTGACATATGAGGCATGTGTGTAAAGCATTGACATATCAGGCTTGTTTGTATAGCATTGACATATTAGGCTTGTGTGTATAGCATTGACATATCAGGCTTGTGTGTAAAGCATTGACATATCAGGCTTGTGTGTAAAGCATTGACATATCAGGCTTGTGTGTATAACATTTACAAATCAGGCTTGTGTGTATAGCATTGACATATCAGGCTTGTGTATATAACATTGACATATCAGGCTTGTGTGTATAGCATTGACATATTAGGCTTGTGTGTAAAGCATTGACATATCAGGCTTATGTGTATAGCATTGACATATCAGGCTTGTGTGTAAAGCATTGACATATCAGGCTTGTGTGTATAACATTTACAAATCAGGCTTGTGTGTATAGCATTGACATATCAGGCTTGTGTATATAACATTGACATATCAGGCTTGTGTGTATAGCATTGACATATTAGGCTTGTGTGTAAAGCATTGACATATCAGGCTTGTTTGTAATGCATTGACAAAAGCATTGACATATCAGGCTTGTGTGTATAGCATTAACATATCAGGCTTGTGTGTATAGCATTGACATATCAGGCTTGTTTGTATAGCATTGACATATGAGGCATGTGTGTAAAGCATTGACATATCAGGCTTGTTTGTATAGCATTGACATATTAGGCTTGTGTGTATAGCATTGACATATCAGGCTTGTGTGTAAAGCATTGACATATCAGGCTTGTGTGTATAGCATTGACATATTAGGCTTGTGTGTAAAGCATTGACATATCAGGCTTGTGTGTAAAGCATTGACATATCAGGTTTGTGTGTATAGCATTGGCATATCAGGCTTGTGTGTAAAGAATTAACATATTGGGCTTGTTTGTGTATAGCATTGGTATATCAGCTTTCTGTGTATAGCATTGACATATCAGGCTTGTGTGTAAAGCATTAACATATCAATCTTGTGTGTATAGCATTGGCATATCAGCCTTGTGTGTATAGCATTGACATATCAGGCTTGTTTGTATAGCATTTACATATTAGGCTTGCTTGTGTGTAAAGTATGGACATATCAGGCTTGTATGTAAAGCATTGACATATCAGGCTTGTGTGTAAAGCATTGACATATCAGGCTTGTGTGTAAAGCATTGACATGTCAGGCTTGTGTGTAAAGCATTGACATATCAGGCTTGTGTGTAAATAATTAACATATTGGGCTTGTTTGTGTATAGCATTGGTATATCAGCTTTGTGTGTATAGTATTAACATATCAGGCTTGTGTGTAAAGCATTAACATATCAGGCTTGTGTGTATAGCATTGGCATATCAGCCTTGTGTGTATAGCATTGACATATCAGGCTTGTTTGTATAGCATTTACATATTAGGCTTGTGTGTAAAGCATTGATATATCAGGCTTGTGTATAAAGCATTGATATATCAGGCTTGTGTGTAAAGTATTGACATATCAGGCTTGTGTGTAAAGCATTGACATGTCAGGCTTGTGTGTATAGCATTGACATGTCAGGCTTGTGTGTAAAGCATTAACATATCAGGCTTGTGTGTATAGCATTGGCATATCAGCCTTGTTTGCATAGCATTGACATTTTAGGCTTGTTTGTATAGCATTTACATATTAGGCTTGTGTGTAAAGCATTGACATATCAGGCTTGTTATAAAGCATTGACATATCAGGCTTGTTTGTATAGCATTGACATATCAGGCTTGTGTGTAAAGTATTGACATATCAGGCTTGTATGTAAAGTATTGACATATCAGGCTTGTGTGTAAAGCACTGACATATCAGGCTTGTTTGTATAGCATTGCCATATCAGGCTTGTGTGTATATCATTGACATATCAGGCTTGTTTGTAAAGGATTGACATAACAGGCTTGTGTGTAAAGTATTGACATATTAGGCTTGTGTATAAAGCATTGACATATCAGGCTTGTGTGTAAAGGATTGACATATCAGGCTTCTGTGTAAAGCATTGACATATCAGGCTTGTGTGTAAAGCATTGACATGTCAGGCTTGTGTGTATAGCATTGACATATCAGGCTTGTGTGTAAAGCATTGACATATCAGGCTTGTGTGTAAAGCATTGACATGTCAGGCTTGTGTGTAAAGCATTGACATATCAGGCTTGTGTGTAAAGCACTGACATATCAGGCTTGTTTGTATAGCATTGACATATCAGGCTTCTGAGTATAGCATTGCCATATCAGGCTTGTGTGTATATCATTGACATATCAGGCTTGTGTGTAAAGGATTGACATAACAGGCTTGTGTGTAAAGTATCGGACATATCAGGCTTGTGTGTAAAGCATTGACATATCAGGCTTGTGTGTAAAGGATTGACATATCAGGTTTGTGTGTAAAGCATTGACATATCAGGCTTGTGTGTAAAGCATTGACATATCAGGCTTATGTGTATAGCATTGACATATCAGGCTTGTGTGTAAAGCATTGACATAGTAGGCTTTTGTGTGAAACATTGACATGACGTGTGTGTGATGCATCAACACAACAGGCTACAGGTATAGCATTGACATGTCAGGTACATTTATGAAGCATCAACATATCAGGCTTGTGTAAAGCATTGACATATCAGGCTTGTGTGTAAAGCATTGACATGTCAGGCTTGTGTGTATAGCATCAACATATCAGGCTTGTGTGTAAAGCATTGACATATCAGGCTTGTGTGTAAAGCATTGACATATCAGGCTTGTGTGTAAAGCATTGACATGTCAGGCTTGTGTGTAAAGCATTGACATATCAGGCTTGTGTGTAAAGCATTGACATATCAGGCTTGTGTGTAAAGCATTGACATGTCAGGCTTGTGTGTAAAGCATTGACATATCAGGCTTGTGTGTAAAGCACTGACATATCAGGCTTGTTTGTATAGCATTGACATATCAGGCTTCTGAGTATAGCATTGCCATATCAGGCTTGTGTGTATATCATTGACATATCAAGCTTCTGTGTAAAGGATTGACATAACAGGCTTGTGTGTAAAGTATCGGACATATCAGGCTTGTGTATAAAGCATTGACATATCAGGCTTGTGTGTAAAGGATTGACATATCAGGTTTGTGTGTAAAGCATTGACATATCAGGCTTGTGTGTAAAGCATTGACATATCAGGCTTATGTGTATAGCATTGACATATCAGGCTTGTGTGTAAAGCATTGACATTGTAGGCTTTTGTGTGAAACATTGACATGACGTGTGTGTGATGCATCAACACAACAGGCTACAGGTATAGCATTGACATGTCAGGTACATTTATGAAGCATCAACATATCAGGCTTGTGTAAAGCATTGACATATCAGGCTTGTGTGTAAAGCATTGACATGTCAGGCTTGTGTGTATAGCATCAACATATCAGGCTTGTGTGTAAAGCATTGACATATCAGGCTTGTTTGTATAGCATTGACATATCAGGCTTCTGAGTATAGCATTGCCATATCAGGCTTGTGTGTATATCATTGACATATCAGGCTTGTGTGTAAAGGATTGACATAACAGGCTTGTGTGTAAAGTATCGGACATATCAGGCTTGTGTATAAAGCATTGACATATCAGGCTTGTGTGTAAAGGATTGACATATCAGGCTTGTGTGTAAAGCATTGACATATCAGGCTTGTGTGTAAAGCATTGACATATCAGGCTTGTGTGTATAGCATTGACATATCAGGCTTGTGTGTAAAGCATTGACATAGTAGGCTTTTGTGTGAAACATTGACATGACATGTGTGTGTGATGCATCAACACAACAGGCTACAGGTATAGCATTGACATGTCAGGTACATTTATGAAGCATCAACATATCAGGCTTGTGTGTAAAGCATTGACATATCAGGCTTGTGTGTAAAGTATTGACATATCAGGCTTGTGTGTAAAGCATTGACATGTCAGGCTTGTGTGTAAAGTATTGACATATCAGGCTTGTGTGTAAAGCATTGACATATCAGGCTTGTGTGTATAGCATTGACATGTCAGGCTTGTGTGTAAAGTATTGACATATCAGGCTTGTGTGTATAGCATCAACATATCAGGCTTGTGTGTAAAGCATTGACATGTCAGGCTTGTGTGTAAAGTATTGACATATCAGGCTTGTGTGTAAAGCATTGACATGTCAGGTTTGTGTGTAAAGCATTAACATATCAGGCTTGTGTGTAAAGTATTGACATGTCAGGCTTGTGTGTATAGCATCAACATATCAGGCTTGTCTGTGAAGCATTGACATATGAGGCATGTGTGTAAAGCATTGACATATCAGGCTTGTTTGTATAGCATCAACATATCAGGCTTGTGTGTAAAGCATTGACATGTCAGGCTTGTGTGTATAGCATCAACATATCAGGCTTGTCTGTGAAGCATTGACATGACATGTGCATGTGTGAAGTATCAACATATCTTGCTAGTGTGCATGTGAGTATTAAAATACCTTTGTAGGCTCAACCTACAAATATATCATTAATAAAGGATTTTTTTGTCTCAACAAAATGGGATTTCTTGTCCTATTAAAAAATCTTGTTGTAGTAGGGTTTAACACCATATTTTAGCACAAAATATGATATACATGACAGCCAGTAAAAATTATGGAGGTAGAACCCAGAAACCCGAAGAGAATCACTGAACTTTGCATACCCACATTGGCTGAAACTGAATCTCGAACCCACACGGACAGATGTGAGATGGCAGTGATATGTAACAGTGAACGCTTTAGAACACTCGACCACTTGGGGCCCCCCAATAAATCATAATATATGAAATAAAATTAATTATTTCAAAGATAAAATTTGTTTCAGCCATAAGGTCTTACTGAACCACCAACCATTTTGCCATCTTTAATAATCTAAAGCTATCATAGACCAGATAAAAGAAAATCCAGGACTTATGCATTTCCCTAGACAAAATCCTACCATTTGCATAATTTAGTTCAACCTGAATGAAAGAGATGATAATATCAACAGTAAGAACAGTTTCCATGAATGCAGCATATCATTCAATTCAATGAAAATGGATATTCAATTTACTTTATATACTTCTACTAAATATTAAAGAATTTGGGTAATTTTGTACACACTAAAGAATTATTACATGATTGTGGAATCACTGATGACACATTAAATGACTATGTTGACCAGTGTCCAAACAAATACAGATCAATCCCATAAGTAGGTCTTATATCATTTGGTATTTAATCACAGGTCAAGGTGTCAACAAAAGCTTGGGGATAAATCTGACACATGACCTGGGCAAGCTACATTCCATGCAAGGGATTGAGAGAAGTTAGGAAATGTGTCCTTTGTTCATCAAACTGTATGGTCACTGATATGCTGTGCTCCTGGTGTTACGTACTCTATAAGTGTGAAAGATCACTCTCTCATTTACACAGATGAGTGTACATATTGTTTCAAAAATGAGTGTGTCCTTTCCTGTCAATTATTTATATATATATATATATATATTAGTAATGAATATGTATGTGTTGATGTCTTTCAGAATTGTGGTAGAAATAACAACACAAACGCCAAGGTTCTGTGCAACTAGTTTCGCATTTTAATCAATGCCTCGTCAGGCACTAAATGATTTGAATGTAATGGATGACGTCATTTATTTTAAAATAACAATTACGTCATCATGTAACGTCATAAATGATATGTATCATCATAACAATTATATACAATTCTATATGACAGGATCTATAAGATACATGAGTCTCTAATCAAACATGGATTAATAAATTAATAAAATAAACTAGAGACAAACTTTCATATATATTGCTATGAAGGATATACAAATATAAAACTGTATAATTTAAATTGATATAAATTGGGTATCCTTTGTAGCAATATGTTTGATGTCTTTCAAACTGGAACATGCATCACTTGGAAATTCGGTCACTATAACCTAGTATGTTTAATCTGTTTGACATAACTGCATAACATTAAGTTATGGTTGTTTACAGCCATAGTTTCACTATAATGGTGTTTGTGCAGAATATGTAGATTGACAATGCCTTGTAAACAAAGGGAGATAAATCAGGAAATTTTTTTATGTGCAGGGAAGTAGCACAGTCTTTGACATTGGTATTTGTTTCTATGTTTGATTACACTGCGGCATCATGCCGCAAACATGTAGCATGATGTCCCACCCAGTCACATTATACTAACACCTGGCCGACCAGACCTAACACTGACATCTTAATGCTGAGCTCAGAGCGAGACAGCTGTTAATACCATTTTTTGTAAGTCTTTGGCATGACTCAGCCAAGGATCGAACCCATGACCTCCCACTTCCGCAATGGATGCTCTAACCACTAGGCCAATGGAGTGTTGGACTATGCAATAAGAAAGCACAAAAAATACACCATATATAAAGATCAGTTTTGAAAGCCAATGCGGCAAATCTGTCAAAGAAAATAAAATTTTCTTATTTGATATCTATTAGTACATTATGTATTATGTCTGTTTTTGTGCCCCTTTGAAATTGTGTGTGTCCCCCAAAAATGTTGCACAGGAGGACACAGCATCCCTTATCATTATGTGCTACTGTGACCCAGTTTTAGGTGAATTACTTTAAAATTACCTGAAAGCCTATATTTTCAATGCTGTGCATTTGTTCTCATTCAAGATCCAGTTTAGAAACATTATGAAATAATGAGCTGTTTCAAAAAATTGGGCTAATGTCACCTATTGTTTAGCTTTCGTCGATGATTACAGTATAAATGTCATGTGTTTCTGAGCAATACTGTCACTGTCCCTCATGACTACCAGTGTGTGTGCGCGTGTGTGTGTGTGTATATATATTGTTGGCATCCGTCCGTCTTCGAGAGACGATGGTGTAGCTTCCGATTTGGGTGTCCTATCTGCACCTTCGCGAGTGGCTGAAGAGTCCGACCCTTGAGTGACAGTCTCTGTTGCACTTGCTGCAGGTGTATATATATATATATATATATATATATATATATATATATATATAGAGAGAGAGAGAGAGAGAGAGAGAGAGAGAGAGAGAGAGAGAGAGAGAGAGAGAGAGAGAGAGAGAGAGAGAGAGACAGAGAGAGAGAGACAGACAGACAGACAGACAGACAGAGACAGAGACAGAGACAGAGATGTGTGTGCTTGATTAGCAATTTTAACATAGCTTAAACTCACGACCTCCCACTTTTGAAGCAGACACTCTAACCACTAGGCCACCAGAACAGTTATATATATATATATATATATATATATATATATATATATATATATATATATATATATATATATCTAAAATACTCCTTTATAATTCAATAACAAATCTGGACATGTGTAATTTGCTTGTTTGACATCTTAAAATTGAGCATATACGGTAATACTTTCAACAATTAGTAATACCAGTATGTCAATAAAACAAAAACCATTTATATCACAGTGATAAAATTATACAAATTGAGAATGTAACATAATAATACTTCAAATAACTTCCACTACATTTTCAAATTTTTCACATGCAAATCTGAAAATCATTTAAGATTCACCAGCAATAGAAAATAACATTATTTAGATATGATTAGCTCAAAAGGCCATCCAGCCAGATTTGAAGTTGTATGCACTAGTCCTATGTAGGTTGTTTCCTTGAAATTTAACACAGGCACTCAATTTGTACACATTTAAGAATGAACTAAAGTGGAAACAAAATATATACTGTTTTCAAATTTAAAAGTTTGTGTGAAATCACAATGCACTTTTGTAGTAGTGATCCAGATAAAAGCCCTGTGTAATTGGTATTTGTTTGCATGGTGCTTGATAAAAATCCTCAATCACATAGAGTATGTAATCCTCAATCACATAGAGTATGTAATCCTCAATCACATAGAGTATGTAATCCTCAATCACATAGAGTATGTAATCCTCAATCACATAGAGTATGTAATCCTCAATCACATAGAGTATGTAATCCTCAATAACATAGAGTATGTAATCCTCAATCACATAGAGTATGTAATCCTCAATCACATAGAGTATGTAATCCTCAATCACATAGAGTATGTAATCCTCAATAACATAGAGTATGTAATCCTCAATCACATAGAGTATGTAATCCTCAATCACATAGAGTATGTAATCCTCAATCACATAGAGTATGTAATCCTCAATCACATATAGTATGTAATCCTCAATCACATA
The DNA here is from genome assembly GCA_030141615.1 of Unio pictorum. NCBI lineage: Eukaryota > Metazoa > Mollusca > Bivalvia > Unionida > Unionidae > Unio > Unio pictorum. The sequence continues at coordinate 6,290,965 of JARLTB010000050.1, forward strand.
GAGTATGTAATCCTCAATCACATAGAGTATGTAATCCTCAATCACATAGAGTATGTAATCCTCAATCACATAGAGTATGTAATCCTCAATCACATAGAGTATGTAATCCTCAATCACATATAGTATGTAATAAGTATAAAGATCCTGATATTCTTTTAATTATATTGTAAAAGGTTAAAAAAGCTGAGGAATTCCCAAGCTCCATCCACCTATCATTACCTGTCAATCAACCTTTGTTTATTTAGGGTCATAATGGACTTTTGCCTACTGTCAATCTCAACTCTGTTATATAATCATGCCTGGGGTGCTAAGCCTGGTTAAGGGATGGTATATCCCCTCAGTCAAGTTTGATATATAATATGTACAGATTATCCCCTTGGTCAAGTTTGCTTTATAATATGTACAAATTCAAACTGCTATAACTTCAGCTTTTCAAACAATTTTCATGAAACATTTTTCACCATGAGCAAGATTTGTTTGTTTGTTTGTTTGACTAGGATTTTTAACATAGCATTAACAATTTTTCAGTCATATTGCTATGATGTCTGCAGTGAGGAAGTTTATAGTGATGTCTAGCACTGGGGCATCATGCTGCAGACTTGTAGCATGATGTCACACCCAGTCACATTATCATGACACCAGGCCAACTAGTTCTAACACTAACCACTTAATACTGAGCGCCAAGCGAGGCAGCTGTTTGTGCCATTTTTGTAAATCTTTGGTATGACTCGGCCAGGGATTGAACCCGTTACCTCCTGCTTCCATGGCGGATGATCTAATAACCACTAGGGCACCGGAGCTATCACCATGAGCAAGATAACAGTCTGTAATAATGAGGTTACAATTTCAAAAGAAGCTATTTAACTTGATGAAAGTGTTGACACTGAATTCAGCAAGTTATCAACATTATGTGGATGCATGTTAGTTAGAGAAAACTTATTACAGGTAATCACAGGTGTACAGTTATTGACAGAAGCAATATTAAAGATTTTAAAATCCCCTTGAATAACATTAATAATGCAAAAGAAAGAAGTACAGTATCATCAAATAACCCTCTTAAATAAATTTATTTTTGTATTCATGACATTTTGACATTTAGTTTGCATTTTATTTTGACTGTTTAGCCTGGTTTAAACTTCAAACTTCACATGCAAATTTATTGTAAAGAAACACATTAATTATTAAGGAATTCTATATATGGTAAGCAACATTTACATACCCATTAAAAACTGTACAGCTGCTTGTCAACTTTGGTTTTCTTGGGTCAGAGGGGAGGGAAGGGTATATTTATTTTTAAGTTTGGAGAAAATTTGCTATTTTAAGTGCAAAATTATGAGAATTTTATCCTTTTTAAAATGCACTGAAAACCTAGAATTTTACAGCAATTAACATGTTGAAAATGTATTTTGCAGAGATTAAAGGGAAAGCAAAAGCAACATCGGGAAAAGTCTCCTTAAGAAGATTCAAATTCCCTTGGAACTTTCAGTGATCAAACCCACCTCACAACTCATCATATAGTTTCTTGCCATCCAAAAATATATGAACCATTACATTTTTGTAGGGGGCCCCGAGTGGCCAAGTGGTCTAAAGCGCATTCTGTTACGGATCACTGCCATCTCACCTATGTCTGCGTGGGTTCGATTCTATGATTCGGCTAATGTAGTTATGTGATAAATCTTGCCAGTAGCTTCTTGTGGGTCGGTGGTTCTTTCCAGGTTTATTTTTCCTCCACTAATAATACTGGTCACCATATATAGCCTATTGTGTGCTGAAAAATGGCGTTAAACTCTACAACAATAACAACATTTATGTAAATGATGTTATCCTGTAAGTCTGGTCACCTTTTTATAACATACTTGCATTTTTTTAAAACATTTAAGTGGTTCACTTATTTCAAATCAATGAAAATGAAACAAAATGTTTACCTAACAAGGGTTTAGAGGAATCTGGTGTCTCGCCTGTGAGCTGTGCTATGCATCATGTACCCACCTCACTGTGCATTGGACTTCCAAAAACCTGTAACACAAACGTCTGTTGTAAAACTTCATGCTGACCTCATTGTTGTCACAACTATCACCAGAAAAGTGACACTGTATTGGTCTTGTCATTTCTACATACTGGCTCAATGCAAATCCAGCTTATCAGACATTTTTGTTTGACATTGGTTTGCCTTGAAATCAGGAGATTAAACTGTACATGAAAAATCAATCCTCATGCCAATCTATTTAAGTGCATGAGTACTTATTTTTTGACAATTCCATCACAAGCCATTAAATTTGGAATTGGAAAGCATTGATTATTAAAATTGAGAAGAAGAAGCACAATGATGGTCAGTACACCGAAACACTTCATGACCTCTGGTTATGTATAGCCACCAAACATTTTTCTATTCTGAACTCAATTTTGCCAACATAAGTAATAAAGTCTACATTTCTGACATCTGATTGGTCAAGTTCGTCAGACTTAATATTTGGCCAATCAGATCAGACTTAAATTCAGACAATCGGAACACTCGATTCTAAATATGGCTTAATGTCCAAGATTAATAATTCTATTAATAAACTGCAGTCCTGGCCTCAGTTTTAATCAACACACGTTAAGTCTAGACTTAAGACATTTGATTGGCCCCTTGTAAGTCTAGACTTAAGACATTTGATTGGCCTTTTGTAAGTCAGATTTACATTAAATGTCACTTTAGACTTGTGTTCTTTTTATAAAGATCAGGTCTGGTCATCTTTATGAAACGGTCAGTTTTTGGGTCCCATCAGTATCTGGTTTAGGATAGATTTAATTGTGCTATTACATGTATTTATATTCATGCCTTATTAAACATATGATCCCCTTCCATTCAATAATATATATATTATTATATTATTATTATATTATATAATATATATCTCCCCTTCCATTGAATAATATATATATATATATAGAGAGAGAGAGAGAGAGAGAGAGAGAGAGAGAGAGAGAGAGAGAGAGAGAGAGAGATATGATGTATGCTAAATCAACGATGCACAAGATGCTTATGTTTGTCATTAAAAGAAAAATGAGGCTTGCAGAGTATCCTTTTAATGAAAATTGTATACTAGTGGTATATCATTGTTACAGCATACATACTGTACATACTGTATTTATTTATATCACATACAAATACATATCTTTGCCCTTTGAATGGAGTTAAGATTTATTATAGGCAGTTGTGTATTGAGTGAATGAACTCCTCACATCCTCACGTATGTCTGCTACAAAATGTAGTTCTATTCCTTTTGTGGCTATTCCCAATCACCTTTGCATATTGATAAGTTAATTGTTTTCCTTTTTTAGTTTCTTTTTTTCTTCACATTGATTAAATCAATATAATACATACTTATAATTTAAACATAAAAGATGGCTTTAATGATAAAAGTAGAGTACTACAAACACTTGGTTAGCTATGCCATTCACTTGAACACTGCCCTTGATGTACTGATGCATGAAAATTAATGTGGAACAGAAACTAAACAAAATGGCAAACCAACAAGAGGTAATGAAAATGCTTTAACATATTTACTGTTTATCTAAGTCATTATTTTGCTTTAGTAACAGTACAATTGACCAGTCTCTCTCTCTCTCTCTCTCTCTCTCTCTCTCTCTCTCTCTCTCTCTCTCTCTCTCTCTCTCTCTCTCTCATTGGTTTGACTTCAAAACTCTCTGTCTCTCTCATCCCTTGGTCAGTCTGACATGACTTTTACCATCATTTAAAAGTCCAGAGACAATGTATTCACAAATGAAAATCCCTTACACTTTATTTAGTTTAGCCCATATCTTGCTAAAATGAGAGAGAGAGAGAGAGAGAGAGAGAGAGAGAGAGAGAGAGAGAGAGAGAGAGAGAGAGAGAGAGAGAGAGAGAGAGAGAGAGAGAGAACAACAACAAAATTACATCAGAGTATGTGTACCCTGTATTAGAGTATAATGTCCCCAACACATACTTATTTCAGTGAACCATATTCTTGTGGGTTAGTTTGTGTAATTTCAATTTCAAGGTTTTAATCTAGCCCAAATTCCTTTTCTCTCTCACTCCACATTTCTGTGTAGTTTGTCCATCATGCATGAAAAGGAAGAGGGAACAGAAGCATAAAGGATTGTGAGGAAAATATGTACCATAGTGAATTCATTGAGAAAACAGGGATTGTTAATATTTTAATATAATTAGGATCTTAGCTCTTGACTACAAATGGAACACTTTTTATTATTTTTGCAAACCATGGAAATGGGGGTTAACTTCCAAGTACACCAAGGAAACGAACTTGTATGTATTATTAAACCTGTATTATTAGGTCACCAATCTAACACATTACCAGCCGCTAAGGCAGATCCAACACATTACCAACCGTTAAGGCAGATCCAACACATTACCAGCCGTTAAAGCAGATCCAACACATTACCAGCCGCTAAGGCAGATCCAACACATTACCAGCCGCTAAGGCAGATCCAACACATTACCAGCTGCTAAGGCAGATCCAACACATTACCAGCCAACCTAAGGCAGATCTAACACATTGCCAGCCAAGCTAAGGCAAATCCAACACATTACCAGCCAACCTAAGGCAGATCCAACACATTACCAGCCAACCTAAGGCAGATCCAACACATTACCAGCCAACCTAAGGCAGATCCAACACATTACCAGCCAAGCTAAGGCAAATCCAACACATTACCAGCCAAGCTAAGGCAAATCCAACACATTACCAGCCAACCTAAGGCAGATCCAACACATTACCAGCCAACCTAAGGCAGATCCAACACATTACCAGCCAAGCTAAGGCAGATCCAAAGAACAACAGTACATTTATTCATGAACTAAGTGAAAGTCTAACCATTTTGTATTCACCTACTGAAAAGTGGCCTAAATGCCAAAATTTATACAAATAGATGTGGAAGGAATTATGGGTAAAATCTTCATACTGGGTAATTAACATTTACTACTCCCATTTCATGCATGAACATACAACATTGAAAATTCATTTTAGAGCTTTGGTACAGGAAACATTTAACCACAAGATGCTTTGCCACTTTCCTTTCTTTGATCATACACAAAACTCATTTTGGTCTTTTCCCCTATCTAATCTTGCATAGACCTGAAAAAGTCATTAGCAGATATTCTGAGTTCATGTGCATCCAAGGGCAAAATGGTTTGGTAGAAAGGCCATAGATTCTGAATAGTGACTGACAATTTTCTTGACTGACAATGTAACCAGTCTCCATGTGAGTATATTTGATTGGTTCTCAAAATTTCTCAATGCATTCACAACATAAATAATAAAAAACTTAAGAAGAACTCAGTCTACCATACCTCAATCTATAAGTTCCTCCTCTACTTATTTGTTAAGCATCATTTTCAGAGCACTCCACACTGAAAATGCAGCTGACATGATATTTAAATTTGGATATTTGTTTAATTTCAAACCAATTTTTTTTTTTTTAAAGACAACAAAATATGCAATTTTTACAGAGAACAGCAAGAAACAAATACATTTAGCTTCAGTGAAATCTGTTTTTAAAAAAAAATTCACTTAGAACCATGTTTTTGCCGTTATAAATATGTCTCCCATTATTGATGTGTAATACACAAACATACTTAGGAGAATGAGTTTATTAATGTTCATTTAATGGTGGTGTTCTTTATAAGCAGATATGACCTTTATATGTTTGTGTTCATTATAAATGGCTCTGTACTCTTAATGGTGGTATCTCTAAGGAGAATGTAACATGTCCTTTATATATTAGTGTCCTTTATAAGTGGGTCTATCCTATACATCTGTGTCACTTATAAGATCTGCTCTTCATAAGACAGCGATACTGCTCTGGTGGCCTAGTGGTTAGAGTGTCTGCCGCGGAAGCAGGAGGTCGTGGGTTCGATACCGGCGGAGTCATACCAAAGACTTACAAAAATGGTACTAACCGCTGCCTCACTTGACGTTCAGCATTATGAGGTTAGTGTTAGGACTGGTCGGCTTGGTGTCAGGATAATGTGACTCGGTGGGACATCATACTACATGTCTGCGGCATGATGCCCCAGTGCTAGACATCACTATAAACTGCCTCACTGCAGACATCGTAGCGATATGACTGAAAAATTGTTAAAGCTACGTTAAAAATCCTAATCAATTCATAAGACAGTGTCCCTTATCAACAGATCTGTCATTTTTATAGTGGTGTCCCTCATCAGAAGATCTGTCTTTTACATGGTTATGTCAAACTCGCCCCTTATATCATTGTACCCCTTATGAGCAAATCTGTGCTTTATATAAGTGTTTCTGATAATCAGATGTTCTTTATATAGTAGTGAAATCTGACAGTTGTGCATTACCTATGCATCAGAGTGTGAAACCTGACAGATCTTATACCCAGATCTGTCATCTCTATGGCAACATCTCTAATGAGCAAATCTGTCCTTTCTATGGTATCATTTATTAGCAAATCTGTTCATTCTATTGTATCATTTTTTAGCAAATCTGCCCATTTTAATCTGTCATTCCTATGTACATGATCCTTTTAAATCAGTCTGTCCTTATGATTGTGTCAGCTTAAGTAGGTTTTGCAAATTACATGATGAATAAAGATTCTGATGCATAGGTAATGCACAGCTGTCAAGTTTCACACTCTGACCAGTCCATTCTTTACCGGAGTGAACACTGAATTTTGCAAAATATCAGAACTGACCCAGATTTGAAAACAATGAATTTGTAAACCTTATTAGATTATTTATCTCAGACTTATTCAAAAGATAAAAACACACCAAATTATAATCAATGCAAAAATTTTAGTTTGAAAGATTGTATAACTCATCACTGAATGTAAAGATATGGTGTCAATTACAAAAGTTTTGCTAAACATATAATCAAAACACAAACTGAACTTTAATTGGTAATGGGCCACACAATATTTGCTTTATACAGGTACTTTGACACCTACTGAATTTAACACCTTTTCTCTTCTAATAAAGATGGCCCCCAAGTGGCATAGGTTTCTAAAGCACTCACTGTTATGGATCACTGCCATCTCACCTCTGTGTGGATTTAAGTTTCAGGCTCAGCCAATGTGGGTATGTGAGAAAGCTTGCCGGTAGCTTCTCATGGGTTAGTGGTTCTTTCTGGGGTTTTTACCAGGTTCTTCCTCCACCATTTATACTGGCTGCCATGTATAGCCTATCTTGTGCTGAAAAATGGCATTAAACTCTCTTACAACAACAACAATCTTCTGATAAACTTTAACTGGAAACTTTCAATGGATATACTGTTGGCACATCTTGCTGGTTATATTGTGGTACATCTCACTAGTAACAAGGTGGCACATTTGGTGGTCATTAGGTAACACTTCTCACTAGTGATATGGTACATCTCACTGATGATAATGTGGCACATTTTCATGGTAACAGTGTGGCACATCTGACTTGATATTGTTACACATCTTCCTAGTCATTATGTGGCACATCTCACTGGTGATAATGTGGTACCTCACACTGATGATAATGTGGCACATCTTGATAGTGATAATGTGATACCTCACACTGATGATAATGTGGCACATCTTGCTGGTGATAATGTGGTACCTCACTGATAATGTGGTACATATTGCTGGTGATAATGTGGTACCTCACACCAATGACAATGTGGCTCACCTTGCTGGTGGTAATGTGGTATCTCACACCAATGGTAATGTGGTACATTCCTTGTATTGCATCTAAATATTCCCATCTACTAAATTTTGCACATGTATAGAAGGATGGACGTTAATCTTATATATGAACACTCATATTTGTTTTTCTTTCCGTGTGTCCCAGCTGCCAAACAAGAGGTAGTAGGTTCAAAACTTGTGGCATCATCCTGACTTTTTTCTATTCTTTTTAACTTGTCATTTTTATGGCTTTTAAAACTTTTTTAAAACTTGTTTTAAAACTTTGCTATCGTTATGTTGTAACTTTCTTTTATCGCTTCTATCCTAGGTTGGTCAATTAAGCAATTAAGCTTGTCATGTAATATTTAACAGCTAATACTGCATGGATTTCCTGGATGCCAAGTCCTCAGTCAAAGCTATATATTCCCACCTCCAATTAGTAAATGGAGACCAAAAATTAAAAACAACATAATGGCAGTCTGATTTCTAAGTCATAATAAGTCAAAATAAAGAAAACAATTCTCTTCTGACTTGGACCAAGAGAGGGATGTGGAAATCACTGCAACAAGATTAGGCACTTTTTACATAATTCAAATTAATTGTACACCCAAATTAGTTTTAATAGCAGTAATACAATACCTGGTACTACTGAATGGCTAAATCTTACTAATTAGGAGGAAGGCCTCTACAATAACAACTGGTATAGGAGACGTGCATGTAACATTACTGTAGGAGTTTCCTATTGTAAGCTGGTAGATGACTTTGCCATGTGTTATTGTGTGCTGTCACAATCCAACCCAAGGAATAATTGCTTTCACTCTTGTGATCTGAGGAACAAAGGTAAAAGGATGAAAGATAAGGTGATAATCACTAGAAGGAGGATCACTAGAAGGAGGATCACAGGACATCATCCAATGAGGAGTGATTCAAGTATGTCTAAAATGCAGCAGCTCTAAACTCATGGACTTTCTTTCTCATTTGAGAAATATTCCTCTCAGTGAGGGATTGGTAAGCTCTCTTGACAGTTAGAACAATCCAAGTGGCTACCACAATGCCAAAGGAACCCTTGAAGACTCAGTTATGATTCAGTTCCCATAGTAACCTAATAATGCAAACACCATGACATTAATAATTCAATAACATTAAGTTTCTGAGTGCTATATGCATCCTGGATGACAGAGATAACTGCGAGAGCCACTGCATTTTGTGGATCTACAAATTTTTAAAACATGCTTTCAGTTCTACACCAAAGAATCAGGTGATAATTTCAGTACTTTGTCTTCCATGCTCAAGTCTGTTAGAGGGCTTAAATTCCATCAATAAAACAAGGTCCATGTTTTCAGTTACAACTAGGATCAGCTCTTTTTCTCAAATCTAACTTTAACCGTCTACGAAACCTGGCCAGCCAAACCCATATTTACTCTATATTATCTTCAACCATTTCCAGACTGGTTCCCATTAGTACCATGAGTCTTATATCCACATTTGATTTATTAAATAGACCATGGAGTCCAATAAATAAGTAAACAATACACATAGTTGTGCTTGTCGGAGATCACATTAGTGAATATTAAGTTATATTTTGCAGTTCATGTTCATCAGTATAACAATGATGCATTTCAGGCAACATATAAGTATTTGAGCTTTTTATAAGAAAATCTGAAAAAAGAGCTGCCTTTTTTTACTATCACCATTTATCTCTCTTCAATTTAAAAATTAAATATATCACCAGCCTTGACATATTATGTTATTAATTAGTAAAAGGTCAAGGTGACCATCTATATGTATGTGTGTTATTACAAAAATGGAGATTTAACTGACAAATTACCTAAAATTCCCCAAAACACATATAATTTTAAAACTAAAGTAAGGTAGTCATCAATTAACTAAAATACAAATTATGATGTTTCAAAACATTGACTAAATGCAATTAGTGGGACAGGAGAGGTCATCACCATTAAACATGGTGGACGAGACTTAAGTCACAGACCATATCTGAAGCATTATGTTTCAAAACACAGCTATGAAATAGCATATTGCTTATTTTATTTCCACTGTGTTTCATTTTTTTATTTTACAAATGGTGAGTTCTATACTGTTTTGTTGGTTGACTTTTTGTGGCTATAATGAGTTTCCTTATCATACATAGTGTGGGATTTTGATTTTCTGAAACAAAATTAAAAATAATTTTTAAGAAGCAAAATATTTATTATTCTTTTTCAAGGGTGGGCAAAGAAGTTAGATGTTTGCTGGAATGATGACTCAAGTGGGCAAATATGTGAAATGTTTCTTAGAATCAAGACTCTAACAAGTGGGGAAAAAAAGAAGAAAAATTGCATGGTTTTTTGGGGGGCTAGTAGTTGCCTTTTTAAATGTATATAACTGATTTATACTTCACATTCTTATTTATAGAGATCGACTCTTATTAAAATACAGATTCTTGTCATACTATCTTACTCTTTAGCCATTTTGTCTGTGATTCCACCTTATTGAAGCGCTTTAGGGATTAATGTGTCAATCAATGTCCCTTAGGTCATTAATAAGCAGAATATTCACAGCTGTATAGCACACTAAGACTCTCTTAGCAGTTTTCTGTATCAGTAACTAATCCTGTTTGAAGCTCTTCTGAAGACTGTAAATACCAGCTTAGTGAATTACATAATTACCTCCCCCTTTGAATGGGTTGAACTGATGAGTAATAATTAAAAGTTGTTGGTAAGGTGAACTAATTAATAATAAAAAGTTGTTGGTATGGTAAACTAATTAGCAGTGATTAAACATTGTTGGTAAGGTGAACTGATTTATAATTAAAAGTTGTTGGTGAAGTGAACTTATTAATAATTAAAAGTTGTTGGTAAGGTGAACTGATTAGCAGTGATTAAAAGTTGGTAAGGTGAACTGATTAGCAATGATTAAAAGTTGTTGGTAAGATGAACTGATTAGAAATGATTCAAAGTTGTTGGTAAAGTGAACTGACTGATCATGACTATAGTAAAAATTGTGCACGTCACATATGCCTTCAGTACAGACTAATGCATCAATGTATGTAGATTTTTAGAATTTAATAATACATACCTCAATTAACAATTATTAACGTTGTCTGGATCCTCATACATCCATATTTGAAATGACATTATTTAAATGCCCTGACAAATCCATGTGACCAAACTCAATGTTACAGTGTGTGAACAATTTTGGACAATGTCAACTCAAAGGCAAACAGGATTGAATGTTGCATGTTGTGATGTCACAATCAAATCTACACCTGTGAAAAACAACTGGTACTACTGTGATTAGACCCCCTATGCTCTTTTCATGAATCTGCTTAGTACCTGGACACCATTGCAAGAGTCCACAGCAATCAAAATGTTTCATCTGGAATTTTCGTGATGATGGAAAAGGCACAAAGCATTCAATAATCAGGATAATGAAAATTGAGATCAACCAATAATATTTAATTTAAATTAAATTAAATTAATTTAAATTAAAGTAAATGTGTCTGCATGTCAACATCAGCATACCCTATAGACATTACAAAGTTGTCCCCACCTGCATGGGTTGTTAGCATGGGAACTCAATAAGTAAGATAAAAAAGAAATCTCTGGCTATTGCCTAATAATTGAATTCACTACATTTACATCTGCGAAATCAGAGTACTATTGACATACCAATTAAAGGAAGATCAGCCTTAAATTTCTTATATTTTCCAACACAGAATGCTCATCTACTTGTATGAGGTATAAGGCACACATTTTGTGACTGGCAACTCATGGCACTTCCTATTACTGCTGTGTTACTGTTGTCAGGCTTATTTTTCTGAACCCTATCACTGTGTGTGTATGTGTGTGTGTGTGCAAATTACTAGATACATTGTTTTCTCATAAACAAAAATGGTATAAAGAATGAACATGGTGCTGCAGTCAGTAAAACAACAAGTTTGTCACATTCTATGAAGAACATATGATGAGACAAAATAACTGTGTCAAGTTACATGTTCTATTCAGGACCAAAAATAACTTTGTCATGTTACAAGCTCTATCCAGGACCAAAAATAACTGTTTCAAGTTAGATGCTCTATCCAGGACCAAAAATAACTGTGTCAAGTTACATGCTCTATCCAGGACCAAAAATAACTGTGTCAAGTTACATGCTCTATCCAGGACCAAAAATAACTGTGTCAAGTTACATGCTCTATCAGTGATCAATCTGTTGACTGGATCCATGAAATGAAATTAAAGCTGATTGTAGATCTAGTTGTCCTAATTATTATAACAATAATATACAGATAACATTAATATCTGTATATTTTCCAAGTGTAAATAGCATGTATTTCTTATTTGTATCTGTATATTTATTCCAAGTGTAAATAATATATTTGTAATTTTTATCAGTGTATATTTTCCAATTGTAAATAACAAATACTTCTTATTTTTATCAGTGAATATTTGCCAATGTAAAAAACATATTTTCTTTATATTTATCAGTATATATTTTCCAATTTTAAATAACTTATATTTTTTTATTGGTGTTTTGTCTTTTTTGGCAAGTATAAATAACATGTATTTCTGATATTTATCAGTGTAAATTTTCCAAATTTAAATAACAAATATTTCTTTCTTTTATCAGTGTCTATTATCTGAGAAAGATAAAATAATTTTTTTATCAGTGTTTATTATCTGAGAAAAATAACATTTCTTTTATCACCTACTGACATTAAAAATGAATGCAATTAAGAATTTGCATAAATTATGTGATGAATTGATTTATTGCTCTGGAAAAACAATGTATAATACATACATGTATTTATTTCAATTAGAATCCATCTTAATAAATATAGTGTGCACATATGTACTAAATACATTTTTTTTAAAACTAAATTGCAAGAACGTAAGCTACACTGGATAAAAAAATACAACGATTATTTCTAGCAAGAAGTCAACTGATGATAAAAGAAGCCAGCTCAGTTCATCTGCACCTAGATAGAACCAGCATGGTGCAACATTGTGAAAATTAAATTTGTGTCTGTATCTGGTGTATCTAATTAGCCAGAACTGTGAAAACTGGTACAGTAGCTTGGAATGCACCAAGAAGAAACACAGGTGTGAATGCCCAATTTTCCTTTAATTTTAACAGATTACTGCTGACCTTAACTGCTTTATTCTAAAACATCAGGTGTTTATAACCCATAAGAATGTAGCCAAACCTGTGAAAAGTTGCCTGAAGGATAAGATCCAAGATGTTTCAAATAGGGCAAAATTATTTCTTGACTAGAATAAACCATGTAAACAAATTCTGGAATGGCTACACCAGAATCTACTGAAAGACTTTAAGATGCCAAGCCAAAAATAAAGTTATCAATCAATCAATCAATCAATCAATCAATCAATCAATCAATCAATCAATCAACTAACCAACCAACCAACCAACCGACTGACCAATCAATCAATCAATCAATCAATCAATCAATCAATCAGCAGCATAAGTCACATGAAGATACTGAGTCTACAAATTCATCCTTGGATGTATGTAACTAATTCATTTCATTATATCATTTGTCACCAGTATCAGTAAAAAAAAATTTAAAAAATTTGATGCAATGAAAACTTAAACTTTTTAACAAATACATATTATATACAAACCTTTCTTTTCAAAATTTGGGTAGAACATTCTAGATAATTAATTCCAAATTCTAGACAATAAAATAGACCCTTAATTGAATGACAATTGAAATTCATGAATGATATGTTAACGGTCATCTTTGTTAGACCTTTGTAATTTACTGATTAGGAATGACATATGATTATCATGTTTATATTAACCAGCATCTTAGTTACACCTTTGTAATTTATTGATTAGGAATGACATATGATTATCATGTTTATATTAACCAGCATCTTTGTTAGACCTTTGTAATTTACTGATTAGGAATGACATATGATTATCACGTTTATATTAATCAGCATCTTAGTTACACCTTTGTAATTTATTGATTAGGAATGACATATGATTATCATGTTTATATTAACCAGCATCTTTGTCAGACCTTTGTAATTTACTGATTAGGAATGACATATGATTATCACGTTTATATTAACCAGCATCTTTGTTAGATCTTTGTAATTTATTGATTAGGAATGACATATGATTATCATGTTTATATTAACCAGCATCTTTGTTAGACCTTTGTAATTTATTGATTAGGAATGACATATGATTATCATGTTTATATTAATCAGCATCTTTGTTAGACCTTTGTAATTTACTGATTAGGAATGACATATGATTATCATGTTTATATTAACCAGCATCTTTATTAGACCTTTGTAATTTACTGATTAGGAATGACATATGATTATCATGTTTATATTAACCAGCATCTTTGTTAGACCTTTGTAATTTACTGATTAGGAATGACATATGATTATCATGTTTATATTAACCAGCATCTTTGTTAGACCTTTGTAATTTACTGATTAGAAATGACATATGATTATCATGTTTATATTAACCAGCATCTTTGGTAGACCTTTGTAATTTATTGATTAGGAATGACATATGATTATCATGTTTATATTAACCAGCATCTTTGTTAGACCTTTGTAATTTACTGATTAGAAATGACATATGATTATCATGTTTATATTAACCAGCATCTTTGTTAGACCTTTGTAATTTATTGATTAGGAATGACATATGATTATCATGTTTACATTAACCAGCATCTTTGTTAGACCTTTGTAATTTACTGATTAGAAATGACATATGATTATCATGTTTATATTAACCAGCATCTTTGGTAGACCTTTGTAATTTATTGATTAGGAATGACATATGATTATCATGTTTATATTAACCAGCATCTTTGTTAGACCTTTGTAATTTACTGATTAGAAATGACATATGATTATCATGTTTATATTAACCAGCATCTTTGTTAGACCTTTGTAATTTATTGATTAGGAATGACATATGATTATCATGTTTACATTAACCAGCATCTTTGTTAGACCTTTGTAATTTACTGATTAGAAATGACATATGATTATCATGTTTATATTAACCAGCATCTTTGTTACACCTTTGTAATTTACTGATTAGAAATGACATATGATTATCATGTTTATATTAACCAGCATCTTAGTTACACCTTTGTAATTTATTGATTAGGAATGACATATGATTATCATGTTTATATTAACCAGCATCTTTGTTAGACCTTTGTAATTTACTGATTAGGAATGACATATGATTATCATGTTTACATTAACCAGCATATTTGTTAGACCTTTGTAATTTATTGATTAGGAATGACATATGATTATCATGTTTATATTAACCAGCATCTTTGTTAGACCTTTGTAATTTACTGATTAGGAATGACATATGATTATCATGTTTATATTAACCAGCATCTTTGTTAGACCTTTGTAATTTATTGATTACGAATGACATATGATTATCACATTTATATTAACCAGCATCTTTGTTAGATCTTTGTAATTTATTGATTAGGAATGACATATGATTATCATGTTTATATTAACCAGCATCTTTGTTAGACCTTTGTAATTTACTGATTAGGAATGACATATGATTATCACATTTATATTAACCAGCATCTTTGTTAGACCTTTGTAATTTACTGATTAGGAATGACATATGATTATCATGTTTACATTAACCAGCATCTTTGTTAGACCTTTGTAATTTATTGATTAGGAATGACATATGATTATCATGTTTATATTAACCAGCATCTTTGTTAGATCTTTGTAATTTACTAATTAGGAATGACATATGATTATCACGTTTATATTAACCAACATCTTTGTTAGACCTTTGTAATTTACTGATTAGGAATGACATATGATTATCACGTTTATATTAACCAGCATCTTTGTTAGATCTTTGTTTTGTTTTTGTTTTTAATGGTTTAATGCCATTTTTCAGCACAATATAGGCTATACACGGCGGCCAGTATTAATGGTGGAGGAAGAAACCGGACAAACCCCAGAAAGAACCACCGACCCACGAGAAGCTACTGGCAAGCTTTCTCACATAACTACATTTGCCGAATCTTAGACTCGAACACACGCAGACCTTAGATCTTTGTAATTTATTGATTAGGAATGACATATGATTATCATGTTTATATTAACCAGCATCTTTGTTGGTACATGTTTATTATTTAAATGACCAACACTATTTATCTTGTTTCGGTGTGAGGTAATAAGAATCTTATTATTAAGCAAACTTTCTCAGGTAAGCCAAACAAATCAAACAATGTAAATAATTAAACATTGTAACAAACAACTGATATAAAATGCCTGTAGACTGTGTAATAATTACGAACTTGGTCCAAGGAAATTAACATTAAACATTGAAATAAAGAAGAACACAGCAAACAATCTTAAGTATTAATTGGCTGCTTAATTTGCCGATCATCAACATCCTAACCAAATGAAAATATAACTCATTAAATAAAAAAATATACAATGTTTGGTCTGTCAATGTCATAGCTGGTTTTAATAGTGGTGCCTGCAACTCTGAAGACTCTCATTCACCAAACAGAAACAAAATCACTAATTAAAGCACACACAGGTCCGAATATGATCCTATTTATTATGCAAATCCTGTAGAAATGTAAAACATTTTTGCATATTGACCAGTCTCAGTATTTGTTATATTGTATTCTGTTGTAAATTACTTGGCCCCACAGACAAGAAAATGACCCATCATTTCTCCTGCATACAGGCCCATACCCACTATTTCTTCTATTGACAGGCACTGACCATTTCTCCTCCATACAGGCCCCAACCCACACGTCTCATACTGACAAGCCCTCATGAGCCAGCTCTTCTGCCAAGAGGCCTTGACCCACATGCTACAAATTTGCCCTGACCCACCATTTCTCCCACTGACAGGCCCTGACCCACCATTTCTCTCACTGACAGGCCCTGACCCACCATTTCTCCTCCATACAGGCCCTGACCCACCATTTCTCTTCCATACAGGCCCTGACCCACCATTTCTCCTCCATACAGGCCCTGACCCACCATTTCTCCTCCATACAGGCCCTGATCCACCATTTCTCCTCCATACAGGCCCTGACCCACCATTTCTCCCAGTGACAGACCCTGACCAACCATTTCTCGTACCTAGAAATCCAGGTTATTTAATGCCAAGAAAATTGAAGTAAAGTGTGTTCTTTTCTATGGACACCAAGGTAGCTGACCTTGACTGATTTGAAGGTAATATTAATATTAGCACTGCCTATTGCCCATCATTAGTCACCTTTCACAACATGCAATGAATCGAGATTACATCCCTTACCCCACCAGATGCCACTCATATAGGAAGTGAAACAAGTGTTCTTTTATTATCAGTGATTGCTTAATAGAGGTTTATTTCAACAATAGTTTGGTTCTAGGGATCCAGTCTAGTACAAGTCAGTTTCAGAAAAGTGGTTTCTTAATTGCAGTGGCAGCAAAGCTTTGACCATAAATGGAAGACAGATTGAGTGAGATGCATTATCTGAAATTCACAAATCTTCGTTTCCTGGAATGATCTATCACATTCAGTTATATGAATAGATTTCATTAAGAAAAGGAAAAAAACCATCCATTTTCAAAGCATTAACTCCGATGTCAATAAAATCTGCTGACAGTGCACAAAAAAATAAATGAAGCATTAGTAGATCACTGGCAGCGAAGGTCCTAATGATAACAGAATTCTCAATTAGCAGTCTATCCAGCAAACCTTGTGAAAAATGAGGGATACAAGCAGTGCTAACTTTTTTTTTTAAAAGTGTGGAAAAAGATGAGCAAATAAATTGCTTAAAAATACAATATGGTCAAGACTTTCCTTTATAGTCATGAACATATGCATTGTTACCAAAAAACTAGCTGTCTCCATAGTTCTTAGTGCTTCTATCTTCTGATACACCCAGGTCACTATCACCATATTTTACATGTGTGATTTGGATTTTTTATGTAGCTTTAAAAAATTTTCAGTCATATCGCTATGATGTCTGCAGGAGGCAGTTAATAGTGATGTCTAGCACTGGGTCATCATGCTGCAGACATGTACCATACCATGTTCCACTCAGTCACATTATCCAGACACCAGGCCAACCAGTTCTAATAACTGTTTAATGATTTCTTTATTTTTTTGGTATCTTCATGTATAGCATCATTTGCCCAAAAATGTAAGGCCTCAAGGTCAAAATCTGTGTTGTTTTTTTCTTTAATTATTTGTTTTTTTGGGTTTTTTTTTTAGGGATAGTCACATCTGATGGCAGATCAACTTCATTTGCATAACTTGGATATGTCTTCAAGCTTGGATTTGTTCGGTTGTATTTGATCATATTCTGTTGAATTGTGCCACATTCTGTTGAATTTGGTCACATTCTGCTGAATTTGGTCACATTCTGTTGAATTCAGTCACATTCTGCTGAATTGGTTCACATTCTGTTGAATTGGGTCACATTATGTTGAATTTGGTCACATTATGTTGAGTTTGGTCACATTCTATTGAATTTGGTCACATTCTGCTGAATTTGATAATCCTGCTAAATTTGGTCACATTCTGCTGAAGTTGGTCATAATCTGTTGAATTCAGTCACTTTCTGCTGAAGATGGTCATATTCTGCTGAATTTGGTCACATTTTGTTGAACTGGGTCACATTGTGTTGAATTTGGTTACATTCTATTGAGTCAGGTCACATTCTGTTGAATTTGGTCACATTTTGTTGAATTGGTTCACATTCTGTTGAACTGGATCACATTATGTTGAGTTTGGTTACATTCTATTGAATTTGGTCACATTCTGCTGAATTTGGTGATCCTGCTAAATTTGGTCACATTCTGCCGAAGTTGGTCATATTCTGTTGAATTTGGTCACATTCTGTTGAACATGGTCACATTCTGCTGAAGTTGGTCACATTATGTTGAATGGTTTATGAGAAATTATAATGAACAGCCAAATTAATAATAGCAAATCAACAGAACTTGAAAGCCTTCCTGTCAGGATGCTTTCTGTGAAAGTGTCATTCAATAGTTTGAGGTTTTTCTTTTTTAGAACTCTTCAGCAGGATGCCATAGTCTGTAACCCAGATGTCAGACAAGCAATCAGCTCTTTGTGTGAGATATTAGTACTGTCTAGAATGCAGATCATGTCCTTAGCAGAGATAAATGATTCAATAGTATGGCAATAAATTAAATCTGAGGTGGCATTTAGGGTCACTGCCATGGATTTGAAATAATATTTTGTGCTGATAGAAACAAACACTTTTCATTCCTTTCACCAACCAGATTTTTCAACCCCAAAAGCCTTAGCAACAAGTTGTTCTCTGACCTACAGCATCGTTTTCCAACATGGTTAATCACACCCAGAAATATCCACAAATCAGATGTGGCAGTAAAGTATCTTGGAAGACTAAATAGTATTTTTAACCTATACTAATGATGCTGATTGTTCCTCTCTGATAATCTTGGAATAGCATTTTTAACCTATACTAATGATGCTGATTGTTCCTCTCTGATAATCTTGGAATAGCATTTTTAACCTATACTAATGATGCTGACTGTTCCTCTCTGATAATCTTGGAATAGCATTTTTAACCTATACTAATGATGCTGATTGTTCCTCTCTGATAATCTTGGAATAGCATTTTTAACCTATACTAATGATGCTGATTGTTCCTCTCTGATAATCTTGGAATAGCATTTTTAACCAACACAAATGATGCTGTTTCTCTCTGATAATCTTGGAAGAGAAAGCCTGCCTAAAATTATCATTACTATTATAATTTCCATTAAGGAAGATGCACAGACTTGGGATAAATGCAAACAATGATTTTGATGCACATATTAAAAATGTCTGATTCTTGCCATATGAAATGACATGAGAGCAACTTTTTTCCCATTGAGCATAATTTACATAGATTAAACATGGAGATGTCTAATTTTTTGACATATACTAAGTCATAGCATCATTCCAGGTATCTTCTGGAAGTCACTCTATGAGGAGATTATTTTTTATCATATGAATGAGGGCAATTTCCATCCCAGAAAGGGTACATGCAGGCAAAAATAGCTTTAACCTACACTAATGGGTGTCTTCCTTTATCTCTGATCATATTAGGAGAGAAACACTACCAAAGATTTTCCTATTATACAGATGTAACTGTAAGTAGCAGCACAGTTTTGCTTTATATTGAAGTATACATGTACCATTAATTTAACACAATTTGTATATGGTCTCACATTGATACCAAATAACCATGACCATTCTGGTGACCTTAATATATCAGTCATGTGATTGCAAAATACATAAAGTGCTAGGTTCAGCAAGGATAAACATGGACAGACTGGCAACACATTGGGAAGGGGTCCTTAATGGACTATCAGGCTTAAGATTCTGCAAAGCATCTGTACAGAAATGGAATTTGAAAAGATTATATTGTTTTCTTTTTCACAAGTTTCAGCATGGTTCCAAGATTTGAGGCTGTAATTTCTAAAAACTCAAGCTTAATCTAGTACCAAGCTCCTAACTTTGTCTCCATATTTTAAACTATCTGTATACAGAGAAACAATGGTTACAATAGCATAATGGGTGTCTTCCTTTATCTCTGATCATATTAGGAGAGAAACACTACCAAAGATTTTCCTATTATACAGATGTAACTGTAAGTAGCAGCACAGTTTTGCTTTATATTGAAGTATACATGTACCATTAATTTAACACAATTTGTATATGGTCTCACATTGATACCAAATAACCATGACCATTCTGGTGACCTTAATATATCAGTCATGTGATTGCAAAATACATAAAGTGCTAGGTTCAGCAAGGATAAACATGGACAGACTGGCAACACATTGGGAAGGGGTCCTTAATGGACTATCAGGCTTAAGATTCTGCAAAGCATCTGTACAGAAATGGAATTTGAAAAGATTATATTGTTTTCTTTTTCACAAGTTTCAGCATGGTAACAAGATTTGAGGCTGTAATTTCTAAAAACTCAAGCTTAATCTAGTACCAAGCTCCTAACTTTGTCTCCATATTTTAAACTATCTGTATACAGAGAAACAATGGTTACAATAGCATATTTTAATTTCACTGAATTTACTATGAAAAAGATGAGAATTTGTTGAGGACTTCTTGAATTAGCAAAGGTCAAGTATTATTTTTGCATATTTTTATTCTTACAGAGTGATTTTGGGAGTCAAGACTTTTCAACATTGATGTTTGCTGTTTCTAAATGAGAACAAATTCACATACCATAAGATGGACCATTGACATGTAACAATACATAGATCACTGCGTTCATCACTGCAAATCATTTAGCGCAA
Organism: Unio pictorum; assembly: GCA_030141615.1. NCBI lineage: Eukaryota > Metazoa > Mollusca > Bivalvia > Unionida > Unionidae > Unio > Unio pictorum. Next base: position 6,311,976 of record JARLTB010000050.1, read on the forward strand.
TTTCACTATAATGGGCTTATTAGAGACTTTTCTTCACAAATGTGAGAACAGTTAACCGAAGTGAAATAAATGTGATGGAGTAGTGGTAAAAGCAAACATGTAATTGTTTCTCTGGTCTACCAACCCCTACAACTCACTTTAAATTTGAGATTAAGATTGCTGCCTGGTTGACTAGATATAAATTTAATATAAGATAGCAATTTCTGGATTAATTTAATCTCAGCAAAACTATTGTCGATTACACAGACTGAAAGAAAAGGGAATGAATCTGATTGGCTTATCAGATTAAAGGTCATGTGACTGGGTCACGTATATTACTAGTTATTTAGTAATGCTATGGTTGAAAAAATATGCTCAAATTTGGTTTAGTGGTTATTGAGTGGTTACCATTTGAGGGATTTTCAAAATTTCAATATAGTCAACATTATTTGATAGTGAATGAGTGTGTTTGTATATTTTTTTTATATTTTTTTGACATAGCTTTAATAATTTTAGTCACGTTGCTACAATATCTGCATTGTGGTACTATATAGAGATATCTAGCATCAAGCTGTGGACATGAGCCATCATTTCTCATCTGTTACCAGAACAGTGTATGTATGTATGTATGTATGTATGTATGTATGTATGTATGTATGTATGTATGCATGCATGCATGCATGCATGCATGTATGTATGTATGTATGTATGTATGTATGTATGTATGTATGTATGTATGTATGTATGTATGCATGTATGTATGTGTGTATGTATGTATGTATGTGTGTGTGTGTGTGTGTGTGTATGTATGTATGTATGTATGTATGTATGTATGTATGTATGTATGTATGTATGTATGTATGTATGTATGTATGTATGTATGTATGTATGTATGTATGTATGTATGCATGTATGTACCCTACAAGCCAGAATGTTTTCTCTTAATTTGGTAATTTTGCTGAGAAGAAATCTTAAAAACATTTTTCAATCAGCAATAGTGGCCAAATTTGATGGTTCTACATTTGTTCAAACTTGTAAACTCAAATTTGAAGTAGGATGCCCTGTCAAACATGATAAAAATTGGTGAAATAAAGTTTAAAATATCAATTAATGATGGATTAATAGCAGAGGCTAAGAAAAGCACATAAAACAGCATACAATTCTTTTTCCAACATGTGAATGATATAAATCTGTCTAAGTCTTAATACACATACATGATAATATTGCAAATAATATATTCCACATACATGTATATCAATCATATGGATTATATGGGGATAATCTGACAGCATAATTTACGACAATCGTGTAAATAATATATTGAGATATACAGATTACAGAATGACATTATGAGAGGAATTAGAGGGGCAGGTGGTATGGGGTGGGGGTAAGAGCTCTAAAAAATTCTTTTTGTTTTCTTTAATATAAAAAAACTTGACTTCTTGCATTAAGTTTGACTTGTCCAACAATGAGTTTAAGTTGAGCAAGCAGATTCTGTTCTAATCTCAACTACACCACTCACTTTAACCTCTCAACAAAAAACAACATCTGGGAAATTGTTTTTTTTAAAAACTAATTGTTCTGAAATAGGAAGCTCTTGTGTGTGAGGTATCTAATTATCACATGATTTATAATGTTACAAACCTGTCTAGACTCATTTCCCAAACCTTTTTTGTTCCATTTTACAAATCCATGACATCTATGACATTTATTAAGTAGGTCTAATTTAATTCTGCCCATCTAGACTGAGAATTGTGCTTTGTCTTTGTAGTGCTGTTCGTGGGAGTCATAAAAGTCAGGGAGCATTATAATGAGGTATGTTTCAATAAGACTGTGTGTCCTCCTTATTTAAGACTATCCTCTTTGATTTAGACTGTGTCCTGTTTCATTACGACTGTGTCCTGTTTCATTTTGACTGTGTCCTGTTTCTTCAAGACTTTGTCATGTTTCATTTAAGACTGCGTGTCCTCCTTATTTAAGACTATCCTCTTTGATTTAGACTGTGTCCTGTTTCATTACAACTGTGTCCTGTTTCATTTTGACTATGTCCTGTTTCTTTAAGACTTTGTCATGTTTCATTTAAGACTGTGTCCTGTGTCATAAACACTTTGTAATTTTTCATTTAGACTGTGTCCTGTGTCATAAACACTTTGTAATTTTTCATTTAGACTGTGTCCTGTGTCATAAACACTTTGTAATTTTTCATTTAGACTGTGTCCTGTTTCAATAAGACTATGCCCCATTTAATATGACTGTGACTAATATGACTGATTTTTTTTTAAAGATTTGTTAAAAATTCAAATAACACCCATGTGCACACACACACACACACACACACACACACACACACACACACACACTAAACACACACACACACACACACACACACACACACACAAACAATGACTGTGACCATAGAGTGATGAAACAACAAAAGTGTATTCAACATATAGTAATACACTACAATCAGTTCTCATCAACCAAGAATAAAGTGAAACCAGAGGAATGATGAGCAATTTGCTCAAATAAACAAACACCTGCCTCAACTGGCCTTACCCATATCCCCTGGGGATGTTGAGTCTAAAGTAAAAAATGGATATGAATACTACAGAATATAGAGTGGGTAAAATGATTAATCAATATGCATATATTCTGATGAAGATGCAACCTACCAAAAACTATCTAGCTACACTGACAAAATTCTACCATACACTGTACACAGCATAAAGAAAAAAGGGCAATAACTCTTGCAAATATCATGGGAACATATTTGTCAACATGTATATCCTTGGACCATGATATGAACCAAATTTCCCAGTGACACATATAAAACTACAAGAGAAGTTGCAATCACAAAATTGTGATATACACTGCATTCAGCTTCAAAAGATAAAGGGCTTAAATTGTAGAAACATTAATTTTAACATTGGTATGGATAACATTGGCGCATAACATTGGTATGCATAACATTGGCATGGATAACATTGGCATGGATAACATTGGTATGCATAACATTGGTATGGATAACATTGGTATGCATAACATTGGCATGGATAACATTGGCATGGATAACATTGGTATGTATAACATTGGTATGGTTAACAATGGCATGGATAACATCAGCATGGATAAAATTGGTATGCATAACATTGGTATGGATAACATTGGTATGCATAACATTGGTATGGATAATATTGGTATGCATAACATTGGTATGGATAACATTGGTTTGCCTAACATTGGAATGCATAACATTGGCATGGATAACATTCGTATGCATAACATTGGTATGGATAACATTGGTATGCATAACATTGGTATGGATAACACTGGCATGCTTAACATTGTTATGGACAACATTGGTATGCATAACATTGGTATGGATAACATTGGTATACATAACATTGGTATGGATAACATAACATTGGTATGGATAACATTGGTATGGATAAAATTGCCTCGCATAACATTGGCATGTATAACATTGGCATGGATAACATTGGTATGCATAACATTGGTATGGATAACATTAGTATGCATAACATTGGTATGCATAACATTGGTATGGATAACATTGACATGCATAACATTGGTATGTATGACATTGGTATGGTTAACAATGGCATGGATAACATCAGCATGGATAAAATTGGCATGCATAACATTGGTATGGATAACATTGGTATGCATAACATTGGTATGGATAATATTGGTATGCATAACATTGGTATGGATAACATTGGTTTGCCTAACATTGGCATGCATAACATTGGCATGGATAACATTGGTATGGATAACATTGGTATGGATAACATAGCATTGGTATGGATAACATTGGTATGCATAACATTGGTATGGTTAACATTGGTATGGATAACATTGGCACATAACATTGGTATGCATAACATTGGCATGGATAACATTGGCATGGATAACATTGGTATGCATAACATTGGTATGGATAACATTGACATGCATAACATTGGCATGCATAACATTGGTATGCATAACATTGGTATGGATAACATTGGTATACATAACATTGGTATGGATAACATAACATTGGTATGGATAACATTGGTATCGATAAAATTCACTCGCATAACATTGGCATGCATAACATTGGCATGGATAACATTGGTATGCATAACATTGGTATGGATAACATTGGTATGCATAAGATTGGTATGCATAACATTGGTATGCATAACATTGTTATGGACAACATTGGTATGCATAACATTGGCATGGATAACATTGGTATGCACAACACTTGCATGGATAACATTTGCATGGATAACATTGGTATGCATAACATTGGCATGGATAACATTGGCATGGCTCATTTTTTTTCATTAGGATGCATATCAATGCCAATTTGTGAAATCCAATCCAAGATATTGAAAATTCCAATGTCATTCAAGTATAAAACTAAGGTCAAAGGGGACCAGTTTTTGCATAATATATACCTTAATGACTTTGGGTGAAATAGATACAAATTATTAAGAGTGTAGGAAGCAGCTGAAACCATGAAACTTACTCAAGCTTGACAACTGAGTGACACTAACTTAGTTATGGCATGACTGAATTACTTTCATTAAGTTGCATCCACATACAAAAACATGTATAGTCTAGGACACTGGGTGTGTAACAAAGAAAAACTTTAGAATACAAAAGCCGCTCAAGCATGACAAAGGGAACAAACTTACAGTTTTTACATGGTCACATATACTTTTGTTATGTTTCTACATTCATAATTTCATGATTGCTGATGAAATATGGTACCAATTAAGAAGTGTTTAACAAACTGTTGAAAATACAACATTCATTCAAGCATATAAATTGGGTCACAGTAGTTTTGGTATGGTTGAGTTACTTTTGTTCAGAAGTATCTAATATGTACCTATTTTCTTTATTGTAGGTAAAACAGAGTAAAAGATATTAGGGATGCAATGAACAGATGAAAATCTAACAATCTCTCAAAATTTAATCACAGTGACCTAGTTCTGATATGACTGTCTTACTCTTCCTGAGATGAAACCATGTTTTCATCAACTTAGATATATATATATATATGTATATATATATATATATATATATATATATATATATATATATATATATATATATATATATATATATATACATACATACACTATATATGATATGATAGAGCAAAGCGTAATGGAATATTGAAAGAGTAATGAATCAAACAAGAAAAAAATGAATGGGCACATGATCAATCGAGTAAATGTTATTATCCATTCACTGAGTTGTGTTTAGTCAAGGATTAAATTCTTAAAAATATTGATGAAGAAGCAGTCATTTTCCCAAACCAGCAGCATGGACCATCTTAGTAATACATCTTACATAATTTAAAAAGTGTGTGTGTATGTGTGTGTGTTTGTGTCTGAGACTTTGATTTTTAATGTAGCTTTTTTATCAAAATTATTAGTCATTTCAAAACAATGTCTGCAGTGTAGCAGTTTATGGTGATGTTTAGCACTGGGGAATCATGCTGCAGACAGGTAGCATCATGTTCCACCTAGTCACATTAACTAGATACCCGGCCAACCAGTATTAACAATAACCTCCTAATGGTGAGTGCCAATCAAGGAAGCTTTTAGGGATGGAACCTGTAACCTCCTGCATCCAAAGCAGATGCTCCAACCACTTAGGTAACTAGAGCAGTCTGATTTACAAAGTAAACTTTGAAATCTTCAGTATAGTCTACTCATTAAATATGAGAATATTGCAGCAAGCCGCATTGTATACTTTTCTTAACAAACCCATAGTTGGAGAGTGGCACCCTCATATTTCTCTAATGTCAAGAAATGAGGCCTGATTACGCCAATCAGATAAAGGAGGCTTGATTGTGCTAATCACATATAGGTGGCTGGATTGTGCTAATCACTGAAAAAGGAGGCTGGATTGTGATAATTACATATAGAAGGCTGGATTGTGCTAATTACATATTGATGGCTGGATTGCAATAATTACATATAGAAGGCTGGATTGCAATAATTACATATAGAAGGCTGGATTGTGCTAATTACATATAGAAGGCTGGATTGTGCTAATTATATATAGAAGGCTGGATTGTGCTAATTGCATATAGAAGGCTGGATTGTGATAATTATATATAGAAGGCTGGATTGTGCTAATTACATATTGAAGGCTGGATTGCAATAATTACATATAGAAGGCTGGATTGCAATAATTACATATAGAAGGCTGGATTGTGCTAATTACATATAGAAGGCTGGATTGTGATAATTATATATAGAAGGTTGGATTGTGCTAATTACATATAGAATACTGGATTGTGATAATTACATATAGGAGGCTGGATTGTGATAATTACATATAGGAGGCTGGATTGTGCTAATCACATATAGATGGCTGGATTGCAATAATTACAAATAGAAGGCTGGATTGCAATAATTACATATAGAAGGCTGGATTGTGCTAATTACATATATAAGGCTGGATTGTGATAATTATATATAGAAGGCTGGATTGTGCTAATTACATATAGAAGGCTGGATTGTGATAATTACATATAGAAGGCTGGATTGTGCTAATTACATATAGAAGACTGGATTGTGCTAATTACATATAGAATACTGGATTGTGATAATTACATATAGGAGGCTGGATTGTGATAATTACATATAGGAGGCTGGATTGTGCTAATTACATATAGATGGCTGGATTGCAATAATTACATATAGAAGGCTGGATTGCAATAATTACATATAGAAGGCTGGATTGTGCTAATTACATATAGAAGGCTGGATTGTGATAATTATATATAGAAGGCTGGATTGTGTTAATTACATATAGAAGGCTGGATTGTGATAATTATATATAGAATGCTGGATTGTGATAATTACATATAGAAGGCTGGATTGTGCTAATTACATATAGAAGACTGGATTGTGCTAATTACATATAGAATGCTGGATTGTGATAATTACATATAGGAGGCTGGATTGTGATAATTACATATAGGAGGCTGGATTGTGCTAATTACATATAGATGGCTGGATTGCAATAATTACAAATAGAAGGCTGGATTGTGCTAATTACATATAGAAGACTGGATTGTGCTAATTACATATAGAATGCTGGATTGTGATAATTACATATAGATGGCTGGATTGCAATAATTACATATAGAAGGCTGGATTGCAATAATTACATATAGAAGGCTGGATTGTGCTAATTACATATAGAAGGCTGGATTGTGATAATTATATATAGAAGGCTGGATTGTGCTAATTACATATAGAAGGCTGGATTGTGATAATTACATATAGAAGGCTGGATTGTGCTAATTACATATAGAAGACTGGATTGTGCTAATTACATATAGAATGCTGGATTGTGATAATTACATATAGGAGGCTGGATTGTGATAATTACATATAGGAGGCTGGATTGTGCTAATTACATATAGATGGCTGGATTGCAATAATTACAAATAGAAGGCTGGATTGTGCTAATTACATATAGAAGACTGGATTGTGCTAATTACATATAGAAGGCTGGATTGTGCTAATTACATATAAAAGGCTGGATTGTGATAATTACATATAGGAGGCTGGATTGTGCTAATTACATATAGAAGGCTGGATTGTGCTAATTACATATAGAAGGCTGGATTGTGATAATTACATATAGGAGGCTGGATTGTGCTAATTACATATAGAAGGCTGGATTGTGATAATTATATATAGAAGGCTGGATTGTGATAATTACATATAGGAGGCTGGATTGTGATAATTACATATAGAATGCTGGATTGTGATAATTACATATAGGAGGCTGGATTGTGCTAATTACATATAGAAGGCTGGATTGAGCTAATTACATATAAGGCTGGATTGTGCTAATTACATATAGAAAGCTGGATTGTGCTAATTACATATAGAAGGCTGGATTGTGCTAATCAATGAAAAAGAGGCTGGATTATGCTAATCACATATAGGACACATATTTCTGCTTCAAGCATACCTCACAATGAAGCCTAAAGAACAAATGTTTGAGATTTTTTTACAGCTGAACTAAAATGTCTACAGTACTCCCTTGTTGTAACACTATTCATTGGAATCAGAGTTTGTAATCTAATATTGAGATCCCCTTATAACAAAGTAATGTACAAATAAATGACATCGGATCCATGTTCACACTTCTTGTCCTATTATAGAAGCCATGAAGTAATTAAAAGCATTATAGAGAGTGGTGTATCACATAGTGACATTAATATATCCTTATGACATACACACTTTATAACACAATGCATTATAGTGAGTGCTGTATCTCACAATGCCATTAATATATATTCATAATGCATTATAGCGAGTGCTGTATCACACAGTGACATTAATATATTCTCATGACATACACACTTTATAACAATGCATTTAGCGAGTGCTGTATCACACAGTGACATTAATATATTCGCATGACATACACACTTTATAACATAATGTTATGACACAGACGAATGCAAATGTTACAAGCAAGGGTAATCATAATAGGTAATCATGTGATACACTGAGGTCACAAAGATTAACCATGTGAACATAAATTAGAAAAAAACATCTGATCAATGAACTGGAAATGAGAGAGAACCAACACAGGTCTAAAAGTCAGTTTGCAAAATATTTTTTAGCTCAAATAACTGAAAGCCAAGAAATTAAAATTCACTTTTTGGAACGAGTAATAAAAGAAATCATTTAGCTTCAAAGATGGAAGGTCATGTATTCATTAATCTTAGACTTGGAGTCTCATATCCCATGTGATAATAATCACAAGCAAATTTAATCCTTTGCAGTGGGGTGTCTCCATTCTTCAGTAAAAAAAACTTATTTATAGTTCTCTTGTCTGCCAAAATGTCTCATGTTGACTGGAAAAAGATATGACTTAAAGAAAATAAAAAAAAGATATTACCCTGGCCTCTCTGTATAAAATGGAGAAAGTCCATGCACATTTGTGAAGGTATAACATTCCATAACTACAGGAGGCAGCACTGGGATTAAAAATGGTTGAGTGCAAACTGATATAACCCCAGCATGCCACACAATAAAATATGCCACACAATAAAATATGTTACCATGCAATTTCTATATACCTGATAAGTAGTAGACTAGATAACTTTAATTTTACATAACTAAGTTATGGAGATCCTAGCATTTTCATTTTAAAAATACATATTAGTTGGTACTTACATAAATGAACTGGGAAAGTAGTCCTGCTGTTTCCCATGAGGATAATTGTATTGTTACATCTAAATTAACCTACTGGCTTACCGTCACAATCAGGTGACTATGAAATGAAGTCCCCATGAAAATATTAACCGGAAGAAAATTTTCACCCCATGTAAATTATTACCCTAACATAATAGGTTCCCCAAGATAAATAGCAAATTCACTGCATATCTGTCCATGTATTATCTTGTTTGTATCAACAATGCACAGAGATATTCATGCAGAATTAAATCTCATCAATTCTGGCATCAATTTTATTCCAATCTAATTTATTAAATCTAAACAAAATTCACATACATATCATCACTACATGCCACTGTCAGTCTGGATACATTTGTTATTGGTACTTGCATGTCACTCTCCATCTGGATATAATCATATTGATCCTTGCATGTCACTCTCCATCTGGATATAATCATATTGATCCTTGCATGTCACTCTCCATCTGTATATAATCATATTGATCCTTGCATGTCACTCTCCATCTGGATATAATCATATTGATCCTTGCATGTCACTCTCCATCTGGATATAATCATATTGATCCTTGCATGTCACTCTCCATCTGGATATAATCATATTGATCCTTGCATGTTACTCTCCATCTGGATATAATCATATTGATCATTACATGTCATTCTCCATCTAGATACAATCATATTGGTACCTGCATGTCACTCTCCATCTGGATACAATACTATTGATCCTTGCATGTCACTTTCCATCTGGATACAATCATTTTGATCCTTGCATGTCACTCTCCATCAAGATACAATCATATTGGTACCTGCATGTCACTCTCCATCTAGATGCAATCATATTGATCCTTGCATGTCACTCTCCATCTGTATACAATCATATTGATCCCTGTATGTCACTCTCCATCTAGATGCAATCATATTGGTACCTACATGTCACTCTCCATCTGGATACAATCATTGATCCTTGCATGTCACACTCCATCTGGATACAATCATATTGGTACCTGCATGTCACTCTCCATCTGGATACAATCATATTGATCCTTGCATGTCACTCTCCATCTGGATACAATCATATTGATCCTTGCATGTCACTCTCCATCTGGATAAAATCATATTGGTACCTGCATGTCACTCTCCATCTGGATACAATGCTATTGATCACTGCATGTCTCTCTCCATCTGGATACATTGCTATTGATTCCTGCCTGTTGCCCTCCATCTGGATACAATGCTACTGATCCATGGATGCCTCTCACAATTTAGATACAATGACTGATACCTGCATGTCAATCTCCATCTGGATACAATCATATTGATCTTTGCATGCCACAATCCATCTGAAAACAATGCTATTGATCCTTACCTGTCACTCTCCATCCGGATACAATGCTATTGATCACTGCATGTCTCTCTCCATCTTGATAAAATGCTATTGATCCTTGCATGCCTCTCTCCATCTTGATAAAATGCTAATGATCCCTGCATGCCTCTCTCCATCTTGATAAAATGCTATTGATCCTTGCATGCCTCTCTCCATCTTGATAAAATGCTATTGATCCTTGCATGCCTCTCTCCATCTTGATAAAATGCTATTGATCCTTGCATGCCTCTCTCCATCTTGATAAATTGATATTGATCCTTGCATGCCTCTCTCCATCTTGATAAAATGCTATTGATCCTTGTATGCCTCTCTCCATCTTGATAAAATGCTATTGATCCTTGCAGGCTTCTCTCCATCTTGATAAAATGCTAATGATCCCTGCATACCTCTCTCCATCTTGATAAAATGCTATTGATCCTTGCATGCCTCTCTCCATCTTGATAAAATGCTATTGATCCTTGTATGCCTCTCTCCATCTTGATAAAATGCTATTGATCCTTGCATGCCTCTCTCCATCTTGATAAAATGCTATTGATCCTTGCATGCCTCTCTCCATCTTGATACAATGCTAATGATCCCTGCATGTCACTCCATCTAGATAGCATGCTTTGATCAATGCATGTCACTCTCCTTCTGAATACAATACTATTGATGAATCTGATGTATTGTCTACACTTGCAGCAGTACCTCTCCAGCAGAACAAAATGCAATCACCATGCCTGTGACATAGTTCAACTATACCTACACAACAAATTCAGTTGAGACTACAAACCAAGATAAATATCTCCAAACAAATTTTTGCATGTCTTTCAGAAATAGTTTTTGTATCTTGACTCTGATACAAAGCCATTGTGCTCATACTAAGTGTCACATTTATAAAACCTAACAGACATCACAAGAAGCCTTTGGGTGAAAACTCAATAGGTCTTTCCCTTTAAAAGAAGACCACTGCGGTGTCCTTGATACTGAATGTCAAATTGGAAAACTTTTCATTTAGAATCAACTAAACATCAAAAGAAGTCTTCCAATCAGAACTCAATCTTTTTAATATATATCCAAAATGCAAATGATACACAAGAAAGCATGTAGGTTGTAGTCATTGTTAAAGACGACTGAGAATATTCAGTTCTACAGAGAAATTTGCTCCAACTCTCATTGTAATGCTAAGTATTCAACAAGATATGATCATAAAATTCACCACAAGGATGATCTGTGATGCTGATCAAGGTTACCATTAATGATAGTAAAATTCACCACAAAGATGATCTGTATTGCCAATTAAGGTTACTATTAATTATAGTAAAAATCACCACAAAGATGATCTGTATTGCCGATCAAGGTTACCATTAATGATAGTAAAAATCACCACAAAGATGAATTGTGGTGCCAATCATGGTTACCATTAATGATAATAAAAATCACCACAAAGATGATCTGTAATGTCAATCAAGGTTACCATTAATGATAGTAAAAATCACCACAAAGATGAATTGTGGTGCCGATCAAGGTTACCATTAGCAATAGGAAAATTCACCACAAGGATGATCTGTATTGCCATTCAAGGTGACCATTAATAATAGTAAAAATCACCACTAAGATGATCTGTAATGCCGATCAAGGTTACCATTAATGATAGTAAAAATCACCACAAAGATGAATTGTGGTGCCGATCAAGGTTACCATTAACAATAGGAAAATTCACCACAAGGATGATCTGTATTGCCAATCAAGGTTACCATTAATGATAGTAAAATTCACCACAAAGATGATCTGTATTGCGGATCAAGGTTACCATTAATGATAGTAAAAATCACAACAAAGATGATCTGTATTGCCAATTAAGGTAACCATTAATGATAGTAAAAATCACCACAAAGATGATCTGTAATGCCGATTAAGGTTACCATTAATGATAGTAAAAATCACCACAAAGATGATCTGTATTGCCAATTAAGGTTTCCATTAATGATAGTAAAAATCACCACAAAGATGATCTGTATTGCCAATTAAGGTTACCATTAATGATAGTAAAATTCACCACAAAGATGATCTGTATTGCCGATCTAGGTTACCATTAATGATAGTAAAATTCACCACAAAGATCAATTGTGGTGCTGATCAAGGTTACCATTAATAATAATGATTATCACCTGGTTCCCATTACAGACTACCGAAAAACAGGCCAAGATTTATCACAATATATTGGGCAATACAAGCTATATTGTTTTACACTAACATTTTCTGCAATTACAATTTGCAAAGAACATGCTGATATAATCTGATGCTAGACTGGTCTACTGATTTTTCACAATAGTCATGAAGATGAATGTGAAGGTGATTTATAGCTAACTTGTTTAATTTATTCAAAAGCAGACAGGTTATAATTGGCTGTGGTAGAAAAACTTAGTTTCTATTGGCTGTGGTAGAAAAACTGAGTTTCTACTGGCTGTGGTAGAATAACTGAGTTTCTGTCTCAAAAAGTTTCAATTGTACATGCAAGTTTACATTCTATTATGACAGAGCTTTCTGAGAAAGAATATGGCGTTAATTTTTATAACTAACTTTTAACTTGTATTTTTGTGTCACACTGCAAATACAGTTTCCTCTTAAAAAAATCTGCAGAAACATACCTGAACACATCTTGGAATCATATGAATTTTTTATATGAGAGAATACTACTCAATGATTGATGCAAAATCAGAAAATTTCACCTGAAAGTCAGAAATTTCAATGAATCATGAGGTTTTGCTTCATATCAATTATGCAGGTCTAAAAAACAAATACAATATCATACCAGTTGGTCCAAAGTCAGGTAAACAAAATATTTAAATAATCAACAAGAAATACTGAACCTATCCCAGAGATCAATATTTCTACTAGTATCAGAAATATAAAACAAATCTGATTTGAGATTTATGGCAAACTGACACAGTTGGGGATTTATGACTTGTATAACATAGCTAAGATTTATGTCTGTATAAATAATCTGCACTCATTCACCTGATAGATTAGAGCACATAAAAGATTTGTCTGATTAAATTATCTTAAGTGAGGTATTTTCATTAACTAAATTATCATAAATCAGATATTATCATTAATTATATGGTGAAGCACATATCATTTCCAGACTTATGTATTTAAGAAGTAAGATACAAATCTATTTAGAAATCTTGAAAAGTTGGTCAGCATCTTTGATAAAAATCAGGACAATACAGTTAATTGCACATATCAAACAGACACCAAACTGTATATACTGAAACACCCTGAGCTGGTGTTTAATAATGAACCAGCAGATCAGGGTTTGTCTTGCTGAAAATACCTAAGAAACTGTACAGACACCGATCTGTTGGTGCATTATGCATTGACAGATTTAGGTCTGTGCAGCCTGCAGTTAGACTTGACTTAGAAGTGATTATACACAAGAAACCTTACCTAATCATCAAAAGTACTCTAGGAGACCCAAAAATATGTGTGATACCAGATAACACTTTTTCACAGGCCCAAGGAGGCAAATAAACACCAGAGAGGGGCAGCAAAATGGGTTTTATATTTGCTACTGAGGGCCTGAATACAGAAACATGTGATGGACTTTCTGCAGCAATGAGTTCTCTAAATGATGATGTGGTGTGCTTCAAAACCAACTCTTTCAAGGATCCATCAATATGAAACAACAACCCATGTAAAGACAACAAAGTTGAAAGCAAGGGCCATATCTCTGTTAAAAATGGAATAGAAAAAGACAAAGCCCATGAATGACACATATACATGTGTACAAAATTCACATTAAAATTGCAACAGAATATGTGGAATTGGGTTTTGAACTGTGATTAATTCAAACACCGTTCCAAGTTTCCATGTTAAGAAGACAGAAATTTTGCAGACAAGGGACATAATTCAGTCCAATATGGAGTTGATTAAGCTAAATCTACAGAAATTCCTTGTAAATCTACAATTCTATCTTCATATGAAATTCTTAATTTCTTTTTAACTATGGAATATTGAAACAAATTGATTCAGAAAATTGAACATATAACCACATATCGAATTCAACCATCTGTAATATGATCAAGTAAATTCAACATATAACCACATATCAATATGAACCATCTGTAATATGATTAAGCAAATTCAACATATAACCACATATCAATAGGAACCATCTGTTATATGATTCAAGTAAATTCAACATATAACCATTTATCAATATGAACCATGTGTAATATGATCATGTAAATTCAACATATAACCACATATCAATATGAGCCATTTGTTATATGATCAAGTAAATTCAACATATAACCACATATCAATATGAACCATCTGTTATATGATTTAAAAAATTCAACATATAACCACATATTAATATGAACTATCTGTAATATGATCAAGTAAATACAACACATATTAATATGAACTATCTGTAATATGATCAAGTAAATACAACAAATAAGCACATATCAATATGAACCATCTGTTATATGATCAAGTAAATACAACAAATAACCACATATCAATATGAACCATTGGTTATATGATCAAGCAAATTCAACACAAAACCACATATCAATATGAACCATCTGTAATATAATATGATCAAGTAAATTCAACATATAACCACATATCAATATGAGCCATCTGATATATGATTAAGAAAATTCAACATATAACCACATATCATTATGAACCATGTGTAATACGATTAAGCAAATACAACATCTAGCCACATATCAATATGAACCATCTGTTATATGATTTAAAAAATTCAACATATAACCACATATCAATATGAACCATCTGTTATATGATTAAGAACATTCAACATATAACCACATATACATATGAACCTTCAGTTATATGATCCAGTAAATTCAAAATATAACCACATATCAATATGAACCTTCAGTTATATGATCAAGTAAATTCAACATATAACAATTTATCAATATGAACCATCTGTAATATGATCAAGTAAATTCAACATATAACCACATATCAATATGAACCATCTGTTATAAGATCATGTAAATTCAACATATAACCACATATCAATAGGAACCATCTGTTATATGATTAAGAAAATTCAACATATAACCACATATCAATAGGAACCATCTGTTATATGATTAAGAAAATTCAACATATAACCACATATCAATATGAACCATCTGTAATATGATCAAGTAAATTCAACATATAACCATTTATCAATATGAACCATCTGTAATATGATCAAGTAAATTCAACATATAACCACATATCAATATGAACCATCTGTTATAAGATCATGTAAATTCAACATATAACCACATATCAATATGAACCATCTGTAATATGATTAAGAAAATTCAACATATAACCACATATTAATATGAACTATCTGTTATAAGATCATGTAAATTCAACATATAACCACATATTAATATGAACCATCTGTTATATGATTAAGAAAATTCAACATATAACCACATATCAATATGAACCTTCAGTTATATAAGATCAAGTAAATTCAACATATAACCACATATCAATATGAACCATGTGTAATATGATCATGTAAATTCAACATATAACCACATATCAATATGAACCATCTGTTATATGATCAAGTAAATTCAACATATAACCACATATCAATATGAACCATCTGTTATATGATTTAAAAAATTCAACATATAACCACATATTAATATGAACTATCTGTAATATGATCAAGTAAATACAACAAATAAGCACATATCAATATGAACCATCTGTTATATGATCAAGTAAATACAACAAATAACCACATATCAATATGAACCATCTGTTATATGATCAAGTAAATTCAACATATAACCACATATCAATATGAACCACCTGCTCACAAGGTGTAGCAAAAAAATAGATTTTCAATATGATCTGTTAAAAACCAAACAAAGACATTATTTTCAAAACAGCCACCATGCATAATGGATGTCTTACAGCCACCAATTTGATATATGTCCTAACAGACCATGTGATGAACACATGTGTAATGTTTTCATGTCATTCCTCCCAGTGATTTAGGAAAGGTATAAATACAAATTTTACCAATTGGTGCTGTGATGCCAGACAAAACTAAAGGATACCTTGCCTCCTCAAAGGGAACTAATCTTTAATGTCTGGTCAAGGTAGAGAACTCATGCCAATACCTATTTCCTATTTTTGCTTTGCAGTAACCTTGACCTGTACATTTTAGATGCATAAATAGCAGCCTAATATTCTTGGTGTCATAAAGGGCAAAACATATGCAATATATTTAGTAGATTATATAAATATTGCTTAGACACCATGATTATGTTGGCCTTAACCTTTGACCTTCAGACACCCAATTGAATAGGTTTCTTGAGATATTATAAGTTGAGCCATGAAAATGGTGGCCTTAACCTTTGACCTTCAGGCACCCAACTGATTAGACTTCTTGAACTCCTATAGTGTGACCCATCGACTAAGCTAAATGCATGTATGATGACCAAACTTCAAGTAGCTATTAAAAACACCTGATATGGTCAGTCATAGTGATCTTTTAACCAGTCAATAAGGTTTTCTAATTGTAAAAGACAAAACACATACAAATATTTTGTGCAGCTATGAGAAGTGAAACAGGACATAAATTATGTCATATAAACAAAATTTGTAACACATGTAGATGAACATGACTAACACATGTACATGTTCCTAGTGGAAGGCCAATACAAATGCATGTATATAACTTATACATATGTCTAGATTGGAATAAATATGTGAATAAAATGTAAATCTGTCCCATTGGTTTACTTGATCATAAGCTAACACTCAGTATGTATTTACAACTGACTTATTGGAATAATATCATCCTTTTTCTTCTTTTTATTGTCTTGACTAAATTTTATGAGATTGGCAAGGGGCATGCTCAGCATTGGCTGATTCACAATTGTTTTTGGCAGATTTATCAAGACTAATCAATAATATACAGAAAACCAGTCATTTTATGGGCACAGCAAGGACAAATTTCCATATTTATCATTTCAACTGACTTAATATGAATTCTCAATAAATCTCCAAGGTACGATGAATACTAGGCTTTGCCTCAAAATACAGTCCACTAAAAATGATATAAAATACAATCAAACTGTTCCTAATGGACACCTATCTTTAACTGACTGCTGGATTGTGTGACCAGATTATGTTTATTATTATTTATTTTGCTTTTTCTCACCTATATCAAAAATCAAGATACTGAGCATGAGGTTGTACATCATCAATACAGTATAAACTCAATGTTATAGCATGAGGTTGTACAGCATCAATACAGTATAAACTCAATGTTATAGCATGAGGTTGTACAGCATCAATACAGTATAAATTCAATGTTATAGCATGAGGTTGTACAGCATCAATACAGTATAAACTCAATGTTATAGCATGAGGTTGTACAGCATCAATACAGTATAAACTCAATGTTATAGCATGAGGTTGTACAGCATCAATACAGTATAAACTCAATGTTATAGCATGAGGTTGTACAGCATCAATACAGTATAAACTCAATGTTATAGCATGAGGTTGTACAGCATCAATACAGTATAAACTCAATGTTATAGCATGAGGTTGTACAGCATCAATACAGTATAAACTCAATGTTATAGCATGAGGTTGTACAGCATCAATACAGTATAAACTCAATGTTATAGCATGAGGTTGTACAGCATCAATACAGTATAAACTCAATGTTATAGCATGAGGTTGTACAGCATCAATACAGTATAAACTCAATGTTATAGCATGAGGTTGTACAGCATCAATACAGTATAAACTCAATGTTATAGCATGAGGTTGTACAGCATCAGCATTGTTAAAGTATGAATCATTATTGGCATAAACTCACTGTTAAAGTCTGACTCAGTACTGGTAAAAAACTCCATGTTAAAGCATGATGCTGCAACAAAACAGTATCGGTATAAACTCAGTATTAAAGTAAGATATTCTACAGCATTTGATCACTGGTATAAACTCAGTGTTAAAGAATGATGTTGTACAGCATCTGAATTGGTATAAACTCTGTGTTCAAGAATGGCATTGCAACAGAACAGTACTGGTATAAACTCGGTGTTCAAGTAAGATATTCTACAGCATTTGAATACTGGTATGAACTCGGTGTTAAAGTAAGATATTCTACAGTATTTGAATACTGGTATAAACTCAGTGTTAAAGTAAGATATTCTACAGCTTTTGAATACTGGTATAAACTCAGTGTTAAAGTACAATATTCTACAGCATTTGAATACTGGTATAAACTCAGTGTTAAAGTACGATATTCTATAGCATTTGAATACTGGTATAAACTCATTGTTAAAGTACAATATTCTATAGCATTTTAATACTGGTATAAACTCAGTGTTAAAGTACGATATTCTATAGCATTTGAATACTGGTATAAACTCAGTGTTAAAGTAAGATATTCTACAGCATTTGAATACTGGTATAAACTCAGTGTTAAAATAAGATATTCTACAGCATTTGAATACTGGTATAAACTCAGTGTTAAAGTAAGATATTCTACCGCATTTGAATACTGGTATAAACTCAGTGTTAAAGTAAGATATTCTACAGCTTTTGAATACTGGTATAAACTCAGTGTTAAAGTACGATATTCTATAGCATTTGAATACTGGTATAAACTCAGTGTTAAAGTACGATATTCTACAGCTTTTGAATGCTGGTATGAACTCGGTGTTAAAGTAAGATATTCTACAGCATTTGAATACTGGTATAAACTCAGTGTTAAAGTAAGATATTCTACAGCTTTTGAATACTGGTATAACTCAGTGTTAAAGTAAGATATTCTACAGCTTTTGAATACTGGTATAACTCAGTGTTAAAGTAAGATATTCTACAGCATTTGATTACTGGTATAAACTCAGTGTTAAAGTAAGATATTCTACAGCATTTGAATACTGGTATGAACTCAGTGTTAAAGTAAGATATTCTACAGCTTTTGAATACTGGTATGAACTCAGTGTTAAAGTAAGATATTCTACAGCTTTTGAATACTGGTATAGACTCAGTGTTAAAGTAAGATATTCTACAGCATCTGAATACTGGTATAGACTCAGTGTTAAAGTACAATATTCTACAGCATTTGAACACTGGTATAAACTCAGTGTTAAAGTAAGATATTCTACAGCATTTGAATACTGGTATAAACTCAGTGTTAAAGTAAGATATTCTACAGTATTTGAATACTGGTATAAACTCAATGTTAAAGTATGATATTCTACAGATGACTAGTTATGCAAATGAGGTGATGTCATACACTGCATTAAGCTACACGACAACAAGGGCAATAACTCTATATATATAAATGACTAAAGATACCAGATAAGCTTGAACCTGAATTAAACTATTTTATTACTTGCATCTTTTCTTCTTTTTAGGATGTTACCATTAATATTTATACTGCAATCCAGGAATCTGTGAATAAAATGGAACAACAATAGTTTTAATTGTACAGAAATGTACAATATGGTGTAGATAAGTTACAAATCACAAAACAGCCATTTGACTATACCTTATACCCAGATAATGTCAAAATAAAATAAATAATTATTCCAAGTTTTTATTGCAAAAGACAGCAGCTTCGTATCTAAACTGTGTTACTGTCAAAAACTTTGGACACACTACAAGCTCAGGTACAAGTATTTCCTTTCTATTTGTACAGGTGTATATATGAAATAAACATGCTTACTTAGAACAGCAACCTACCTTTAAACCTTCACAAAGTAATATTTATGTGTAATTTGACATCAAATGCTTGCAATTTCACCTGTTTATTCAAGCTTCGATCTATTCATTTTTCTGTAGTAATCTTGTGAATTGAAATTTAATTACAGACATAAATAAGCTACTGATTGATGCAAAGGTCAATCAAATGTGCAAAATAAACTGTTATGCACCCAATGAACAAAAAGGGACACAAACGTCAATACAGCACATTGAACACACCAGAATTCAATGTGGCCTGAAAAAATGAGGGTGGGGGTGCAACTCTGTAAAAAGATAAAGTCAACTTTGTTTTCTCTGCATATATGACTAAAGCAAACATGCACTTGGCCAACTATGTCATCTTAATCCAAACCTATCATGGACATTGCTAACTGAAGACAATATTAGACAAATGTTTCAAAAATGTGAGTGAAAAGGTGCAAATGATGTTGTTGTAGTAGGGTTTAATGCCATTTTTCAGTACACGATAGGCTATACATGTTGGGCAGTATTAATGGTGGAGAAAGAATCCAGGAGACCCCTGGAAAGAACCACTGACCCACAAGAAGCTACTGGCAAGCTTTCTCACATATCCACATTGGCCAAATCTGAGACTCGAACCCACGCATAGGTGAGATGGCACTGATCCATAATGGAGAGCACTTTAGACCACTTGGCCACTCAGGGCCCCTGGGTGCAAATGAGGTATCCTGGTTCCCTTAGAAATTATAATGGATTGACCCTGGTCCTCGGTGTTGTTAGCTGCAGGCATATGTGTGATTGCAGTATTAGGTTGCATTGCTAAACTATAAGGTAATCAATGCCAATGCTTTGTTTTACATCTTGGAAATAAACAAGATTATGTTGAATTTATGTACTTTAAGGAGTTTTAGTAAAAATTAAATATCACTGCAAATATAGTGCGTGAAAAATGACAGAATAGTCTGAAATTTCAATTTACATTTTCCACAATTAATGCACATTTTGTGAATGTGTTAATACAGAGTCCTGGAAACAAACTGTTTTTTGTAAAAAGTACAATAAGAGATGCAAGTATTACTAAATCTGAATCTGTAATGAAAAAAATTGTGCGTACTTAAAGTACAGATTGTTGTTGTTGTTGTTGTAGGGTTTAATGCCATTTTTCAGCACACTATAGGCTATTAATGGTGGAGGAAGAACCTGGGAAAACCTGCAGAAAGAAACACAACCCAACCCACAAGAAGGTACTGGCAAGCTTTCTCACATATCCACATTTAGCTGAATCTGAGACTCGAACATATTATAAAGGATAATTCTACCACTTTAGTTTATATCATACCATTCTTGCCTTATAATATGTGAAAAACTGTTGTCCAATAAAATAATATTTTCTTGGCCCATAACAAAAATGTAATCTCTTTCACTATTTAGTCCTAAAACTGTACTTTAAAATTCCTTGTATGCCTCTCTACTTCTTGACTAAGCAACTAACCTTCATGGACCATTTATTGTAGAGATGTTATTGACTCTAAGATTGTGATAAATGTCTGGAATGCAAAGTGAATTATGGTACTTTTTTTGAAAATATGGCAAAAAAACAACAAAATAGCATAAAAAAGACCACTGATGATTGGGTGAAATGCTGCATGTGTGAATGCATAAATTTTCAGGTATTACAAAAACATTTGTTTAATTAGCAGATAATTAACTGTACAGATGTTTGGCAGCTACCAAGTCATGAACACTCAAAAAAATTGAAATCATGTTTTTATTTCATTTACATTCACCTGAAGATGTGTTTAATTGTAACAGGTAACTGTTCAGACTTGTTTACTGGCTACCATGTTTGAAGTCAACCTGTATAAAAACTCCATGTATACGTATTCATATTTTTCCCTCAACGCAATGCATTATAAAACACGATCAGGCAAGAGAAAGCAAGAGCAGTGGAGACAGCAATTAATAAATAGAATGTGGAGGGTCTACAGGTTAGAATATACAAAGTTGTCAGAATGCTTAAAAGAAAGTTAATAAACAGAAACAAGAGACCCACAAAGAAACTGGTGCTCTTCTGACCAATTTCTTCCTTTAAACTATTAAGTATTGAAGCCCTCCCTGATATTCTTCAGAAATTACAAGATTTTAAACTTAGTTGTTATGGCAACCATTATGGGTGTTCAGCTGACACAATTTTCATTCTGGACCAACTATGTATTATAAGAAGTCTATTGGTAAAAACCAAATAGCCATCCATTTGAGAGGAATAGGTATAACAATATTTTCAAGATGACCACCATGATGACCATATTGAGGGTCAGTATGTATCATCCAGACACTATATAAAGTCTGACTTTAAGATTGTAGAGGACAAGATATTCAATCGTGGCCATGTTCAACATCAGATCTGTATTATGCATCATTTTCATTTACAACAAGTCTTGTGGTGAAAACTCCATGTTGATATGACTCTCCACTTTGGAGGAGCAGCATGAACAAGATGTTTGAGATGGCTGCCATGGTGGCCAAAATGTGTATCAGGCTAAAAAAAAAATCCATGCAGGACAAATAAGTTATTTGGTGAAAATATTTGGTGAAAATATTTGGTGAAAATAGCAAGACTCATAAGAGAGATAGTGATATTAATAAGATGTTCAAACTGGCCATTGTGTTGGCCATGTTGCAGGTTGCAACAGAAGATGTCTTAACAGGATGTTTAAGGTGATCCCTGTGGTAGCAACATGGGATGTCTGGGTGGCACCATTATCATTGACTTGAAAAAAAGTCTTTCAGTGGTATTGATAAAACCATCCATCCATGAGATGCAGTAATTACAGGATTCTCACGATTGTATTGTGGAAATCATATTGTATGTGTGAACAGTCCCATTTTCATTTACGACCAACCAGGCATCATAAGAAGTTTTCTGGTGAAAATCTATGTCAGAATGACCTTTTCATCAGAAGGAGTACCGATAGCAAGATTTTCAGGATGGTGACTGTAGCAGACATTATGAGAAGTTTTTTGGGTGAAGAAATCATGGAAGTATGACTTTCCATGTAAGGAGAGTAATAACGTGTTTTGATATTTGGCACTGACGTGGTCATATTTGACATCCAAGTGATGCCATTTTGTTCAGACCATCTAGACCATGGAATAGATGTGTGTGTGTGTGTGTGTGTGTGTGTGTGTGTGTGTGTGTGTGTGTGTGTGTGTGTGTGTGTGTGTGTGTGTGTGTGTGTGTGTGTGTGTGTGTGTGTATTGTATGTGTATGTGTTTACATGTGTATGTGTGTGTTGTTTTCATCTCGGTGTGTTTGCTTCTGTGTGTGTGTGTGTGTGTGTGTGTGTGTGTGTGTGTGTGTGTGTGTGTTTGAAATTTCATGGCAATCATCCAGTGATGTGTAGAAAGAGTAGCAGTAACACACTTGTGCTAACAGATACCAGAACATCCATAATTTCTTCTGGTACTGGACAAGATGTGCTAAACAATGGCAATACAAGAATCAAATCAAACAATCAAATAAATGAACGGCAACTGAAAATTGGTGAATCACTGCTCATACAATGGCAGATTTGTTCGCTGTGATTCCTTGCAGTTTGGTGCAGCCTTACAACAGAAAATAATCTGGTTATTCTTCAAGAGTTTCAGATGCCATTTTGTTTACTCAATCATTCAGGTTTGATGAGTGGTATAAAACTGTGCCAAAAACCAAGCAAACATCATAAGAAAAGAGAAATACATACCATATCAACTTGCTTACACATCAGGTCCATCTGTGAACAAGAGACTCTGATCTATTCTTGTATAATGTATTGGAAGATCTTGGTCTACTGTTATTTATTCTATTGATTACTTCTAACTCTATGAACCCAGATCTGCTGGCACATTGTGCAATTACAGATCTGGATGTATGCAATTTGTAATTAGCTCTGATTTCAGTGAGAGTATATACAGTATTAACATCAAGCTAAAAACACTTTTAAATCTTGTGTTTACCAATGTAAATCCCATTCTTCAGACTACATGTTCTTTAACACGGCATAAAATTTGCTGAAGCTTTGCTGTGGTTCAAGCTACACCACTGTGGCAATGGTTACCATATTGTGGCTATAATTACTGTACAGCTTTTTAAACCAAAAATGATGGTTGGTTGGTATTTAAAAATACATCAACACATGAAAGGTTATATTATGCCAATGCCAATGACTTTAAGTACCTTACCTATATACAATGTGACAGCTAAATCAACCTGGCCAGGCAGGATTCAAACCAAAAAGCATGTTAACTACTGGACCAGCAATCCACAATGAATATAGCATGACTGTGTTATTACATACCCTATTGTAATACTATCTCCACAAAATAATGTCTTCATGATCCACGGTTGTCAAAATAAACTCTCTACCACAAAATGCAGTGAACTCACTTGAAAATCATAATGAACTCAGACTTCAATATCAGCTGCTGCAGTATCAGTAAACAAGAAAACAGAGAGGGATGGAACTTGGTAATGACTGCATATTGATCTTGGAACACTCTCGATCCAACAATTCAAATCAGTGTAAGAAAATCGACATTTTGTCCAGAGAGAACATATTGCGTCTTAATATATTTTTTGGCTGACCTTTGTGGACATCCAGTGGTCAACAATGCCACTATGTTTCCAGTGAAGTTAATTCTGCTATTTAATATCATGAAGTTAATGATAAAGAATACAACAAATATTTCTTTTTAATTAATGTTTGCTGCATGTAACGCAAAAAAGTCATGTGATTTTATAATTAGAGATATTTTATGTCTGTCATCCTAACAAAACTAAAGTAATTTTATAAGTACAACATTCCTTCATTGTAAGGCCATTCACTATAACACAATCATATTATACGATAGTCTCACTATCACACTATAACACAGTTTCTGTTATAAGGTGGTCTCACTATAAGGCCGTTCACTATAACACAGTTTCTATTATAGGATGGTCTCACTATACAGCGATTCACTAGAGTAGAGTTCCTCTTATAATCTGGTTTCACTATAAGGTCATTCACTAGAGTACAGTTCCTCTTATAATGTGGTTTCACTATAAGGCCATTCACTACAACATAGTTCATATTATTAGGTG
This sequence comes from Unio pictorum, assembly GCA_030141615.1. Lineage (NCBI taxonomy): Eukaryota > Metazoa > Mollusca > Bivalvia > Unionida > Unionidae > Unio > Unio pictorum. The sequence goes on from JARLTB010000050.1 coordinate 6,337,461, forward strand.
GTTTTACATTAGGATCATTCATTACACATATTTCCTATTATAAGGTGGTTTTAATATAAAGCCATTCACAATAACATAGTTCCTACTATAAGGTGGTTTCATGACTAGTCAATTCACTATAACATAGTTAATATTATAAGGTGGTTTCATTATAAGGCCATTCATTATAACACAGTTCCTATTATAATGTGGTTTCATTATAAGGCCATTCATTATAACACAGCTCCTATTATAATGTGGTTTCATTATAAGGCCATTCATTATAACACAGTTCCTATTATAATGTGGTTTCATTATAAGGCCATTCATTATAACACAGTTCCTATTATAAGGTGGTTTCATGACTAGTCCATTCACTATAACATAGTTCATATTATAAGGTGATTTTACAGTAAGACCATTCACTATAACATAGTTCCTATTATAAGGTGCTTTCATTATAAGGCCATTCATTATAACATAGTTCCTAATATAAGGTGGTTTTACAGTAAGACCATTCATTATAGCATAGTTCCTATTATAAGGTGGTTTCACTATAAGGCCATTCATCATAAGATAGTTCTTATTATAAGGTGCTTTCATTATAAGGCCATTTACTATAACATAGTTCCTATTATAAGGTGGTTTTACAGTAGGACCATTCATTATAACATAGTTCCTAATATAAGGTGGTTTTACATTAAGACCATTCATTATAGCATAGTTCCTATTATAAGGTGGTTTCATTATAAGGCCATTCATTATAAAATAGTTCCTATTATAAGGTGGTTTCATTATAAGGCCATTCATTATAACATAGTTCCTATTATAAGGTGGTTTCATTATAAGGCCATTCATTATAACACAGTTCCTATTATAAGGTGGTTTCACTATAAGGCCATCATTATAACACAGTTCCTATTATAACATGGTTTCATTATAAGGCCATTCATTATAACATAGTTCCTATTATAAGGTGCTTTCATTATAAGGCCATTCATTATAACATAGTTCCTATTATAAGGTGGTTTCATTATAAGGCCATTCATTATAACACAGTTCCTATTATAAAGTGGTTTCATGACTAGTCCATTCACTATAACATAGTTCATATTATAAGGTGATTTTACAGTAAGACATGATTCACTATAACATAGCTCCTATTATAAGGTGCTTTCATTACAAGGCCATTCATTATAACATAGTTCCTAATATAAGGTGGTTTTACAGTAAGACCATTCATTACAACATAGTTCCTAATATAAGGTGCTTTCATTATAAGGCCATTCATTATAACACAGTTCCTATTATAAGATGGTTTTATTATAAGACCATTCATTATAACACAGTTCCTATTATAAGTGGTTTCATTATAAGACCATTCATTATAACACAGTTCCTATTTTAAGGTGGTTTCATTATAAGGCCATTCATTATAAGATACTTCCTATTATAAGATGCTTTCATTATAAGGCCATTCATTATAACATAGTTCCTATTATATGGTGAGTTTCATTATAAGGCCATTAATTATAACACAGTTCCAAGTATAAGATGCTTTCATTATAAGGCCATTCATTATAACATAGTTCCTATTATAAGGTGGCTTCATTATAAGGCCATTCATTATAACATAGTTCCTATTATAAGGTGGTTTCATTATAAGGCCATTCATTATAACACAGTTCCTATTATAAGATGCTTTCATTATAAGGCCATTCATTATACCACAGTTCCTATTATAAGATGCTTTCATTATAAGGCCATTCATTATACCACAGTTCCTATTATAAGATGCTTTCATTATAAGGCCATTCATTATACCACAGTTCCTATTATAAGATGCTTTCATTATAAGGCCATTCATTATACCACAGTTCCTATTATAAGATGCTTTCATTATAAGGCCATTCATTATACCACAGTTCCTATTATAAGATGCTTTCATTATAAGGCCATTCATTATACCACAGTTCATATTATAAGATGCTTTCATTATAAGGCCATTCATTATAACACAGTTCCGATTATAAGGTGGTTTCATTATAAGGCCATTCATTATACCACAGTTCCTATTATAAGATGCTTTCATTATAAGGCCATTCATTATACCACAGTTCCTATTATAAGATGCTTTCATTATAAGGCCATTCATTATACCACAGTTCCTATTATAAGATGCTTTCATTATAAGGCCATTCATTATACCACAGTTCCTATTATAAGATGCTTTCATTATAAGGCCATTCATTATAACACAGTTCCGATTATAAGGTGGTTTCATTATAAGGCCATTCATTATACCACAGTTCCTATTATAAGATGCTTTCATTATAAGGCCATTCATTATACCACAGTTCCTATTATAAGATGCTTTCATTATAAGGCCATTCATTATACCACAGTTCCTATTATAAGATGCTTTCATTATAAGGCCATTCATTATACCAAAGTACCTGTTATATGGTGAGTATGATCATGGATGCCATTTTAATAAGTGATAGTACCGTATGCTTCATCAAGTTGGTTACACTATAAGGTGATAGACTCTATGGCTCCAATGTGATCATTATAATGTGTGTGTGTGTGTCATTTAGATTTTTAACCTAGCTTTAAGAATGTTTCAGTCATATCTCTACGATGTCTGTAGTATGGCAGTTTATAATGATGTCAGAACTGGTGCATCATGCCTCAGACATGTAGCATGATATCCCACCCAGTCACAATATCCTGACACCAGACCGACCAGTCCTAACACTAACCTCTTAATACTGATCACCAAGTGAGACAGCTGTTGGTACCATTTTTTTCAAGTCTTTGGTGTGATTCAGCTGGGGATCAAACCCACGAACTAAATATACTGTAAAAGCTTCAGTAGTTATGCTGCGGGTTAAAATAATGTACTTATATACTTCTAGTGTTAAAGAGTTACCGTGTTTACTTTCTTTTTTTCCAAACAAGTTTAGATAAATGCAATTTAAAATTTCAGTGCAACATTCCTTTTCATAATTGCAACCTGGATGTTTTAGTTTAAATTCACTCATCCTATCAAAATACAATGTGATAAAGCTTAGCCGGCTGTTACTTACTTACATTATACCTTCTTGAAAATAGCCACCTCCATTATCAGATCCCAAATTTTCCATCTTTAATACAAGCAAGCTTTCCTTAAATGGGTTGATGTAATACTGGCTGAAAAGTATTGTTTATCTTTTTACTGAATTCACAAAAGTTAGTTTCTTTCCATCTTAAACTTGTGTAATTGCTTATAGTTAAATTACCTTGATAATGAAAGGAAAACTTTTTTAATTGCTTATAGTAAAATTACCTTAATAATGAAAGGAAAATTTTTTTAATTGCTTATAGTAAAATTACCTTAATAATGAAAGGAAAACTTTTTTAAGTGCTTATAGTTAAATTACCTTGATAATGAAAGGAAAACTTTTTTAATTGCTTATAGTAAAATTACCTTAATAATGAAAGGAAATTTTTTTTAATTGCTTATAGTAAAATTACCTTAATAATGAAAGGAAAACTTTTTTAATTGCTTATAGTTAAATTACCTTGATAATGAAATGAAAATTTTTGTAATTACTTTTAGTTAAATTACCCTGATAATGAAATGAAAACTTTTGATATTGTTTGTAGTTCAATGACCTTGATAATAAAATGAAAACTTTGTAATTGCTTATAGGTAAATTACCTTGATAATGAAATAAAAAGTTTCTGTATGGGTTTTTGCTGACCAAGATAAAGCTTTTGATGGCTTACAACGAGAAATGCTGTGGAAAATTTAAGGCATTATGGCATCCCACAGAAAATGGTCAACATCATCAGGGCATTATATAAGGACTTACACTGCAGACTTTTACACAACTCCAGCCTAAAAGAAAGTTTCAAGTGGAGACTGGAGTGAAACAAGGCAATATTATGTTGCCTTACCTCTTTGCCCATGCAATAGACTGGCTAATTTAAACAGGTGACAAGAAATAGAAAATTATTTAAGTGTCCATCAATACCAAAAATCTTTATTATGTAGATGATATCAGTCTTCTTTCCCTGCAAAAGGACTTTCAGGATGATTGCTATAATGGTCATGCTGGACACTTGATTGATACCACTACTGACCATCTAAACATTTTAAGGAATCATTTTATGAAAAGCCCATGAAAAAATGACAATCCAATAAGAAGATAGAGCAAGAAAAAATTTCATGATAGCTGCACCATTTTCATTTTGGACTAATTATGTGTTACAAAAAGTCTTTTACTGAAAACCCCAAGTTAGCAGTTAAGTCATTTCATTTATTACTGAAGAGTAGCAATAAGAAGATTGTCATGATGGAAATTATCTTGGCCACACTGAGTATTGAAGGGGCACTATTATAAATTATCATGTACTTGACCTCACAATGAAGCTATGAGCCAAACACTTCATGATTTTCCTGAGTAGTTTTGGAATAGCAGTGATAACAAACAACTGCAAATGGACATTGAATATAGGAACAACACATAAATTCATTTGGTTTTCTATCAACACACATGAAGAGTTATAAACCACCTAGTAAGACCAACCCTGAAATAAAATCAAAACCAAATAGCAATACCTTAATTGGTCATTTAAATTTGCTTTGGATAAAAGCAAGTATCTCTCAGATTATCTTTCCATCAAGAATCAAGACTACATTAATCCAGTAAATGAAAATGGTCAACTACCTCAATGATATAAGTACCACTCTGTGTATTTCTCTCAGTTTGTTACTACAACACAAATGGTCTAATTAATATATATACATTGCAAAGGTCCCCACTCATTACATAATACTAATGAATTATCACAGCTATTAAATGATGCCACAATGCAAAGGTCCCCACTCATTACATAATACTAATGAATTATCACAGCTATTAAATGACGCTACATTGCAAAGGTCCCCACTCATTACATAATACTAATGAATTATCACAGCTATTAAATGACGCTACATTGCAAAGGTACTCACACATTACATAATACTAATGAATTATCACAGCTATTAAATGACGCTACATTGCAAAGGTCCCCACACATTACATAATACTAATGAATTATCACAGCTATTAAATGATGCTACAACGAAATGGTCCCCACTTATTACAAAAAACTCAAAGAACTGAGTAAGGGAACCAAGGTTAGGGCAATGGGCATTCAGGGGCTACAACTCTTATAATTGATGGTGTGTTGAAACCCAAATTCATTCGAGGTCTTTACAGTATAAAGATGCCTAAATGAGGACACAAAACTGGGAGAATAAGGAATCTGGAGCAATAACTCTTTTATATCCATCAAACTACTGGGAAATGTAGTTTTTCAAGCACTAATGAAAATAAATGTGAAAAGTAAACTTGGATGAAACCCTACAACCCTTCAAAAAAATATTGCTGACAATAATAGTCAGGAGCATGCAACCAGGGACCATAACTTCTGTAAATTGTGCCATGATCCAATTCAGATAGAAGTGCATGCTAAGTTTTGTTCATATTCAACAATTCTCAGTAAAGAACTATGTGAAAAACAAAGACTGACAGTAAGTCAGTCAATGACCATAGTTATTGCAAATAATGTCAAGGAATGCTGGAAATCAAAGTTACTCATGGTCTGATTAATATAAACCAAAAATTAACATTCAACTGAAATTCACCAAATCTTGGTTAAATAATGATGATGAGAGCAGACAATCAAGAACCATAACTCCTATAATGATGCTGTGGAATGCTTGAAATCAAGCTCATTCAAAATTGTGTTAATATAAACTGACAGGACAAATCTAGCTGATACCCAACAAATCTTGGTAAAGCAATTACAAGGAAACCAGTGTCAGGCAACCAGAAATTTAGAGAGGCATACCTCATGTAAATGGTGTCTATAATGATGGAAATTTAACCCAATAAACAGTAATTTGGTTGAAATCAAACAATCCTGAAAAAAGTTAGTCTGTGGAAATGGTAACCAGAAGAACAGGAAATCAGGGCCTTAACATCTCCATCTAATTCATTCAACAAGTCCAATCAATATAATGCTTAGTGTTGATTACAAAATTTCCAGTAAAATAACAATTTAAATTGCTGAAGGACAGCCAAAAAGAATGACAGCTGGATGGACAGATAGCCAATCAAGAATGACAGCAGGTTGGACTGGTAGCCAATCAAGAATGACAGCTGGATGAAACTGGTAGCCAAATAGCTGAGCAACCATCCAATATTGGACTCCATGAGCAGTATTTTATATACAGTAAGAAAGACTACTTTAAAAAAAACAAGAACCAAAAAATCACTGATTCTGTAAATAGCTACCAGTCCAAGATATTTTGCTTTTTAAAGCTTCAGTATTGTTTCTTCATTTTTCAATATATTGTACTGAAATTATGTCACCTAGTTTTGTATCCTAGATGAAGCCTTAATAGCTAACCAAGTTTGTTCTGCCGATACACAAAAAGCATTGGCATATAAAGACTGCTTGTCTAGCATGCCAAAAACAATATTTCATCATCAAAACACCTGGCAAATATTATCACATTACCAAATTAATTTACCAGGTCTGGAAATCAAAATACTTCAGATTCTTAGTGAATTTTTTTTGTCAGCCAGTCATAAAGAGTTGTACATTTGATGCATAATGATCAGCTGAAAAAAACAGCTCAATTCAAAAGTAAGCATGTTTGATTGACTGAAAATAAAAACTCAATCTCAAACTCAAGAACAGATCACTAAATGAAATGCAATTCTTGTTGCTTTTTGTGAGAGCTTTGTGTAAAATCTGCATATTTTGTTTATTCAAAAAATGGTAGCAGCAACTCTGATGAGATCTTACCAACACTGAAGACAAGCAGTGTATGTTAGGTTATACACAAGCCCTGTAACTCAGATCATTTACTTGCATTGTATCAGCTTGTAACAGCCCCCTCTTAGTATGAGGGGTTGTTATTTGGATTTAACCTCGTTATCTGTGAAATGCCCTTCCTTGATATGACCCATGTGAGTGAAAAGATGGAACATCAACTGAGAACTGGGCAAGACTATTGTGAAGACAAAATGCCATACAAGCCCCGTTAGACAAGAAAAATAACAAATTTAATCACACAAGTTAATAGTAGTGTCTAATTCAGATTTACTTCATCATCAAAACAAGTGGTGAAAATAGCGCCATGTCCATAACTGATTGCATCACCTTCCTCTCGGCCATGTTCCAAAGTTTCCTATTCCATCAAGTCTTCTTTTTCTGACTGCCTCATCCTTATTGGACTTTCTAGCTTTTACTCTGTACTCATCACTTCCCCCTTTTTGGATTTCACTCATCACTGCTATTCTTTATTCATACTCCATTATCGGATTGTCGAGTCCTCTCTCCCTTAGAAAACTGTTACCTTAATGCTGTTAACCTTAGAACTTGTGCATCCAGCACTAAACCCCGTCTTTCTCACAAGACAGTCACCTAGTCCCTTTCTCATTTAACAAGGAAAGCACAATTCTTATCTAGGCTTCCTCAGAGCCAAACTTCTCTCTCTCAGAAAATTTCGGACTAAAGAATTTTGATAAAGATTTCAAAGTTGCTTTTTTAAATTCCCATTACTTCCAAGGTGTACAACTTAGATTCCTTTGGCCAATCATAAGCAGTGGTTTCTAAAAGAAATTCCTAAGATTAATCATTTGTTTCATCAGTAATACTCTCTGAACTACTTTATATAACTTTTCCCTTTGAAGAATCACTATTTAACATAGATCGGAAGTTCAGCGGTCTTTTCCTCAAACCCATTTTAAGATATCTAATCAATTTCATTCAATCGGAACACTGGACCTTTGATGTTTTAAGACTGATATGGACAAAATTAAGAATAAAAGTTGAAATGACCCCATCCAAAATATTCCCCTGGTCTAAATGTGATAAAATCTTAATGTTCTGTGCATTCAACTTTAATGTTTACTGCTTATTCAAAATTTGATACATCACACAACTTAACTTGTCTAACACTGCATATAATACTGTCAAAATCTAGATGTTGTAGTGATTTGGATTTTAACATAGCTTTAACATTTTTTGGGCTGCTTACTGTGACAACTTATAGTGATGTCAGGCACTGAAGCATCATGCCACAGACATGTTCAAACCAGTGACATTAACAATGTCACTAATCCAACTGGACGATCACCTTTAAAAATGACTCGCCCTTCCTCAGCCAAAGAGGAGGGGTGTCAATTGTGACTCCTGGTGAGTGCTGCAAGTCCACATAATCCAACACATTTCATCCAAATCCATTTGTTAAGAAGCCTATAGTCAAAGGCCAAGAACATGCATCATGTCAAAGCTGCACAGCTCTTATCTACACACATGCATCAGCATGGTTTGCATCCGCTTAAGATTAAGCTGTCTATTGCAAGACTGCCCATGTGTTAGGTTTCATCAAGAGCCATATATGCACTTTACCTAGCATAACCAAACAATCCTAATGACAAAAAACAAACTATTAAAACACAACTGCTGTGAGCACTTATGCACATGCACAGATAAGTTTAGTATTCAATGCTGATTGAGCAATCTGGTGTCGGAAGTGGGATAGATATAAAGTGCTTTGTTAAGCAAAGGAGTTAATTTAGATTAATGATATCATATACCAAATAAACCCATTCATAAGATGATGTGCTTTTATCTCCTCCAAAAAGCCCAACACTCCTTCAATATAATAGGAGTCATATATACCATCTCAAAGTAATACTGCCTTATAATGAAGTACATAATACATATAATTATACTATATTATATTATAATTATACTATTACATAACAAAATGGGATCTATAGAAATATCTGCCTTAGAACAGGAAAGACGATGTAGGATTTGATTAGCATGGTTTTGTGTGGTTTATCATCTTTTTCAGTGTATCAAAATGTGCAATTGTGGGGTTTTAAATCTTTTTTCAGTGTATATCATAAGGTGTAATTGTGGGGTTTAACATATTTTTTCAGTGTATCATAAGGTGTAATTGTGTGGTTTAACATATTTTTTCAGTGTATCATAAGGTGTAATTGTATTGTTTAACATCATTTTTCAGTGCATCATAAGGTGTATATAATTGTGTGGTTTAATATCTTTTTTCAGTGTATGATAATGTGTAATTGTGTGGTTTAACATCTTTTTCCAGTTAATCAAAATGTGTCATTGTGGAGTTTAACATCTTTTTCAGTGCATCATAAGGTGTAATTGTAGGGTTTAACATATTTTTTCAGTGTATCATAAGGTGTAATTGTGTGGTTTAACATATTTTTTCAGTCTATCATAAGGTGTAATTGTATTGTTTAACATCATTTTTCAGTGCATCATAAGGTGTAATTGTGAGGTTTAATATCTTTTTTCAGTGTATGATAATGTGTAATTGTGTGGTTTAACATCTTTTTCCAGTTTATCAAAATGTGTAATTGTGGGGTTTTAAATCTTTTTTCAGTGTATCATAAGGTGTAATTGTGTGGTTTAACATATTTTTTCAGTCTATGATAATGTGTAATTTTTTCACATCATGAATGGATAGAGATGAGCTAGATGTCAGTGATTTGTAGAGACAAGTAAGCCATCCAGGGCCTTGTGAAAATGAGAGTGCTGTACATGGCACAAGTGATTTGAAAAGGACTAATGAAAGTTTCACTTTAATAATTGATAATTTAAAATGCTATAGAACTTCAAGGTCACCTTCTATAGAAAACCTCCACATATCATCTGAAAATATCTTGAAAAGAGGATGATATACTGTCAATTTTAATTATATTTCTTCAAGTCAAACATTTTAGTTTTCAAATCATGTGTATTATGCATGTACTGTATATACTTGCCTAGAAGTCAAGGGCAATTACAACCTACAGAGACCCAGATATGTCATCGCATAATGTGCCAAAATATCTTGGTCTATGTGCAGTTTGTTAGGAGCAATTAGCAGAACATAGTCCCTGATCTACCAGCACATTACATAACATGAGGTCATATTTTATGCCACTTATGAGAATAGATGGACATTTGTGATTTAAAATTCATCAATTAATAATCAACATACTGCATGTAACGACCTTAATCACTCTGCACCATGGTCGTTACTGTGAATAACATTTGTTTTAATTCTTGGCAGAATTTGCACCATAATATTTGATCTAGACAAACATTATCTGCACATATGCATCTGCACAAATACATTTTGCATTGAACAATCTGGTGTCAGGTGTGGGAAAGATTGCAGTGTTTTGCTAATTCCGCCCTTAACCTACCATGTATACTCATTCTGAAATGTATGTACTTGCAGTAAGTTAATGTTTCCTTCTTGTAGCCTCTAAAAACAATAATCACAACAACAACAACAATACTACTACTACTACTACTACTACTACTACTAATAATAATAATAATTATTATTATTATTATTATAATAATAATAATAATAATAATAATAATAATAACCCATTTATAAGTTGTGGTGTACTTTGCCTTGATAATCTGCCATGATGGGTGACTACAGAAACATCTTAAAATAATTTTCTATCTCTATTCCTTCTTGCTTCAATCTAAAGATTTTACTTTGCAAAGAAGTTTGTCTTTTGGAGTTGGATGAGTGTTTTCTTCCCCTTCAAAACAGACAATCAGACAACATGCACTTTAGTTACTTGCTGCCATGTCTTGATTTTCTTTATCATCTTTCAGTTCAGTTTTCGCTATTACCTGACACTTCATTGGAATTACTGAATGGTTTTGGGGAACAAATCTTTCACCTTTGAAGTCTGTATACATGGAAATGCAATCTCTTAAAAGTACTGAAGAAAAATAATGTTATATTAACAAAAGGATGTCTATCATTAGGGCATCATGCAGCAGACATGTGGCATTATGTCCCACCAAGTCACATTATCCTGCTAACCAGTCCTGACACTAATCTCAATGTTGAGTGTCAAGAAAGGCAGTTGCTGTTGCCAATTTTAGAAGTCATTATTTAGCTGATGCTTTGATTTGAATATTCCAGACATTGTGGAAAGTAATTCAATTCAATAAGGACCTATAGAAATCGTGTACAGGATACTAATAGGATGAAAATCAAAATAATCTTAATTTCCATAAAGTCCTTCAAAAGTCACTGAACATAAACACAATATATATATATATATATATATATATATATAAAAGTAGCACTCAATGACACTCTATGGATATAACCAGGAGCATGGTAGGGTTCACTGTCACTGAAAAAAGCAATAATCACAGAATTTGGGCCTGTACACCTATATTCTTTAATTGACATGTATACCTGTATTCTTTAATTGATATGTACAACCTTTTGCTGGGGTCAATGCCATTCTGCTGGAATACAAGTCACACAAAAGTAATAGAAATTAGACAAATCTGCAGCAGAGTGTATGACAAAATCTGGCACAGAACTTACTGGCAAAGTTACATAGCTGCAAAGGTTCCAATAGTGTGATAATGATAAGAAGCCAAAATCATCTATGAGAAAGAAAAACATTAGAAGGTATCCTTACCACAATAATAATCTGAATTCTTGCATTATGTGTAAATTAGATTCATGTCTAATGCAATGATGACATCATCTCCACATGCATAATCCAAAGTCATTACATTTTCTGAGCAGCAGAGAGGGTGAACCCTACAACGTTTTTAGACAAAATTTGATTGAAATCCTAAAACGAGCCGTCCTATAATCTCATTTTAACCAAAAAGAGGGCGAACCCTACAACGTTTTCAGACAAAAAATTGATTGAATCCTTAAAACGAGCCGTAGGATTTCGTTGAAATCTTAAAAATCTACGAAATCTCATTTTAACTAAAAAAATGAAAACGGAGACTTTTACGATTTTTTAATTAATTTTGGTCGCAACTTGTTGTCATCCACCCTCTCTGCTGCTATGGGTTAATAATTCTTTTACGATTTTAACCGAATATTTGATCCAGTCTTTATGATGAAAGTCTTTAGGATCTCACAAACAAACTAATCGCTAACACCTCTTCTTGTAAATCAATCAGATTATTTGACTGGTCGGTGAGTTTGAAATTAATTCTGGTTAATGAATTATTATGGCATCGCATGTAGACAGGATTAATTGGGTTTTCAATAATCAGGTATCCTGGAGGAGCTGTTGGTGCAAATGAATAAAGAATATATCCCTGCTGAGCTTGATTTGATCGTTCGAGATTAATTTGATAGCTTCCTTCGATAACATCGCATACTAAATTGAGCGCAATCACTGAGGATATATTCACGTTGAACGGAGCGATATGCCTACCGCCACCATCTGGATCATTATTATGTTTGAGGATTTTTATTTCCTGTGATGCTGTTTTTTTCCATGCATCATGAATTATTTTAAAACCAACATTGATGGCATCACTGAGAAGTTTTTTTAGTTCCGGTACGTTATATCCTGGTAGTTTGAATGTCGGAATATCATTCACGGAGATTTTATAGTCTGTTGCAAATCTTGTTCTCGATTGGGGAATATTGTCATCTAATATCACTTGAATGATTTGCAAATGAAATGTTTCCATGTCATTGATGATTTTGTTGCATGTTTTTACGACGCTGATAAATTCATCTCGGGTGAGAGAGCCGGATTTTAGAGATATTAATAACAATGAAAAATCATTATTCATTGCTGTGAAATTTTTAATGATTTCAGGTTCGTTAACAAAATGATATCCTTCTATTCTATCCCCTATCCTGTCTCTTCCACTTGCGTAGTATCCGAAATAAAAAAAATCTGTAGGTATCCTGTATTCTTTATAACTCCTTATTGGATTATCAGATTTTATCCTGTCGGTGATATAATCAGTTTTTTGTGGTTCTGGTAAATCAACGGTTTTTCCCCCTGGTGGTAATTCAGGCCATCCTAGTACGGTTCTAATAGAACTTTGATAGATATCTACGACGTATCCTTCTGAGTTTATTTCAATGGCAGATGATAGTGTTGGCTCATGAACTGTTATAGCTATTTTTGATTCTTTTCCAGTAATCGATTTTATTCTACGCGCGAATTCATCATTGATTTGTTCGATTTGGTATGACCCTGTTGGTATCGAAACAACTTTCCAGTCTGGAGTCCCGTCATCTTTATTCTTATTCGCAAACACTAAAGAATTATTGGGTTGTTGACCACCAAATGATTTTGATCTGATATTAGGCCAACTGTGGTATACTCGTAATTTTGCTAGCGCTATCTCCTTCACGGGGACTGGGCTAGGGAAATTCACACTAAACTCGGGTTCCGTTGATGTTATTGATATCATGCTTGTTTGTACTGGGTTCGTGTTCTCCACTATTTGTTGAAGTAATTCCATCGGTGTTGTCATCGTTGCTATACTGTTGTTGTCGCTCTAATTTTGACACCGCGGAATCATAAATACTGACCATCACTGAGAACTCACACTTTGGTATGGTTGAGGTTATTGAGATCATTCTGGTTTTTGGGTTCGTGTTTTCTAATTCCATCGGTGTTGTCATTGTTATTATATTCATGTTGTTGCTCTAATTTCGATATCGCGGAATCAAAAATACTGACCATCGCTGAGAATTCACTATCTGATATAATTGTATTATCGAGTGACGACGATATCATCAGGGATAACTGCGAATATGCGGTTGATGCAATATGAAATTGAATTAAGTAATTCTGCAGTTTACTCTGGCTGCATGATGATATCTTTTTTGCTATCCCGGTTGATATACCCCCGATTGTAGCCACCGCAGAAATGCAAATTGGAACTACAACCGGGGCAATCATTGTAACCGATGCAAGTATTATTCCGGCACCAGCGAGAACGCTTGACACCGAGTACACAATAACATCAATTGCGGTGATTCTTCGTCGGTATTTTTTTATTTTTATTTGATACTCCTCAGTGAGGGTTTTGAGTCTATTTTGAAATTCTCTGACCTGATCATAGCGACATTGAGTTGATGAAATCATTGTTATTTTAAAAACGCTAGCGTTTTCAATTGTGAAATCCGAACGATTTTCCTTTCAATTTAGTTATTTACTTAAATCCGCTACGAATTCCACATACCAGGTTGCTGAAACCCCAATCAAATTTTTATCAGTAGCTGTTATAGTGAACTTTTCAGTTGTATCCTTGTCGATGATCGTTGAAATCGTATTATTGACCCCGGATGAACTCGACGATGATATATTAAATTGAGTCAATGGTGTTACTAGTGTTAATCGATAAATACCTTTAACGGTTGCAGTGATATCTAATTTATTGTTTGTAGGTGTCCACGCAAATGATCCGTGTTGGATTGTATATACCACGTTGTTGGTTTTCTCATGAGGAATTTTTGTTTTTTCAATGATTGTTATCATCCTCGAAAAATCACCTTTGATGGCTTCGATGAAAGTTTTTGTCTCATCGATGAATTTTTTGATATCAGGGAGTTTTATATCGAGTTTATCGAATGTAGTTCCAAGAAATTTATCCACGATATTTCTACGAAAAATTGAAAACTGTTTTCCGTTATCCTCAATTCTAGATTGAAGTGTTGTTAGTTCCAACACAGAATTTTTCAACTCATTGTCATGGGTATCAATCTTATCAGTGATCGTAGACACAAGTGCACCTGGTTTAAGTCGTCCGTCGCTGGAATACAACGCAATAGAGTTTTCAGTGGCGTCGCGCTGCCGTATCAAAATGTCATTCAATGACACATCACTGCTTTTCAATTTACCCTGTTTGTCCTGAAATACAACTATTTCGTTCGGGTCAACACTTGCTAAATTTAATGTCTCAGCTATTTCATCTTCAATTATTTTTTTTATATCCTTGATAGAATTAGGGGGTGCAGTGTCATCGGGTTTGGGTTTCAAAGATCTCCCCCAAATATCAATCATGTTATTGTAAAACTCTTTCTCTCTCTAAAATCGTTTTTGACGACTTCGTTGAAAAATCTTTGATTTTCTCCAGCAATTACTAGTGTATTCATTCACGACAACATGTGGTGGTTTTCCGCTTGGGTTACTCAAGGAGTTAGAAATAGCGTTAAGGACATTTAATACTTCGCTGCCACATATTGGTGGGTCATTCATTTGTTGTGTTGGTAGCGTAGAATACCAAGTCTTCACTGGAAGGGTTTTTATATAACGCAAAAACTCTTTTGGTGGGGCTAATCCATATGAATCAAAATAGACAATCCCACGTGGATCAATAGCGTATGCAACCCAGTGAGTTCCGGGTCCGGTGCTGTTATCTAAATTAATGATTCCGGTTTCAACGCTGTTTGGTTGATGTGGTAATTGATCTTTCATAAAGACACCTCTGAAGTTTTTAATCGCTAGTTTTTTAGCAGCATCCATTAAATCAAAATTGGACATGGGAACCATCGAAGATTTGGGAACCATAGGTTCCTCAATTAATAAACCGGTCCTAGTCTTAGACCCTTTCCGCTGTACCACGAATACGGGGTTCCTGGTAGTCTTAGACCCAATCCGTGAACGGATCGTCCCTTTTTTTTATATCCTTTCCCAGTTGCCTTCTTTAGTGCCATTCCTGCTGCAGTACCAACGGCTCCTAACGCTGCCGCTTTAGCCACCGCTGGGGCTGCTGCTGCAATCAATGCTGGTATTGCAGCTAACAACGGGAATATACCGCCTGTTTTAATCATATTTTTGATAGCAGCCGCAGAGAGAGTAATCTGAACACCCTTTTTTGCTACTAGTGCATCATTGAAATGTTTCACCTGACGAGTTGTCAGCGATAGTTTATTTGCACCACCAGTCATTTGGTTGGGTTTCAACGTGATTGTGGTTCCACATTTTTTAGCTGATTCCGATTGCAATTTTTTTAATTGACCGGGAGTTAACGCAACACTAATAACACTATATGACATTATACATAATAGATTGATTCTAATGGAAAAATCCTTCGGATTTTCAATTACATGTTTTCCACTGGTGCATCTACCACTCTCATTCTTCCACCAACACCTTCAAGTAGCATTGATTTATCACTGAGAATGACAGCAACCGCTCTATAATCAGCAATAGCACCACGAGTCACATTAGCTCTAAAATGTATATCAACAACAGATTGTCTCATCAAATCGAGATGTTCCAGTGAGAAGTAATAGATCGGATACAGATTTTTAAAATCATATTGTGATATTTGCAAACCAGTATCCACATTTTGATCGCGTGCCATAAATGACAACAGACGATGATAAACTCGTGCAATATGATTTTCTGTGTAATTAAGTTGTATATCCTCGGATGGTTCCTGTTGGCCGTTTATTCTCAGTGAGACGTCTTTCACACCTAATTGATCAAATATCATATGACTGAAACGTTGATCGCCAACTCGTGCGTTATCTTGTAACGCAATAAATATATGACGTGGCGCAGCAACACCTTGTTTTGATGCTAGGTTCCAAGTGAATAACCCGTTGATATTTGATTGTTTAACATCTGTACTCACGGTTAGCCAACTTAGTAATGATTTTCCTCCTTGGTCCATAAATGATAGTAATCGTTCTTCTGCGGTGATTGCTGGAGTCAACACTGGCATCCACAATGATATTTTTGTTAAATTGACTTTACCGGCATCAGCATTTGGATTTGCATTGTCTGCTGGAATCCTCCAGATTGCGTCGTTATCATCACTCTTTCGTACAAGCGATACTGTATGCTTCGCCCCGTAGATAACTTTTCGGACGTTTCTACAGAATCCAAATATATGATGCAGTGGAATCGCGCATGAAAATGATTTACGCCCTACTCCCAACATTGAGTTTCGTGTTGCAGCTCCTAGATTGAAATTAGCATCGTTGTTTATAATCATATCCTCGACCTCAGCATCATTATTATCACGTTTTTTTGGTCGTCTTACAACAAATTGTTTTCCTCCAGCGGTATTTGTAGCATCTTTTGCAAACATCATAGAAGGTCCTGCTGATCTTGTATAATCATCGGAATATCTCGCTAACCCGATTATTGTTGTAGCCACATCAACATCGCGATCTATCGACTCGATTTCTTTTCCATCAATGAGATATCTAGCACTCTCAAATAGCGCCATGATACCATTATTGACAAAACCGACTTGAGTACCAGCTGGATACGGTGCTGGTACAGCAGGAGTATCAGCAGCTGTTACAAGTTCTCCTTCTACTTCAATAAACGCTTCACAGGGTAGAAAGTATTTACTGGTATCATGGACTTGAAGATCAATTCTTGCTCGACTATTTGAGTCTATTGCATGATAGGCGTAATATTGATAATCGCGTACAGAATCATCCTTGCCAACTGGGGCGTCTATATCAAATGCTGGATCACGTGACTGTTTGAACATTTTATTCTATTTATCAGAGTCTAAATCGCGATTTCCCATTTCATCATCGTGTTTTTTTAAAGCCACTTCCTGCTATCATGTTTGCAATATTGCTTTGGTCGGGGGTTAAAACCATCGACGCTAATTTTTCATCTACTGCGTTATTTATAATTCTACTAACACTTGCAGGCATTTCCGCTGTAGACGGTAACGGTTTTGAAAATCCTTTGGATTTCATCCGTGATTTCACTAATGATGTTAATTTATTCTTCGCAGTTGAAAACGCTTTTCCAGCAAGATCTCCAACAGCACCAATACCCTTATCACGAATAACATCAATTGCTTTCATTCCTAATTGTTTAGCCAACGGCATCACTTTTGGAGCCATTCTCGCAAATAACCCTAAAATGGTATTACCTAAACCATCTCCGTAGTATGCTCTATAAACCGGAAACCGTGAATTAACTACGTAGACGAGGGTTGGTTTATCATGATTGTAGTGTATGATCATTATTTGAAATCAGAAACAATTTTTCAATTGTTATTTATCTAATCAATTGACTTTTCAATTCAGTCACTATGATACCCACTTTCCACTAACTCGCCAATGAAATCTCGATATGTGCTGATATCCATGATACCACCCTGAAATAATCGTCTACAGATATCAGCTGCTTCATTAATTATTTCCGGTGAGTTATTTCCGGCTCGGAACCCTCCTACAAGAACCTCTAATCGTGATATATCACTGAGAACACTACCAGGACATGAAACGCTAGCGTTTCCAACTAGACCACTCCCAAGAAATTTCTTCTCATCGTATGGCTGTCTTATTTGGAGTTGAAATTTTCTTTTGAAGTCTCTGTAGTCCTTCATCCTTCTATCTAAACTCCCAGTATTTATTTCATACACTATATCAGCCCATTCATTATGTGACATTCTATAATCCGAATAATTGTCCGTGAAAAACTTCTCTTGTGAATCATAGCTGTTAGCAGCGAATTCACCTAAATTGTCTATATCCTCGTTGAGAATTTGTTGTTTAGCGCTCTCGGTAAATATAATTGATTTAGGTAGTCCACTAACTAGTTCTTCCTGAAATCCTTTAAATGTTCGTTTCGAAGCGGTTGATATATCCTGAGGAAGTGATTGCAAAGATTTTTTTGTTTGTTTAGTTCTTTTTGCTATTTTTTCTAACACAGGAATAAGACCCTCTTCTTTTTTTTTACCGTCAGGATCATCTCCCAGTATAGCACGCTCTATCTCCTTCGTTGCTGTGGTTACTGGTTTAAACAATTCTTCAGATCCCGCAGCAAAATCAGTCTGAAGACTCTGTCGTTGTTGTAGTTTATTCCGTACAGAGTCACGAATTGGTACAAATCTCTTAATTGCATCTAATCGTTCACGAGCCAATCGGGTTGTTAATGCTTCATTGACCATTATTTGAAATCAGAAACAATTTTTCAATTGTAAAACAATTTTTCAATCCCGACCTAACACCAGTGACAAAGTCACCGTGGAAGTGTTTTAACAGCTCTATCAATGATGAGGAAAGTATCATAATTGTATATAAAATAATTAATACTGATAGTTTCCTCACTTTTTTGACATGTCGGATGATTTTTGATACGGTCATGGAAGTGTTTTAACAGCTCTATCATTGATGAGGGAACTATCAAAATTGTATATAAAAATAATTAATACTGATAGTTCCCTCACTTTTTTGACATGTCGGATGATTTTTGATACCACCATGGAAGTGTTATTTCATCCTATCATTGATGGCGAAAGTATCATAATTGTATATAAAAATAATTAATACTGATAGTTTCGCCACTTTTCTATTTCTAAAAAAAATGATTAATGGTCGGGCAATTAAATATGATAAATGGTCGGTCACAATCAAATAATGATAAATGGTCAATCAAAATTGTTCATTTTCTTGAATTAACGCCCGTAGGTTTCTAACTTTAGAATTAACCTCCTTTTTCAATTCGTATTCGTACCCCAATTCTTTTCGTATTCGTTCTACGATGGTATACAACGGAGCGAACACACTTACGTCACTGGAAAATGCGAGAGAGTCCCGAATAGAATTCTGAATTCTTTTGATGAGCGCGTATTTCTTTGGCAGCATGTATTTATTGTTGTTAACTCCGTATTCAATATCCTGAAAATCAGACATGATTTGATCAGGATTTAACCCATCTGATAGTTCAATATCCCAACTTTTCAATTTTGAAATCTCGGATATGATGCTATTCATGTTTTCAGAATTCATTATTCTATAATAATGATATATTTCTAAATGAAAAATATGACGCATTAGACATAACTAAATCGAATTTTCTGTCCCGTCCCTTTTGAAATCGCAGATCGACAAACCCCCTCTGCAACATATCGTACTGAGGGTCTACAAATATTGAAATACTTGCCGGCTTCATATATTGATTGAAATATTTTTTCTTCGTTAGTTATCGTATTCAAAGATTTTACTGGTTTCGTTTTTTTTGAACAATTGCCAGTCCTTCCTCGTTTGGAATTCTCACTCTGTGTGATTGCTTGAAGATTTGATAAGGAATTGTTCTTCGGATTAGAATCGATATGATCAATAACAAAACCATCTTTGATCAATCCATGGAAACATTCAAATATGAAACGATGATTGTAATATTTCTTCTTTCCAACAGTAAACATCAAATACCCCATACCATTATCCCTCCCAACTGGGTTCTTCAGTCTACGGTTTCTTACAACACCATCACTGGATGCTTCATAATTTGTACTCACAGGGTGCTGTCTGAATTCTTGGGTCATTCGTATACTATACTATTTGTCTAATTCAATGACTGATCCATTTGCAGGGATTCATTATACATAAATCTTTCATTTAGACACTTGTTTTTAGTATAGCATGAAAGAGTTCAAGAGATTGACTTCGAAAAATGCTGAATTCAATGTTGATAAGGAGTTTAAGAGATTGTTGAAAATCAATCCTAAATTTAATATCGATAGACCAAAAAAACGTCCAAGAGACGGAAACATGAAAGAGTTTAAGAGATTATTAAAAATTAGTCCTAAATTTAATATCGATAGACCAAAAAAACGTAACAAACGTCCAAGAGACGGAAATATGAAAGAGTTTAAGAGATTATTGAAAATCAATCCTAGATTTAATCTCGATAAACCCAAAAAACGTCCAATAGACGGAAACATGAAAGAGTTTAAGAGATTATTAAAAATCAATCCTAAATTTAATATCGAAAGACCCAAAAAACGTAACAAAATTAATCCTAAATTTAATCTCGATAGACCCAAAAAACGTCCAAGAGACGGAAATATGAAAGAGTTTAAGAGATTATTAAAAATCAATCCTAGATTTAATCGCGATAATCCAAAAAAAACGTCCAAGAAATTACCCTGGAAAGATGCTCAATTCAATCTCGATATAGTTTCTAATACACCAAAGAATACAATTCTTGATAAAGCCATGATTAGTAAAATCAGAGATTGTTTTACTGAATTCAAACGTGATGGAGCATCTTATTGTTGGTCAACATTTCGAATTGATGGTGTTGTTGACGCTACCATGAATGATGAAAAAGCAGCAGTGATAATTTCACGTGTTGGGGAAAAACGGTATTTTTTCCGAATCAAATTCATTATTGAAGTCGATGGCAAATGGATTATTAGGGATAAATTTGAACCAATCCTCAAGAATAAAAAAGCTGTCATTGTGAGTAGAGATTCCAAACCAGGAATTCTAACCGGCATTGACAAACCATACTACGAAAGATCTTATCCCGTAACAGCAATGGTTTATGGGATATATCCGTTAAATGATAAACCCGATATCGCAAAACTGGCTCCTATGAAATATTCGTCAGGGCTTAATTGTGTAGCAGAACGAATAATAGAACACTTCACAAATGCATCCCGAGGAAATAAACTAACTGATCTGCGACGTAGGAAAATAACCGAGTGGGAACTGACAGTGAAACAGCATGGTGCAAAGATTTCTGATATAGCTAAATTAGAAACATCATTTAGATTTCCAATAACAGTTATGACGATAACCGGAGAGGTTTTATACGAACCGAAATATAACAAAAATGGAGCACCAATACAGATTATTGATCATAATAAACACGCGTGGACACCTGCGGTAACAGTATTTCCACGAGAACGAACCGTGAAATATATCCCTAAGGAGTTCGTCCGGGATGTTTTCTATGAAGAGAGATTATTTGATGCTATTCATGCGTTGTGTAAGGATGATCCTGTGTCAGTGTGGTTACTTAGAAGTGATGAAGATCCCGAAATAGGATTCGATCAATTTGTAAAACCAAATGGTGAATTATATCGCGTTGAAGAATTAGATAACAGAATGAGAAAAATCGCTAGTGATTTTTCACCGGAAAATTCCCATGAAAAACTACTCACGGATAGTTTAACTATTCCATCAGTGGTAGCTCACTTCGCAAGAGAAAAAAACTCATGGCGTCCAACACGAAGTGATTTTCTCGAAGATGTTAAATTGAGTTGCGTCGAATTTGGTCATGGAGGACTGTGGAATACGAAATACTCACTTGATGGTATGATTTCAATTGATATAGCCGCGTGTTACCCCGGAAGTTTTCTCGGATATGGGGAATGCGCTGAGTACTTCAAACGATTTGGACACCCCACGCATGAAATGACTCGTGTTGCGATTAATGGACCATTGCCTGATTTTGATTTAACCGGATTCGCTCGTGTGATATCATTTGAATTAGCGTCAGGATTACATCCGTGTAGTTATGTTTGGCTCGGTAGACACCTATCTGAAAAGGCCTGGATGCCAATAGTGCTATTGAGATATATGATTGATTGTGGTATGCTAATATCGTTGATCATCGGTGAAGCGATTATATGCTATCGAGCTCAGAAAGAAGTTTGGCTACCACAACCCGATCTAGATAGAATAATCAGCGAACAGCGAAAACAATTCCCTGATTTCAATGAAGAACAAATCATGAATCGGTCTAAGAAGTTATTTGAAATTAAAAAAGAACAAGCAAAAGATTTTGGACGAAGAATAATCGGTAAATTCACTCAAGGTGGACGGTACGACAACGCAAAATATTCTTCGCGGTTGATCATAGATATCGCTGAATACGATTTTATTGTAGCGGATTTAATGAAACAGGGAAAACTTGTATCCCGTAAGGATGCTTTTCTATCCAATGGTGAGAAAATGGGTACGGTTGTTACCTACTGTGATGGATATAATTCCCAGTACACACATTTGAGAAGTTCAATGCTAGCCTATGCTTCTATTAATCTATTTTCGATGATAAATAGATTTCCTAATACCGCGGTTAGAGTGGCCACTGATTCGATGTATATACACAATAAGTACAAATCAGCTGTAGCTAAATTCACAGATCCCGAAGAAAATTGGGGGCGTTGGCGATTTAAAAAGGAGATGCTACATGAGTATTGTGAATCCGCAGACGTTGCCATGGATGATAAATATCTTTGTTGTAACCGTATTGAAAATCAATCAGAATTTTCTAATGCACCACCGGTATCTGATCCAGTATGTAGATACAAGACAATTTATTTAAACGGTTGTGGTGGGTCAGGAAAGACAACTCGTGCAATTGAATTATTTCGTCGGTCAACCATGATTGTGCTAACACCGACTCACAGACTCGCCAGAGAGATGATACAGCGAGGGGTAAATGCCTGTACTTACCATAGTTTCTTTCGATGGAAGGGTGACAAATGGACTCCTGAGCGTATGGGTGATAAATTCATTCCTGAAATCATCATTTGGGATGAAATATGCACAGTGTCATTAGATGTATTACAAACATTTCTTGAGTGGTTGTTAAACAAAAACACAAAAGTCGTCATGTGCGGTGATCACGGCCAACCACCACCATTTGTCGGTGCATCTCCACATGAATGGCTAAGGGGTTTTGTAGACTATTATGAAGAAATCACCACTGATTATAGATCAAATGATGAACGATTACGAGAATTCAAAGCGCTAATTAGATTACAACCGGATAGAATCCAATGCGAAATAGCGCGTGAAGTGATTTCAGAAACTCCAATGAATGATTTCTGGGAAACATGGAGACCAAATGATTTGATAATTGCAAGTAGAAAAATAGTCAGGGACACACTTCAGATGAAGTTATTTGAATTACATAAAGAAAAATTTGCAACGCTTCCAGTACCCCTTTGTTATAGGCCATCGGATACACGAAAACAGAATATTGAAGTTGATATTCCAGGACAGAGTGAAAAACAAATTCTCGTATTAAATGATATTGTGCTGGTTGATATCAATGTCGTTGAAGATGCATTGCGTGCTAATAAATCCCCGTGGACGCTAGGATACGCAGCAACAATACACTCTTCACAGGGATTGACTATATCGGATACAATTGTTTGGATGGTGGATAATCACATCGAATGGTCGAATTTAGTCTATCTCGCAGTATCCAGAGTACGAAAAATAAATCAACTTCGAAGAATTGTTTTCGATGATAATGACACCACAATAAATGATATTGATGTTAAAATTATTGATAAAAAACTCTCCGGTTACAAACAACAGGATAAAAAAAAACAACGAGAATTTGATATTGATGCTGAATTAATAATTACGCTGAAGAAACAACAGAATAATCACTGCGCGAGTTGCAATTGTATAATGCGTTGGCAGTATTCGGATAAGGATCCTCGCCAATTCACCGTAGACAGAAAAAATAACAATCTCGGTCATGTCAGAAACAATGTGATGTTGACTTGTCTTGAGTGCAATAGACGCAACGGTGCTAGTTAAGACCATGCGGTGGCAATTGAGTATCCTCGGGAATTACCTGTAGTTGTTGTCGAGTAAAACCCCGCTGAGGGGCAGTTGAATCCAGTTTATAGACTGGAGGTCTACCAGTTGATCGTGTTATAGTAGATATCTTGTGTGCAGTAACACTCCAAATAGGATCAGTAGCCCTTTTTCTACCCCCTTCAAGCTCTCCTGGTTCATATAAATACCTAACAGTGACATTACTATGAAGAATTGGTTCTTTGAAATCTTTTTGTGGTTGTACGGGTATTGACTTCTTTTTAATCGCGTTGATAGGTTTCATGTTGATTGTTCTAGTAATCTCGTTATTCAGTGCAGTAATCACAGATGGTAATCTTTTAACCCATTCACGGGATCGCTTTTCTTGGATGAATTCTTTTGCGTATTGATATCCAAATAACCGCTCAGCAATCGTCCGATTAAATCGTTCTACAATGGCCTGATCGCGATGTAGCGCAGTATGCCCTCGTCGTATGGTGACATTATGATGTTTCATTGTAGATAATACTGCACCCTGAAATTCTTTGCCGGGATCAATTTGTAATAGATTTGGCCAGTGCAGAGGACCTCGTCGATAAATCCTTTCAAATGCAGAAGCGACTTCAGTGGCTGATTTTGTTTTTAACGGTTCTGCTTCTTTGTATCGACTTGCAATATCAACTACGGTTAAAGCGTATTTGTAACCACGATCATGTGGCAGAAATAATATATCAGCCTGATGAACTTCATTAGGAGCGGTCACATCAAAATGCGAGAATTGAATTTGTTTAGGCGGTGGTAGATAAATTTGCCATAGTGCCTGTTTGGATAACCAATTAGCCGCAGTGGTTTTTTTCACTTTTGCAGCGCTAGCGAGTTTATGGACTGCTGATTTACCCCTCCAGTATCCTCTTGGGGAATAATAAATTGATTCCATATTATTAATTACCGGCACCTAACATCAATTTGCTTTTCATAGCCGATTTTATTAAAAATGAAGCCAATTTTTCTTTGAAGGATTTATCAGGAATAGTATTTAACGCATGAATTAATTTCACATCTGCTAGATGCCTGTGTTGCAGATTGCTGCTTTTATAAGCAACATCATGAAGGTGACAGGCCTTATCAATGGCGTTTATTGGTTCTTCACCGGGGTTGGGTTGATTTTGATTATTGAGTCTGATATCAAGTCTGGTTCCCGGTCCACAGTAGCTATATCCGGGAAGGTGCTTTTCTCCGGGGTACTTTGCCCATGGGGTTCCAGGGAGCTTTGCCAATTTGGCTGCGATATCACCTCCTCGTTTTTTTTAAAATCAGATCTCATAGACACAAATCTAAATTTCTTTGTACCACATTGCACGCATTTACCAGAAAGCGCTGATCGGTTATTTTTAGTTGTAACCGTCGTCACATCATCTGTGCCAGTACGCGTTTTACACTTCACACAATATAGATCCATAATTTATGTATAGAAATATGGATATAATTGATTTTTCAGCGACTAAAACAAGAGAACCAGTTAAGCATCATGCAGCGCTACCAAACTCTATCCGGATGATTATAATCGGGCCATCTGGATCCGGTAAAACGCAATTGTTACTCAACTTAATAATGAGATGGATGAAGTGGGATAAGTTGTATTTAATTGCCCCTAGCGTAGATGATCAACGATGTTATGAAGTGCTAAAAGATTTTAATGAAAACGCTTCAGAAATTAAGGGTGAGAACGCCATTGAATTTATAACCGATATCGATGAAGCACCGAGTATTGATGATATTGATGGAGATATTAACAATTTAGTCGTATACGACGATATAATGTTGGATAAACAAAAAAATCCTGCTAGGATCTTTTCCCGGGGGCGTCACAAAAACACTGATATGTCACTCAACGCTATACTCAGGTTCCAAAAGTCATCAGAGATAACTGCAATATTCTTTCTGTATTCAACGGCGTTGATACTCATACTCTTAGAAATATATGGCAGACATGGTGTTCTGATATGGACTTCAATCAATTTCGAGATTTCTTTAGTCATGCTCAGTCAAAACCACACGGATTCGCAACAATAAATTTGCATGATCCTCGGACACGATATCGTATCGGACTGGATCAAATATTTGGTTAAAATCATTTATTATTTTTTGTTAACCCATAGCAGCAGAGAGGGTGGATGACCACATCGTTGCGACCAAAATTGATTAAAAAATCGTAAAATCTCCGTTTTCATTTTTTTAGTTAAAATGAGATTTCGTAGGGAAGGCTCGTTAAGATTTCAATCAATTTTTTGTCTGAAAAGGTTGTAGGGTTTGCCCCTGAGATATTTTTTTTTGGTTAAAATGAGATTATAGGACGGCTCGTTTTAGGATTTCAATCAAAATTTGTCTAAAAACGTTGTAGGATTCACCCTCTCTGCTGCTTTCTGAAAAAAAATTATATTCCAACACTTTTACAATTATTGTAAGTAGAAAAGTGTTCTTTAACTTCTGATAAACAGACAGACAGACAGACAGACAGACAGAAAACATATATGGGTAAAAGTACTTAACACTATATGCCCCTATACTACAGTAAACAAAATACACCATAAATAAGCTACTGGATCGCTATTCTAAGAAACTTACCGTATATACTCACTTATAATAAAAGTCAAATTGCAAACAAAAAAGATCTTGATCGTCATGGCATAATGAGCCAGCAGATCAGTGTCTGTGCTGAAAGCTCATAACAAACTGCATAGACCTTGATCTGACAGCACATTACACAATGGTATATATATATCAGTCTGTGCATTCTGCAATTTTAATCTTAAAATAAGCAAGTACCATGGTACTTAATCATGAGAGCCAAATTCATGTGACATATCTGTTAATGGGATGTATATTTTGGGGTGTAAATTTTACTACTATGACACTGGTGGCATGCCAATACATGTATAATGAATCAATTGTTTTTGTCTACAATACAACAGAGTTGAGAATAATTTCAAAAAAAGGTCTTTAGTATATGTATAATTATAATAGATTTATTTTGTTCTTAGAAAGACTGGCAAATATTCGCCTAAATCAATAATCAAATGAATCGACCTATTTGGGAAAAACATAGAAAACATATCTAATAGGTCCAATTAGTTAAACAAAGCAAATACACTAGAAAGCTTTATAAGAATTTCTGATGATGGAGATTTTCATGTGAACTTAACTGCTATCCTAATTTAACATGTTCATGTTGGTTGATTCATGCTAATACAGATTACCACTGGGGGTTATTTTCTTTGAGTTTACATTGAAACAAAATCAACATAATAAAAGGAAAGCAACGAGGATAGTATCCCTCATTAGGAAAAAGATGGCCAGCAAATAAACTTAATGTTTCATTTCTCATTTGTATGACTGGTATATCTATGACACCTTAATTAATGATAAACTAAATTACCATATATGCTTGCTTGTAAGTCAAATCCCAAAACAATGAACACAGACCTTGATTTGCCATGTTCTTGTAGATCAGGGTCTATGTTGTTTATTCTTTTGATTACTCTAACAAGCTGCACACTTCCAGATCTGTTGGCATATAATGTACCATCAGATCTGAGAAGGCGCAGATTACAGTTGGACTCTACTAATAAGGAAGTGCAGAGGGTAGGTTACTATATATCTGTCAGGCAATGGTTTGTAGATCCACTTTATTCCTGCCAATGTTTGGCATATCAAGCAAAAAGCCAAGGAGAGTTCTCATCAAGTCCCTTCCTGCTGATGGGCAAGGCGCTGCTCTTAGCAAACAAAATCAACTGACCAATGATAGAACTTATGCGACCTGATAATCATCTGTATGATGACTTCCATGATGCATACATGCTTTGACTCAAAGATAACCCTTTGTGTAAATGTAAACTTACAAATGATCTGCTGATATGATTATTCCACAGTATTTTCCAGGGTTTTCAAGAGAAGATGGTAGCAGGAGCTTTTTCGCTGTAAATTTGTACAGAAATCACCATCTGCAATAATAAAAGTTTGAAAAAGTACATACATCACCATATTTATTCAGACACAATTAATATAATGTGCATCTTTCAATTACCGGTAATACATATCAGTCTATGCCCAGACAGTAGTCGCTTTTTCCAATCTGAAAATGAAAGTGCTTGCCTGGCATTATTATTCAATCCACATCAAACAGAAGCCTAAATGTTAGTCTCTATTCCTTCACACCCAATCGATCATGATTAATTATTAAAGTGCTGATCACTTGCTAATAATCAGCCAGCAAGTTTTATGCTTTACGTTTATCTAACTACACAGTCAAACAATGGTTTGTAATAAACTATGACACAGTTACACAAATGATTCAGCAATGAGGGAATGACATTAAATTAAATTTAATAAGATAGGTCAGTGGAAATACAGAATATCAATAGTACCAGTGAATGTACCATGTCAAACATTTTTCTTACAGTCTACCTAAGAGCAACAGAAAAAAGTAAATTATGAGCATGTCATTTTTCAGTACATGATAAATATACATGGTGGCTAGTATAAATGGTAGAGGAAAAGCCCAAGAAAAACTGCAGTAAAACCACCGAACAGTTCAAAGCTACTGGCAAGCAATTTGTCACATATCCAGATCAGCCGAGCCTGATATGCAAACTCATATGAACAGAGATTAGATGTAAGTGGTTGGTAAAAGCGAGTGCTTTACACCACTTGACCACATGAGGCTCCCATGAAGATTCAAGAATAGATAAAAATAAAGATAAAGATAAAGATAAAGATAAAATACAAGAATAACACAACAAGATATTGAGACAATTATTCAAATTTTTTAAACTTTCGTCAACCTCCTCCAGTTCTGTTAGAAACCAATCTGTAATTTATTTATGATTTATAAATCTTTCAGTACGTGTATGGCATTAGGAAGATAAATTAACAAGCAATATGATTGGAACAGTTTCTTTCAGCTGCATGCAATCAGGCAGTGAAGTGGCACATATATTATTATGTAAATATTATTCCTTGGATCCATACAGAATAAAATGTGTTGATGACTCTTGTGCTGCAGCAAATGCCAATGAATGCTCTAAGGATGCTCAGATATATATGAACAGTGAGTTATCATTATAATGCTGTTTAGAGTTAACAAAGTGTTCTATTTGTGTTGTTGTTGAAATTCCCTCACCCCCTTATATATGGGAACACACTAATACAAAAATACACACACACACACACACACACACACACACACACACATGTACATACATGCTTTACAGAGTGTATTACATTATAGACTGATACTGATATACTTTGCATACTGTGTCAGCAGATGATGGTCTACATATATTAATCTACACTATTCACAGAAAAGGGCATTTTATTAATGTAGATTTTACTTTTAAAATATTTATCTGAATATTTATCAAATCCACATGTCTCATTGGTCTTGTAATTTTCAAGTAATAATTCACAGAATATCTCCTTAATATTTTGAGTTTAAAGTTTATTTCATCTGAAATAAAACAAGACAATAATTTATTGTTGGATTTTGAAAAATATATTGACCATGAAGAAGTGGAAACAGGCTCTCCAAAAAGTGATAAGAATATTATAGGGGGATATATATTTCTTCTTTCTCAACCTGTTCAATTATTTCTGTTTAGCGGTGCCACTCTGAGTTTACATACACTTATCATTACCATATAGTACCTAATTTTAATACCATACCATACATTTCTTAATTTATTACAAACGAAATGAAAGTACCTGCTACCAGTAATTATCATGAAAAATTGCAAAGAAAAGTAAAACCAATAAGCTAATTTTCTGCTTCATTGTGTGTGTGTGTGTGTGTATGTGTGTATATATATATATATATATATATATATATATATATATATATATATATATATATATATATATATATATATATATATATACCACCACCAGGGGAAAGGTGTATAGCAGCTGTGTTAGGAGCATGATGCTATATGGCAGTGAGTGTTGGGCACTCACCCAGTCCTCACTCGCCCGTCTACAACGCAATGACAGAGCCATGATCAGATGGATTTGTAATGTCAAGCCAGACCAGACCCAGCATATCAGGTCAGATACCCTACTGGAAAAGCTGCACCTACCAAAGATTGAGGAACTCCTAAGGGCCAACCAGTTACGCTGGTTCGGCCATGTAGAGAGAAGCAATGCTTGGATTAACAAGTGTAGAAATGTGGAGGTGGAAAGCCGAAGGAAAGCTGGCCGACCCAAGAAAACTTGGAAGCAAACAATCGATCATGACTGCGAGACATGGAAGATGACCAAAATAGATCCTCAAAACAGTGATGCCTGGAGACTGGGCTTGCTGACTGCCAGAAAACGTCGGACCCCTGACCAAAGGAACTAAGATGATAAAATTGGATAGATGAGATAAGATGAGATGAGACACACACACTTGTTTGTAAGTCAGTCTAGCTATAAACTATGCAGACCCAGGCCAAGATATGCCATCACTGAGGGGACTGGACTTTCTTTTGATCAAATTTAAACTGAGTTTAAAAATTTTATTCCAGAATAAATATAAAAATCCACTAGATCACATCATCAAAATCTCACCTTTGGAAACTTCTTCCAATGGTAAATCAGGTATACAAAGCCCTGGGAGTAGGTACCCTGTTGTTCTTTTGATCCTCCTTTGATCTCATGCACTAAAGAAGTGTCTTGGGGCCTTTATTTGCATGCCCTTAGGGATGCAGACATATCATTAGAAAGGGCTTATATAACAATCTTTGTGTACAATTCTTTTACAGGACGGGTTTGGTACTTCAAACATGATGTCATGTAGATAAATGTCCTAGAATTCTTAAATTAGACTTTATTCATTTACAAGTCACTTTGGAAGGTCTATCAGATTAAATAGGATTAACCACAGTAATTAAATTTTGATTGCAATGACAGCATTGATGGAGGATACCAGTTTGTATACAACTTGTCCTTGACTATACAAGCTTCAAGTTGGCATATCCTGTCACATTGGCATATCATGTCAAAGTGGCATATCCTGTCAAATTGACATATCCTGTCAAATTGGTATATCCTGTCAAAGTGGCATATCCCATTAAAGTAGCATATCCTGTCAAAGTGGCATATCCTGTCAAAGTGGCATATTCTGTCAAATTGGCATATCCTGTCAAATTGGCATATTCTGTCAAAGTGGCATATCCTGTCAAAGTGGCATATCCTGTCAAATTGGCATATCCTGTCAGTTACCTCTGCCAATTGCCTGAATCGAGATTGTTTCTTCCTAATGTAGCAGTTTCAAAGCCAGTAAATGACACTGTGAAGTATTGACTGGTTTTTTTATGTTTCAGTCATGTTATCCCTGCAGCTAGATCAGTAAATAGAAAAAAAAGTAAAGAAAAAAATAATCAGAGGATGGTCAAATGTGTGACATGCTTACATAGTCAAAATATGTTCACTGGCTACACCATCTGCATGTCACCATACTCTTGTTTGATTTTGCATGAAGTTACCTTCTGACTAAATAAATTATGAACATCATTTAAAAATCATATGTAGCCTTATTTGCACAAATATAACTGGATGAGATGACCTCCTAGTGATGGGTCCATCACAGAGGGTCATCACCCTCCAATTTGCTCTTTGCAACCTTGAACATGGAAAATTTTGTTTAAGACCCAAGGTCAAGAGAAAATGGACATTTTGCTGTTCAGGGCTCATGATATTTAAAAAAAGGAATGATATGAAATGAATGAAGTTCAATTTCCATTTTAAATTATGTTAAAAATGTACCAGACATGAAAAAAGATATATGTAGGGTTAGAAACAACATTAACATCAATAACTGCATTCTATGTAAAGATGTGATGTCATTTTTGTCCAGGACAATAACTCTATCAAAAATTAAATTAACAACTAAATACAAACATAAAATGGCATATCTAGGTTTAAGAGACAAGTTACATGACAAACTATTCAGATTCAGTTGAATGATTTCCATGGTTACAAGCATCTTCTGTCCTGCAGATTTAAAACTCATGTAATGAAGCAATAACTTTCCAATACTGGAAATGAAGAAATGAAACCTTTTAAAGACACATCCATAATAGCAAAGTGTTTCAGAGCCTTAGTTGTTATTAGAAACCTCAATGGACTGACAGACTGATGAAAAAGGTGAATTATACAAGGGCTTCCAGAGCTTGATATATGACCCTAATTAAACAGCATTCAATGAGTTAGACTTTAGCTGAAACTATCATTGCCTTCATGATGTTCTGTTGGGTTTTCAATACTCATGAGACGTTTAATATCTGTTACAAAACTGATTTCAAATTTTATAGTCTCTGTTGCAAATTCACCAAAAACTGACTTTTGATTTAGAATTGGTAGGGATGGTTTTCTTATGCAAATTCCCAAAATGCACTGCAATGATTGTTTATCCTTTTCTTTTGAAAGAAAGGTAGAACTAAATTGTACATGTACATTCAACATTAGCATCATTTCTCTTTTATAGGGCACTGCTCCAGTGGTGTAAGAGAATAGAAAGTCTGCCTCGGATGCAGGAGGTCACAGGTTTGAACCCCAGCCAAATCATATCCAAGACTTATAACAGCTGCCTCACTTAACAAGAATTTTGAAGGAAAAAAATTGAAAATACTCACGGAAAGGCTAATTTTGTAATTTATGTGCAGTGTTGATGTACAAGTGATTCAATATGCAAGGAATATTCAAATTTGGTGATATCATAAAAAGTGACTGTTTAACACATTAACCCCTAAAGGTTTTTGCTGTTTTAATATGAAATGCAAGTAGGAAACACATTTTGGGGACTATTTCTGAATACATCCTAATACATTGACTTCCAAGTAATTTTTTATTAGACCAATATATAGTTGTGGTAAAAAATTGTTTTTTCATTGATTAGTTTGCTGACGCATGAGCAGAAGGTGAAATGTTGCGAGTTCTTTATATTTTTTTTGCTTTAAGTTAACTGACTCATATCTTTCATATGGAGAAGCCTCTTTTGTTCAAAATGTCCACCTTATCACTGTCTGTGTGCACTTCAGACTGATCTGCCTTAGATCTGAGGCCATAAAGTCTAAAATCTGGACACAAAATGGGTATCCAACCATGGGCAAATTTTGGGTGGAAAAAAAATGGGTAAAAAAAATTAGGTTTTTCCCTTTGTATTTTGTAGTGCAAATAAAATGTCAATATTATTTGGTATCATTGTAGGGCTAAATCTGTCTACCTTTCTATAATACCACCAACTTTAGTGTATCGTGCATAACCTCAACACTACAGATCTTGGAAGTAAGCTACTACCTCATGCCCCGTAAACTCGGCGCTAGGGGTTAATGAGTTTAAGAGGATAATGCCAGGACTGGTTGGCTATAAAGCATGATAATCAGGATATTGTAACTGAGTGGGATATAATGCTAAATGACTGCGACATGATGCCCCAGTGCTGGACATCACTATAATCAGTCACACTGCAAACAGCATAGCCATATGACTGAAAAATTGTTAAAGCTACATTACAAATCTAAATCACACTCACCTTAAATTATAAGACGATACGGTGTACTGGATCATTTAATTCACTAGATATATGAGAAGTATATCATGAATGTTTAACTTGGTTTTAATCCTGTCTTGAAGGCAGACATGTTTTATTTAAAACAAACTGTCAGATAAGAAACTCATCAAGTCTGGTGTTCCAAGCTGATCAGTTCTCAGACTGTTAAGCATCAATGATTTACAATATCATACTGAGCTATCCACAGCTAACCAGATCCTAGATGATATGACATTATACAACACTAGGCCAACTTTCTAAGAGCTTGCCACTAAATTAAACCAGGACTTGGTTAAGGCCAACAAATGGTGTGAGAAACGATCTGTCAAGCAATAGTGTGAGCACAATGTGTCAAGCAATGGTGTGAGCACAATGTATCAAGCAATAGTGTGAGCACAATGTGTCAAGCAATGGCGTGAGGACAATGTGGACACATTATATAGCAGTAGTTCCCTGTACATGTTATAATAGCAGTAGAGCTGTACCTTTTAATCGCCCATACTCGTAATCTGGCCGATTATTAGAACAATCAGTATAATCGGTATCGGCAGAAATAATCGGTGCTGATGCAAAAAAATTTCCAAAATATAATTTCAATTATAACATTCATTTTGACATGGCTTGAATTTTAAAACAGAATTAAATAGTGGAAACTAAGGAATAAACATTTGATTTGGGGATTAATTGAAAGACAATATATTCTTAAAAGTAACAACTGTTTTAAAACACTTGCTGTAAACTACTGCTGATTTTTGCTGAAAACTACCAATTATTACATTATGTCCTCGATTTTCATTTTCTTCTAAACAAGAAAAGTCCTACATGTTCTGTTGCATCACCTGTGAATTATTGTTGTGACGAAATAATTACTTTTCTATAAAGAATTTGCATCTTCCTTAAATAGAATGTTAAGTTTAAACATTATTCACATAATTTAATGATTTTGTTACCTATGCAACAATACAAAAATAAATAAACCAGAACAAAAACATAAGCCATAACAATAAAATCGTCCACAGTTAATTTCAATCCCAAGAATGATCACTAGGAATGCTCAACTCCAATGCTACAGCGCCATTCCCACGAAAGAAACTTACACGAGTTAACATCTGGCATTTTTAGACCATATAATACCAATGTTAATTACCATCATTAAATGTTGTTGTTGTAGCTGTTGTTGTAGAGTTTAACGCCATTTTTCAACACACGATAGGCTATACATCGCGGCCAGTATTATTGGTGGAGGAAGAACCCGGGAACGTAAAAATGAATCTTGTCCCTGCATGGGCTCCAAACACTAGCAACGACTCTGCATCAATGTACTGGTATAGTTAGCGTTCAAAATTCCTCTTGTCACAAGCCAGTTTCAGGCATTTTAATGATTAACTGGTCTGTACTGCTGTTACAAAACTATAGAGAAATTCACAGACTATCATCATAGGAGATGCCGAAACATCAAGCTTTCCATTGTGTGGAAAGTTATGATGTTTGTTCAGCCAAAAGACAAAACTAAAATTGATTGATCTTGATCTTAGTCGATCTATATGAGAATTCTATCTTTTATTATTACCCCTCTTCATGAGCATATAAATTTTGATGGTTATGTGCCTTGTACAATCAAACATGCGTACCTTTTTAAGCATATTGCCTCAATTTGTAGGATCGCTTTTATCATTGAAAATGAGTAACTCGTGAGAGGTGATTCTTTGTAAATGAAACAGCTATTAAGGACTATCTGAAATATTATGTAGAAGAATGCAATTTGGTCGAAACAACGAATAAAGCAAAATCTGCATCCAATATGTTTGGGAATAAATATGGATTTAAGTGACCCTAATGCACGCTTTGCACTGTGTAAGCCCACAAATTATGAAGTCTGTATTTACCTTTATTTAATTTTGTGTTGGAGAAATCAGAAAATATGCACATGCAAAATAATAACAAAACCAATCATAGTATTTTATAACAGTTTAATAATTGTTGGGTCACCAAAAGTTACTTTTTTAACATGCCTACATCTTAAGACAGAGAAAAAATTATTGTTTCATGTTCCAAGATTTATAGCTGTTACAGTAGTCAACAAAAAGACCTAAAAACAGTAAAGTTTAGACATTGGCCCGTGGATAACCCAACCTCACCAACCCCCTTCTTCCAGGCCTTTACTTTTTACTAAATTATTAAACTTATACATTGAGTATATATACTGTGATAATGAAATAATCGGTCTCGTAATCGGTATCGGCAATTTTAACAATCGGCTATACGCGGTATCGGCATAATCAGCAAAAAGTGACATCGGTACAGCTCTGTATAGCAGTAGAAACCTGTACACATCCTATATCAGTAGTACGCTTTACATGTTATATAGCAGTAATAACCTGTACACATTATATAGCAGTACAGTAGAACCTGTCTTGAAAGACCACCTCTTTTGCCAAAAAATTATGCTCTCTCAAGACAGGTGGTCTCTCATAACAGGTCACAATGCTATATAATTTTAAAAAATTGTGCACTGAGAATGTGGTCTTTCAAGACAGGTTTTACTGTAGTACACACTGTACATATTATATAGCAGTAGACCTCTGTACACATTATATATCAGTAGTACCCTGTACTCATTCAATAGCAGTAATAACCTGTACATATTAAATAGCATTAGAACCCTGTACATATTATAAAGCAGTAGTATCCTGTACACATTATATAGCAGTAATAACCTGTACACATTATATAGCAATAGTACACTGTACATATTATATAGCAGTAATATGTATTACCTGTACACATTATATAGCAATAGTACACTGCACATATTATATAGCAGTAGAACCATGTACACATTATATAGCAGCAGTACTCTGTCATAATATATAGCAGTAATAACCTGTACACATTATATAGCAATAGTACACTGTACACATTATATAGCAGTAGCGTTATGTACACATTAAATAACAGTAGTACCCTGTACACATTATATAGCAGTAAAAGCCTGTACACATTACATAGCAGTATAACACTGTACAGTATAACACTGTACAGATTATATAGCAATAGTACTCTGTACATGTTATATAGCAGTATCACCCTGTACACATTATATATCAGTGGCCAGGTTTTGCATCTACGACCTCCCGAGATGGATGCTCTAACCACATAAGCCATTGGAGCAATCAGAGATACAAAAAGAAAGTTATCCATTTTAAATAGAAACTAGTTATTCAATTTTCTCTCGAGAAAATTTGATGTTGTAGATCCTCATTAACATCAGCAAAACTCTGACCATCATTATAATAAATGAATCATACAACTCAGTGTAACCACCTCATTTCTAGGCCTGACACCATCCTCTAGTACTTAATAAGTGACAATTTGCATTGAAGCTATGAGGCCCTTTCACAGCTTACCAGAATGTAGCCATTAAAAAGTATTCTACCAGCTGCAATCTGAAAAATTGTACAATCATGGTAGAATATTTAGTGGTAATGTATCTACCTTTGTCTAGTTCTAATTCACATGATATAACTATAGTGTCATAATATATGATCACAGCCTCTTTGCCAATATTGCAGATAAACAGTTGCAAATTTTGTTCTTATTCATTACCACAGAGGTACCATTCTCAAATCAAGACTGCACAACTGCAACCACCCACACCTTTACAAATAGAGAAACCATCCACACACAAAAATACCAGAGTGAGAATTCCCATTTGCATGAAAATTCTTGAGAAATCATTTGTGAGATCCAAAACCAATTAGAATTTATATTCCTGGCAGAAGTATTTGGCACACTGCATTGTGTTCAGAATCGCACCCTAACTGGGCAAATATGGTAAAATTATATGGACTATTAGTAAAAGAGAGAGTCTTAAATCACTGACAGTAATTGTTATTTTTAGTGCCCCACTCATTTTAGATTGAGAAAGCCCATAAAACCTGTGTAATGAAGGTCTCTTGATACTGTCTTCTAATTGGATAACAAGCTAGTTGGATTTAAACAAGCAATACAAGTATTCAGCTCCAATAATGCTGCTGGTTCCCTGCACAAATTTGTCAAATTCTTAAAAGTTTAGCTTCACTTGGATTCCAGTCACGTAAAAAACAAAAATTTAAAAAGTTAACAGCATTTTTTGTGTTGTACAGGTTTTGGCATTTCTTACTACAAACAATTTGGAAAATATACTAAACTTTTGATTCTGAAAGTAACCATTATAGAAGGACAAAGTATGTTATTTTCCATAAGGTCTGCTGACTTGTATAAATGTTTTATTATTATACCACTGCAAAAAGAAGAATACATTCTTCAGAGAAGAACATAAATTTGTACAAGTCATATGATACTGGACACCTGAATCATATCTTTTATTGTTATTATGGCGTTACAATGGAGTGGCAAGATATTGATTTGGTGGATGTTCATTTGGGTACTCTAGTGGTGGTGTGGCCAGTTTAGGACCTATAGTCAAATCTATAGTTGTTACTCGCTGTATTTTCTTTCTGTCCATTTGAAATGGCTATAATGTGAGCACAAAGTCCTGAGGCTCTCAATTTTCTATCCTGATGCTCTCAATTACCGATCCTGAGGCTCTCAATTATTGACCATAATGCTCTGTTACCAACCACAAGTCTAACTCATAATTCTGTCTTTAGTCCAGTAGATGAAAGAAATTCTGCAAATCATTTTAGTAATTTCATAAAAATTATTCTGAACTCTGATTGGTTGAACAGGTCACATGCCATCAAAGGTAATACATTGTTCTGGTTCTTGATTTTGGGAATTTATCAACATATGAAAGAATAAAACAATTACTGGCCTTTGGTTTTATTCTATAGAATAATATACAGAACTGTGGAATATATTGATTTACGTCCACCTCCCATTGGACATTAACATATTTCACCATTCAGTGAACAATAATGTATCAAGCTTAACAAAAACCTGTTATTATATGATAGGTTGGCATCATTAGATTTCACAAATACAAGTAACATTTCATGTTAGGGATATACAATATGAATAAGTTACTGACCTTCAATGGTCCAATAGCTGTTATTAAGTCATCCTTGGTATAAAAAATGAATTTAACAAAAACTTGCCAAAATTACTAACATATTATCAATAAGGTTAAGGTTTACCACACATTTAAAAGCTATACACATTGTTATGTTTGACTGAATATACTTTTGCACAAAATGTTATCATAACAGCAAACTATATATATATATATATATATATATATATATATATATACATATAAACACACTCTCTTAACACACACAGACACAAACAGAATACTTTATTGATTTGATACAGGTGTGTGTGGGAACTGCATAAACTAAAACTGCCTAGCAAACACAAGGTTTAACACCACCACCTACCTTTCCTTCAAAATATATTAACAGAACTGTCAAACATCCTACGCCTTCTATACAAAACCAGGTGCCTGATGTAACAAGTAAATATCCCTGATAACCCTAAAGTCATCTTAGTCCATTATTCATTGTAAGTTGTGTGTCATTAATCATTATCTGGTCCTCCTTTATTGTACCAGATATAAAAGACAACCCATA
This sequence comes from Unio pictorum, assembly GCA_030141615.1. NCBI lineage: Eukaryota > Metazoa > Mollusca > Bivalvia > Unionida > Unionidae > Unio > Unio pictorum. Next base: position 6,376,774 of record JARLTB010000050.1, read on the forward strand.
AATGATGAAGGTGTCTTTTGTTTGGTGAATTACCAATTTTATGTATAAGGGATATCATATGGTCATCTAGGTGTATTGCCAGCATAAATAACAACCCGAGCTGTAACCTCAAGGAAAACTCTTGGTACAGTGGTAAGCTAGAATTCAATCCAGTATGAAAACATAAAAACAAGCAAATATAAATTTATATCTGCCCCCTTAACACACACACACACACACACACACACACACACACACACACACACACACACACACACACACACACACACTGATATATTAGTGGAAGTGTCATTAATATAATAGTCCTAATAAGTCGGAGATCATGTAGCCTTATGCCACCCCAACCCCCCTTTCTAAGTGCAACCCAGATCATATATTGTCAAGTAAAGTTTATTCTAGCACACCATTGCAATCTAGGTTACATAATGCCAATTAAAGATGAGTACAACACACCATTGCAATCCAAGTTACATAATGCCAATTAAAGTTGAGTACAACACACCATTGCAATCCAAGTTACATAATGCCAATTAAAGTTGAGTATAACACAACAGTGCATCCAGGTTACATAATGCCAATTAAAGTTGAGTACAACACACCATTGCAATCTGGGTTACATAATGCCAATTAAAGATGAGTACAACATACCAGTGCAATCCGGGTTACATAATGCCAATTAAAGTTGAGTACAACACACCAGTGCAACCCAGGTTACATAATGCTAAGTGAAGATGAGTACAACACACCATTGCAATCTAGGTACAACAAAAATGCCTGGAAGAAGGGAGGTTAGACCATCCACAAGACAAAGTCTAAACATTAAAATCTTTTAAGTTTTCTTCTTGGCTACTAGTATAAATTGTTAGAACAGTATTGATGAAGACAAGATCACATGCCGAACCTGAACCCACAGAACATGCTGTACAGAATCCCCATGCCAAGATTACAATCCATTCAAATGAAGTAGCAATAACAAGATTTTTCAATATGGCTGGATTTATGGGTCAAGTTATGCATAGGTCATTTTTTTAAAAAAGTTTTACCTATTCAGTTATGCAGGTAGTCAACTTATATGCAAATGGGCTTATATGCAAGTATATACAGTAAATAATTTATATGTAAATGGGCTTATATGCAAGTATTAACAGTGTATGACATATATGCAAATGGGCTTATATGCAAGTATCAACAGTAAATAACTTATATGCCAATGGGCTTCTATGCAAGTATATACAGTATATAACTTACATATGAATGAGCTTGAATGCAAGTATATACAGTAAATAACTTTTACTCCAGATTTCAAAATCTAAGCTTGCTGAAAAATGATTGAACAGTTTTATTGATTTTTTTTTCGTAAGGTTATATATTTATTTTTGTTGCTTGGAATATTGTGACTTAAAATGAATCTCTCTCTGACAGTGATATCATTATACACAGTCCCATATTACCAATTATAATGTGGAATTATACATTCTGTAAAAGACAATGTCTCAAGTGACACATTATTCAGCATTTAGTATGTTTCAAGTAACACAAGTATAAACTGTCCTGTTATGATAATGTATTATTCAGCATTTAGTATGTTTCAAGTGACACAAGTACAAACTGTCCTGTTATGATAATGCATTATTCAGCATTTAGTACAAAATGTTTGCTTGTTACATTTATACTTGTCCAAATTTCATCGGACCTAATACCACCCCATGTTAGATATTTTGTCATGTATGTTGGGCACAATATTAGCATCTTAGAATTATTAGAATCATTACTGATAGCTGAAGCAACTATAATGTAAGAACTGACAACAGAAGTCAACTCTGATGCAAGAATTGATATTTGGAGTCAATTCTCTTGAAAACCTGATTTCTATCACAAATAATATCTTTCAACATATCAATTTTGTCAGTTAAATTAAACACTGATAATAGAAATGACAGCTGAAGTCAATTCTCTAGAAAACCTGATTTCCATCACAAATAATCTTTCAATATATCAATTTTGTCAGTTAAAGTCAACACTGATAATAGAAATGACAGCTGAAGTCAATTCTCTGGAAACACTGATTTTACCTGGTTTTATTATCACAAATAGTATCCTAGGATATATCATTGACAGCTGAAGTCCACTCTGATGTTAGAATTGACAGTTGCAGTCAACCTTCTAGAAACCATGATTTCTACCGCAAATATTATCTTTGGATATATCATTGTCAGCTAAAGTCAAGCCTGATAAAAGAAATGACAGTCGCTAAAGTCAACTCTGGTGTTAGAATTGAGAATCTAATTATCTACCTTATATCAGAACAGCGACATATGCTCCATGCGTATAATGCAAGTGAACTTTTTTGTCCTCCCAAAAAGAACAACAAAAGCTTCATTCAGAATGACAGCCTTATGTAGGCCCCAAATAATACAACAGCAAACAATGCATACAAACACAAGGACTCGAGAAGTAATGCTTAAGACAACTTACCATTCAGAATGGTGCTCCAAGAAGCTGAGTGGTCTAAAGCATTAACCATTATGGACTACTGCCATCTCGCCTCTGTCTGTGGCGTGGGTTCAAGTCTCTGGCTCGGCTAATGTGGGGATAGGAGAAAGCTTGCCAGTAACTTCTCTTGGGTTGGTGGTTCTTTCCGGAGCTTTCCCTGGTTCATTCTCCACTATTTATACTGGCCGCCATGTATAGCCTATCTTGTGCTGAAAAATGGCATTTAACCCATGAACAACAACATTAGCCACTCTGGATGATGAAAATACATGCAATACTCACAATGCTGGCCAAATTTGTTATTATACCTGTACAGTACCATTGATCCAGATTAAATTATCAAATAAACATAAATGTGAAATATCGTATTTCACATAGTGGGTACTCTTAGTGATACTTTAGACTTCTCTACATGCCCGCAATTCATGAGTAAAGATTATCAATATCAATACAATGGAACCTGTCTTAAAAGACCACCCCTTCTGAAAAAACATAATAGTCTCTCATGACAGGTGGTCTCTCATAACAGGTCATAACACTATATAATCAATAAATCTGTACAAAGAGAACATGGTCTCTCAAGACAGGTGGTCTCTCATAGCAGTGGTCTCTCAAGACAGGCTTTACTGTATTTTGGGCCTGGACTTAAACAGCCAGTGTTTTATACAGGACAAGTCATTACATGAATCCCGCCTAAATCTCATCAATTCCTCCATATAAAAATAAGAAAGCTGGAGCAATCATACATAATTTGCTATGAAAGTAAAGATACCAAAAATATTCATTAGTATTAGCAACATTTGATCTAATCATGCAAGCAATGGATGACTAAATATTATCATAGTCAAGCACTTAAGTAAGTTTCTGAAAGAGACATTTTCATAAATTATCTAATTATTAAGCGTGTTTTACCAGCTGCTTTTAACAAGGTTTTACAAGGACAAACATGCAGTCTTTGGTGATCAGTGGTAATGACAGTGCTGTTACATGCAGTCTTTTGGTGATCAGTGGTAATGACAGTGCTGTTACATGCAGTCTTTGGTGATCAGTGGTAATGACAGTGCTGTTACATGCAGTCTTTGGTGATCAGTGGTAATGACAGTGCTGTTACATGCAGTTTTCTGTATTCATTGGCAATGACTGCTGTTGCATGTAGTTTTCTGTATTTAGTGGTAATGACAATGCTGTTACATGCAATTTTAAGTATTGAATGGTAATGACAATGCTGTTACATGCAGTTATGGTATTCAGTGGAAAATGACAATACTGTTACATACAGTTATGGTATTCAGTGGAAAATGACAATGCTGTTACATGCAGTTATGGTATTCAGTGGAAAATGACAATACTGTTACATACAGTTATGGTATTCAGTGGTAATGACAATGCTGTTACATGCAGTTATGGTATACAGTGGTAATGACAATGCTGTTACATGCAGTTATGGTATTCAGTGGAAAATGACAATGATGTTACATGCAGTTATGGTATTCAGTGGTAATGACAATGCTGTTACAGGCAGTTATGGTATTCAGTGGTAATGACAATGCTGTTACATGCAGTTATGGTAGTCAGTGGTAATGACAATGCTGTTACATGCAGTTATGGTATGCAGTGGTAATGACAATGCTGTTACATGCAGTTATAGTATTCAGTGGAAAATGACAATGCTGCTACATGCAGTTATGGTATTCAGTGGAAAATGACAATGCTGTTACATGCAGTTATGGTATTTAGTGGTAATGACAATGCTGTTACAGGCAGTTATGGTATTCAGTGGCAATGACAATGCTGTTACATGCAGTTATGGTATTCAGTGGTAATGACAATGCTGTTACATGCAGTTATGGTATACAGTGGTAATGACAATGCTGTTACATGCAGTTATGGTATTCAGTGGTAATGACAATGCTGTTACATGCAGTTATGGTATTCAGTGGTAATGACAATGCTGTTACATGCAGTTATGGTATACAGTGGTAATGACAATGCTGTTACATGCAGTTATAGTATTCAGTGGAAAATGACAATGCTGTTACATGCAGTTATGGTATTCAGTGGAAAGTGACAATGCTGTTACATGTAGTTATGGTATTTAGTGGTAATGACAATGCTGTTACAGGCAGTTATTGTATTCAGTGGCAATGACAATGCTGTTACATGCAGTTATGGTATTCAGTGGTAATGACAATGCTGTTACATGCAGTTATGGTATACAGTGGTAATGACAATGCTGTTACATGCAGTTATGGTATTCAGTGGTAATGACAATGCTGTTACATGCAGTTATGGTATTCAGTGGTAATGACAATGCTGTTACAGGCAGTTATGGTATTCAGTGGTAATGACAATGCTGTTACATGTAGTTTTGGTATTCAGTGGTAATGACAATGCTGTTACAGGCAGTTATGGTATTCAGTGGTAATGACAATGCTGTTACATGCAGTTTTGGTATTCAGTGGTAATGACAATGCTGTTACATGCAGTTATGGTATTCAGTGGTAATGACAATGCTGTTACATGCAGTTTTGGTATTCAGTGGAAAATGACAATGCTGTTACATGCAGTTATGGTATACAGTGGTAATGACAATGCTGTTACATGCAGTTATGGTATACAGTGGTAATGACAATGCTGTTACATGCAGTTTTGGTATTCAGTGGTAATGACAATGTTGTTACATGCAGTTTTCAGTATTTATTGGTAATGGCTATGCTGTTAATTTCAGTTCTAATAAATATGACATAGCACCAATGTCATAACACAATAACTGCCACTGACATGTAATTAAGATATTTATTACAGGTCATTTATTACTAATACATTTATGAAACATACTTAATGGGATCCATTTATATACCCTGCTCTCATAAATAAAACTGTCACCATAACATTATCCCTGCATGCAGCATTTATGAATCATGACTAACTTCCTAACCAACATATGATACACTAAAGCAGGTGTGTGTGTGTGTGTGTGTGTGATTTACGATTTAGGCTTTAAAACATTTTCAGTCATATCGCTGCGATGTCTGCAGTGAGGCAGTTTATAGTGATGTCTAGCACTGGGGCATCATGCCGCAGACATGTAGCATGATGTCCCATCCAGTCACATTATCCTGAACCCAGGCTGAGCAGTCCTAACACTAACCTCTTATCTATGTTAAAAATCCAAATCACAACACAAATATACAAAGCTATCTCTATGTTGCTACATATAATTTTATTTTAGATCCATCCATGTTAAGACTATTTCTTCCTTTCAATCCTGGGGTCAAGCTAGACTTGAATTTTAGGGAGAAGTGTCTTCTCCTTTTAAATAAAACTGGGAAAAATGAGTGCTCAACAGGAAGAAGTGGACAAGTGGACACAAAGTAAGAAACACAATATATATATATATATATATATATATATATATATATATATATATATATATATATATATATATATATATATACAAACACACTTTGTGTTATCTTATTTCAATTATGCCCTCCATTTCCAGAGCCCCGAGTGGCCGAGTGGTCTAAAGCGCTGTCCGTTACGGACCACTGCCATCTCACCTCTGTCTGCGTGTGTTCGAGTCTAAGATTCGGCAAATGTAGTTATGTGAGAAAGCTTGCCAGTAGCTTCTCATGGGTCGGTGGTTCTTTCCGGGGTTTGTCCGGTTTCTTCCTCCACCATTAATACTAGCCGCCATGTATAGCCTATATTGTGCTGAAAAATGACGTTAAACCATAAAAAACAAAAACCCTCCATTTCCCAGTATGCATAATTCATCTAACATTGGATTTAAACAATAATTAATTTTCATATGGCTATAAAAGAGAATAGAAACAACACTGTACAATTTGTTAACTGTTTAACCAGATTATATTAGTGTAATTGCAAGATTTTAGAAATGCTTAATCAACTACAGTCAATCAATTTGTTAAATTTTGTTTTTTTAACTAAAATATATTTTCTCAACAATGGCACTTTGAAATATTTCTAAATGTGTTTGAAACAATCCCTGTACCATGTACATGAGGGCTAATATACACGTCTTCAAATCATACCGTTCTTCTTTATATCTTTGTTGCAGATTAAACATTACCTTAACTATTCATATGTAACACACTAAAATGGGGCCTGAGTGGACAAGTGGTCTAAAGCGCTCAGCGTTAGGGATCATTGCCATCTTTTCTCTGTCTGCATGGATTCCAGTCTCAGGTTTGGCCCATGTAGGTATGTAAAAAAGCTTGCCAGTACTTTCTCGTGGGTCGGAGGTTCTTTCCAGAGTTTTCACCGGGTTTTTCCTTCACCATTTATATTGGCCGCCAATTTTGTATATCCCATCTTGTGCTGAAAAAATGGCATTAAACACTACAACAACAACAACGACAACAACAACAATAACACAATAAATTGCATACAATTACAGACATGGCTCCTTTATAGTTATAAGAACTAAACCTACTTTTCAACTGTGGTAAGTGCATCTATTTTTAGAAGGAATGGTTTTCATGATGTGAAGTCACTCACTTTGCTTCATTACAATGATTAGTTGATATTATTATAAATTAAAAGTAAATTTATTTGTCTGCATACTTGTAGCAATTTTAGGCATTGGTTAAATCGTATCTGCTGCATTTTTGTCCTCACTACTAGGAGTAAAGTCAGAAAACTACTTCAACCTTACAATGTATAGTGTTTCTGAATATATCAGCCCAATAATTTATGAAAACAGCATAATCAATTGGTAATTCCCAGACATAACAAAATCTGCCATTATTTACCTGTTACTGGTTCTCTTACAGTTTCAAACTAATTTTATAACAAAGCAGTGTACAAGAGGCAGTTAAAATATCAAGATCATTGATTCAGATCTTGAAACGCAAATTGCTATTTACATAATATTGTTAAAGTTTTGAAACACAAGTTGTATGTTTTGTCATCAAGGGATAAAATGCAGAAATCAGACAGCCATATTGCTGCTAGCTTAATCGGGAGATGGTAAATGGTCTATCAGCTATTCAAACACATGTCTTTGAATGTGCAAGAGTTTGTATGTCAGCTTAGTTGATGTCAAAATTAGGCCTAGCTACTGATGGCAAGAACTAACCAGGCCAAGGCATCTAAAAGAGTATGATTACTATACCTTTAAAAAAAATTCACAGGGCAAAGTCCTTTTTGCTTTTCTAACAGAAGAAGCAAAGTTTATATCATTTAGGTGACTTTGCCTGGTAGCATGATCCCTGCTAATTGCAAAGTGCTGAAATTGTCTCCAACATTCATCAATACAATTTTCAAATTAGCCACAGAGGTGGACATATTGGATGTCAAAAAATCATCAAGTTCCTTTCAAGACCAAGTAGACATGATCAGAAGTGCAAAATCCCATGCTAATATGACCCATCCATTCAGGAGGAGTAGCATAAATAATATTTTCAAAACAGCCAGTATGGCAGGTTACTGGTTGCAAGATTAGCACCATTTTCATTGGCTCTAGATTTAGATCTAAAAAGAAGTCTTTTGGTGAAAACCTATGCTGAAATCATTAGAAGTCTTTTGGTGAAAACCCATGCTGAAATCATTAGAAGTCTTTGGTGAAAACCCATTCTAAAATCATTAGAAGTCTTTTGGTGAAAACCCACACTGAAATCATTAAAATATTTCGGTGAAAACCCATGCTGAAATCATTAGAAGTCATTTGGTGAAAACCCATGCTAAAATCATTATAAGTCATTTGGTGAAAACCCGTGCTGAAATCATTAAGTCTTTTGGTGAAAACCCATGCTAAAATCATTAGAAGTCATTTGGTGAAAACCCATGCTGAAATCATTAAGTCATTTCGTGGGCATACCAGAGGCCAGATAAATACCATTTTCATTTAGGACTAGTAGACATCATAAAAAGCCACCTGGTGAAAATCACACTTGATGACCTTCCATTCAGGAGATACGGTGATAATAAGATTTTCAAGATGGTCATTATCCGCTCAGATAGCCTAATGGTTTGAGTATCTGCTGCGGAAGTGAGAGGTTATGGGTTTGATCCCCGGCTGAGTCATACCAAAGACTTACAAAAATGGTACTAACATCTGCCTCGCTCAGCATTAAGAGCTAAGTGTTAGGACTGGTCGGCCTGGTGTCAGGATAATGTGACTGGGTGGGACATCATGCTACATGTCTGCGGAATCATAGATGCCTCAGTACTAATCACTATAAACTGCCTCACTGCAGACATTGTAGCGACATGACAGAAAAATTGTTAAAGCTACGTTAAAAATCCTAATCACAAACACTCACACTTGTTGACCATTATCACAGACTGAATGTCACAGGATGAACAAGACAACAAAAGTCTTTCAGTAAAATGCCCATGCTGATATGATCATTCATGATACATTCCCCTAGTGGGCAATACAGCACTATAATTCAAATTCATCACCTAGTAGCAATGACAAGATTTTCAAGATATATTCATTTCACCATTTTCATTTAGCACCAGCTAGACATGATAAGATTTCAGGAGAAACTCCCATCATGTCAATATGACTTTCTGTTCAGGAATAGCAATCACAGGCTCTTCAAGATGGCCACTATGGTAGCCTATTGAAAGCCACTTCAGCATTGGTTTCATTAGAACCAAATATACATTCATGAAAAAATATTTCCAGATGGTTATTTTGGTAACCATACTGGATGTCCAAGTGGTACCATTTTCATTTTCGTTAGTGACCAACTTGACCATGGCATTCATGTATGTTTATGGTTTTCATGGCAATCCTCTGCATAGTTTAGAAGGAGCAGTGTTCACAAATTTAGGACCAAATATACATCCTACAAAATCTTTTTGTAAAAAAAAGCCTATGCATTCATGAGAAGTAGCAAAACCAATTTTTAAAGATGGCTACTGTGGCAGCCATACTGGATGTCTAAGTGGCACTATTTTCATTAGTGACTAACTTCATCATGGGATTAATGTGTCTTTATGTGGCAGCCATATTGGACGTCTAAGTGGCACCATTTTCATTAATGACTAACTTCACCATGGGATTAATGTGTCTTTATGTGGCAGCCATATTGGATGTCTAAGTGGCACCATTTTCATTAATGACTAACTTCACCATGGGATTTATGTGTATTTATGTGGCAGCCATATTGGATGTCTAAGTGGCACCATTTTCATTAGTGACTAACTTCACCATGGGATTAATGTGTATTTAAGGTTTCATGGCAATCCTTGGGTAGTTTAGGAGTGATAACAAACTTGGATGGATAGATGGATTGATGGACAACAGGCAAACACATAAGCTCTATATGACTAGTTCAGCTAACTTGAAAAATAGGATATAGGACATGGGTACACCACAAATATGATGTTACACAAGGGCACAAGTTGAATATGACCAAATAACTTCATACATGTTTGCTGGAGAATAATGAAAATCTTTTAAATGAAACTAGGCGTCATTCTAAATTTGAATGAATCAATCATGAAATTCTAAATTTGAATGAATCAATCATGAAATTCTTCGAAAGTTATTTAGTGTAAACAATATTTTTGATGTTCAGTAACATGGCCGAAGGTACAAAAGGTAACTCAGAACTTTTCATAGACATGGTAGGAACAAAAAAATGTTAAGTACTAGTTGTTAAAATGAAAATGATGTAGGAGTATAATTCTAAGTGAATTGAATTGGGTATTTTAATGAAATAAAATTCCAACTAAATTATTAACTCCAATAGTAACATTTACATCTTTTGTAAAAAAGAGCTATTTATATGTAAATTAAACTGATCTATATTAAAAATAAAATTTATAATATATAAATGCAAATTAAATCTTTCATATATTGTCTGTAATAATGAACTGTCTGATTTGGAAAGATTTAGTTGGCTAGGTTCTTTAGTGCTAAGGTAATTGGAATAAACCTGCTTGTACAAGCACACAACATGGTATCTGACTTGGGTTAATCCGCTTGTACAAGCACACAACATGGTATCTGACTTGGGTTACTCCAGTGATATGATTTGGATATCACTGCTATATATGGTGTACTTCCAATCCAAAAATGTAGAAAGGGATTTAACATTAACAATGCATATCATAGCACAACAGCAAGTACCTGCTTTATCATTCATTTAGAGAAGGTGTACACAAAATATGTACCAAGAAATATTACCAGTCACTATGTAGTCTATTCTATTATATTATCTAACTGATAGATGAATGAACAGACATTAGCACCACCACAAGCTGAACGCTGTGTGGATGGATTAAAAATATGATTATCTGTTTATGATTATATGGGTGTGTACACACTTCTTTCAACAGATCAACAGATTATGCAGACAGATTATGAAGTACCATATATATTCACATAAAATAGAAGTCCAACTACACATTGCAAAAATCCTCGTCCGCATTTGCATGATGTGCCAGTAGATCTGAGTCTGTGCAGTTTGTTCAGTAGAACAAGCAACATAGAACCAGATCTGCAGGTGCATTATGCAATGGCAGATCATGATCTTTGTGGTTTGCAGTTTGACTTGACTTATAAGCGAGTTCATTGTATTAACATTAATGGCAAGGACTTTTCAGCTGCTTCTATTAGTGTATGGCTATTACATGCTCAACAGCTAGGAAAGAGATCTTGGGATCTGCATTCAGGCTGAGATATTAGATTTACTTCAAGATACAATCTATCCCAATTTTAGAGATACAATCTATCTGAATACCAACTTTAACATAATATGACAAATGCATTTGTAACACAATCATCCTGCTGCCAAATGCCACCCAGATCATTGAGTTTGTCTTTAAGTTCATTGGAGAGTTTGGGGTTGTTGACCAAAAATACATGTAGTATGTCAATCTGATTAAAATCAGCTGTTACGTACTACAGTACTACGGTACGCCACTAGCACGTAACAACTGATTTTAATCAGATTGGTAGTATGTGTGATTTACAGGGATTTTGATTCTGGATTGTAATTTACGTGGACATTTTTGATCTATCAAATTGTATACAAGGACATTTTTGTTCTATCAAGTTTTGAGTTTTGGATTGTATCTGAAACAGTTCCCTTTTATATATTTTGGTTGTATTTGGATAGTGTTATATATATTTAATTTTGCTGGAACATATTTAAAAATAATTTGGGGAATGACAAAAATTCAGCATTTCTTAAATTTTTTATTGCACACCATACTCACATTAGACATATATCCTTTCAATAACTCAAATATCATTCCATGCAATCCATATTGCAAATTGCTTAAACAACTTTCATATCACTTGAAGCAGCTAATAATTATGTGTGATTTCTCTATTTTTTCTCTCTATCTTTCTTAGCCATCATTTATAAAATCACCATTAAACTGTTCTATTTTGTGAAGCACCTAAATATAATTATCTAATTCTTCACTTAGAAATCTACTGTAACTTTCAACTCTCAACAGAAACTCCATATGGCCAAGTGGTCTAGAGTGCTCACTGCTATGGATGATTGCCATCTCACCTCTGTGTTGGTTTGAGTCTGGGTTCAGCCAATGAGGGTATGTGAAAAAGTCTGTCAGTAGCTTCTCAAGGGTCAGTGGTTCTTCCCAGGGTTTTTCCAGGTTCTTCTTTCACCATTTATACTGGCCACCATGTATAGCCTATCTTGTGCTAAAAGATGGCATTAAACCCTACAACAACAACAACAATAACAACAACTCTCACCATACATGCGGGTATATATGTCAGTGCATGCCTTAGAATATTAAATGGCATTGTGTTCAACATGAACTGTGTATCTCAGCGGAACAGTAAGTTCTATGCAATGTAGGGGATATTCACTTTTATAAAGATGTATTGCTGTGACTTAACAGTTGGGGCAATAAAGCTAATAGACTGTCCATTAATTACAAGCCAAGACATGGACAATCCATGGTGACCACTATATATGTTATGCATGTACTTTAGGTTACACACATCAACATTCGCTGGAGACATACACAAAATTGTACAACTTCTGCCACCAAATTTCAGGAGGACCTGACATAAACACAAAACATAACAAAGGTCACTGATGCATGCATCTACTTATCTACTATTGGGAAAAGTATCTTACAATTAGCACCAGATTTCTGGTTACAAATCTGTATGGTCCACCAGCAAATTAGGAGTGCATGAGAAACTGCCATAAACATAAAATTTTACTAGCGTGTTTCAAGGGCAGATGTGACAACCATTTTATGAAATTAACTATCCTGTCATACAGTCTATATGACAGGAAATGTCCTATATTGAAGGGCCTAAAAGTGATGGAGGTTTTTATGATGTTCCTTCTGCATTTGTGAGGAAGACTAAAATTTAAATAAGTTTTTCAAAGGCTGATGCCAAAACAATTTTTCTTAACATGTCTATCAGCTTAGTTCAAAGGATTTGATTTACCAGTACATGTAGATCTGATTATTGGAGAATTTATCTAAAATACTTAAACAAAAATCTTTAAATAACTGAAAGGATGTTAGTATAATTTACCATTAGTACATGCATTGTTTTAAAACATGGTATCAATTAAGATGTAACAGATTCTTTGCTTTATGAGACAAATGTCTCACCTGAAAGTCTTTAATTGTCCAAGGGTTGATGTAAAAGTTCAGTACATATATCAAAAATTAATATGTACTGAAAAGAAATTTATCCAAGGCTAAAGGTTCAATATATTTAAGTTCCTTTTTCTTGCTGAATAAAATTAGATTTCTCAACAAGGTTGGCAAAGTGTCTTTTGCTTTCAATATTGAGAACCATATCTCAAATATTATCTATTTTCATTTGAACCAAAGGCATTGTGAATTTATTTTATGTCTGTATGATTACCCAGGTTTTAGAATAGATTCTAAACTACCGTCCATATTCACTAACAAGTTTAGTTATAAACAACAAAGATCTGATCTGCCATAGCATAATGCACAAGTTCTGCAGATAAAACATGAGTACAGCACAGATGTGTCAGGAAATATGATTCAGTTGTAATTACTGATTGGCCAGTTTATGATAGAATTAGATTGGCATTGATTTTATATCCAAAAAGCATGTGAACATCTATTTTAAAAAGCAGTGTTCCATTATAAAACAAAATTGTAATTTAAGATAATGAATTGTGGTGGTGCTAATGTCTGCTTGTTCAGATACTGGAATGGAATAGATTACATAGTGACTGATAACTTTTTTTGTTTATATTTTTGTTGATTTACAAGGTCTTTCTCTAAATGACAAGGTAGAATGTGTCGATTTACAAGATTACAAATGTTCCTTAAATGATAAAGCAGGTACTTGCTGATGTGATAAGTCATGCATTATTAATGTTAAATCCCGTTCTATCTTCTTTTTGGATTGGAGGTACACCATATATTAGCCTTTCCACATTAGAACTACTGATGGGCTGAGATTCATGACAGACTTGATGCACTCTTATAGATGTTGTAAAAGACAACTAATGGAGGCAGGAGCCACAGTGGATCAGTTGATATCCTCCCATAATTGGGTATGGGTTTGAATCATATCATTGGATTAACCCAGGCCAGATGCCACTGTGTGTGCATATGCAAAGCAGTTTAATCAAATTATCATGGCACTAAATAACCTAACAAACCAAATCTTTCCATGTCAGATGGTTCATTATTAAAGACAACAACAGACAATAAGGCGAAAATATGAAAATACAGCTTGACAGATTTTTTTTTTGGGGGGGGGCACCAGACAGATGACCCCCCCCCACAAACAAAAAAGTTTTTATGTGTGTCTGTGCTCCCGATATGTTGTTTGTTGTTTTTTTATTTTTTCATTTATTTCCCCAATTAATTTTTCCCCATCGGGGTTATATATTTGATAAGGGGTATTTTTTGGTATCCCTAGTGTATCTTACGTAGATCCTTACTAGGTGGGAGTTGATCTACCCACATATTAGTATTCTACGTTTGTTTAATTTTTGACCATGGCTAGTGGTCTCCTATTATCCTTGTGTTTGCTATTTGTGTTAGTGCTATTTGTGTGATGCTATATAAAGTATATACTTTGTATTTGTGTAAATGATATTTGTAACACTTACTTTTTGTCTTCTCTAAAAGGAAGATATTCTCTTTATTTTATTTTATTATAATTTTATATAATTTTGAATTCTGTATAAATTGAAGTGTGTTATTAAAGGATTTAATGTGCTTCAATTTATCTAATAATATTTATCTTTTTAGGCCTCGATTTAATATGTATTTATGGCTTTTTATTGCAAAAGATGTACATGTCACTAGTGGAAACAAATATTAACTTATAATTTTATTTCATTTTGAATCCAGTTGGAATCTTATTCCTATTTCATTTTTATTTTAACAACCTTTACCTAACACTTTTTGGATCCTACCATATCAACCAATGGAAGGGACAGATTGTGTTTCCCATGTCTATTTGTCCTGTTATTGAAAATCCTATTATAAATTTTGTTTCCACTTAAAAGCACTTAAGACCGAGACAAGTGGAGGGAACTGTTCAGATGTTCAGCAGTACTGTGCCTCAATGACCACACTAGGTCAAGAGAATGATGATGATGATGATGATGATGATGATGATGATGATGATGATAAAAAGCACTTTAAGAATTTCATGCCTGAAGAACAAATTTGGTAGGAAGCTAACTTTTATTAAGATTTTGACCATTTAGACATGTATGAAGTTATTGATCCTATTTGACCTTGTGTATCTTTGGTTCATCCAGGTCCTATGGACATATTTGAAGTTATCTGAACTGGTCACAAACCAGGAGACCTTATGTTATGGACTGTTTGCCCATGCCCATCCATCCATAAATACCAGCATACAAATTTGTTAACACTGCTCCTCCTAAACTATGCAGAGGATTGCCATGAAACCTAAAACACACATGAATGCCATGGTCAAGTTGGTCACTAATGAAAATGGTGCCACTTGGATATCCAGCATGGTTGCCAAAACAACCATCTGGAAATATTTTTTCTTGCTACTTTCATCAATGCATAGGCTTTTCACAATTTTCTTTTGTATAATATATATTTATACCTAAACAAAATCAGTGCTGAAATGGCTTCCAATATGGCTACCATAGCAGCCATCTTGAAGAGCTTGTGATTGCTATTCTTGAACAGGAAGTTATATTGACATGGGATTTTCTCCTAAAGTCTTCTTATCATGTCTAGCTGGTCCTAAATGAAATTGGTGAAATGAATATATCTTGAACATCTTATTGCTGCCAAGTACTCTACTCATGAATGATCATATCAGCATGGGCATTTTACTGAAAGACTTTTGATGTCTTGTTCCATCCTAAATGAAAATTGTGTCTCTAAGTCATTCAGTATGACTGTAACAATAGCCATTTTGATCACTGAATGACATGAATGGAAAGTCATACTAAGTGTGGTTTTCACCAGGTGACTTATTTTTATGTCTATAGTCAGTCTTAAATGAAAATGGTATCTGGCATCCAATATGCTGCAGATCTGTCGCATTATGTCCCACATTATCCTTTCACCAAGCTGACCACCAAGTCTTTGGTATGATTCACTGAGGAATACTGTGAGGATTACCATTTGCTCTGTTTCACTTTTGTTGTTTTTTTATGGTTTAATGCCATTTTTCAGCACAATATAGGCTATACATGGCGGCCAGTATCAATGGTGGAGGAAGAACCTGGACAACTCCCGGAAAGAACCACCGACCCATGAGAAGCTACTTGCAAGCTTTCTCACATAACTACATTTGCCGAATCTTAGACTCGAACACACGCAGACAGAGGTGAGATGGCAGTGGTCCGTAACGGACAGCGCTTTAGACCACTCGGCTACTCGGGGCCCCCATTTGCTCTATAAGATGGGGGATACTGTGAGGGTTGCCTCTCATTTAGGTGAATGTGTGAAACTGGGAGTATTGGCTCTTGTTCAGGAGGATGTCCAATATTTAGAGAATTATCTCAAGATGATTACCTGCATAGTTATTCATTTATATTTCCTATTTTATTTCTGAGCATGCTGATAGGACAGCTTTATAAGAAAGCTTTACATAAAGTGCATTTAAAACTTATTTAATTTTAACAAATTACATTCATTTTGCCAACTAAAATGTATCATGCTTTTACAAAATTTTGCAAAAGTAATTACATGTACATATTTTTAATTGAAAGTGGGCAACACCAGAGAATACAAAAAAATGATATTAAAAGAAGTGCATCTTATCTGGCTGAGCAGAAACCTTACTTAAAAAAAGTTTTTATATTAATACTTTGAAATATAGACAAATCATGAATGTACAAAACAATCACAACAACAACACTCCTAGTCCCAATAATATACACTGTATGATAAGTATGATATTTTCAATATGTCAGTCCATTATAAACCACACACCTGTACTGTGTATTTGTTACCTATTTTTTATCTGCTACATATGTCATCACAAGATCATTATAAACCACACACCTGTACTGTGTATTTGTTACCTATTTTTTATATGCTACATATGTCATCACAAGATCATTGGAACATGAAGAGGCTCTGTTCACTTTTGCTGTTTAGAATTACCAAACCAAAGAGGACAGGTGCATTGAAAATGTAGTCAAATGAATTGGGAAAATCTGTAGTGAAGTGATTGTTATTCATTTATATATTTATTAAAACTGTTAAAACAACTGAGAGAGAGAGAGAGAGAGAGAGAGAGAGAGAGAGAGAGAGAGAGAGAAATGAAAATCGTGAGGGGAATTAAGACTGAGGAAGAACGAGAAGGCGCAAGTAAGGGTGAGGGAAGTAAATGTGAAGCATGTCTGTTATTCAATGTGGTACCAAAAAAACTCACTGTATGAGAGCCATGTAGAACTTCTATGATCAATTATTCAATTTAAAATCAATTCAGGGCTTTAAAACTAATTTTCATATTCCCTTTACCATTTGTGATTAACAACTAGACAAGTCTATTTAGTTATCACAACACATATTTATCGCTTGACATTATGTTTTCTTCTCCATCTTTATATCGAGAGTCAATCATCTTGTCAGTAAAGAGTTGTATTCATGTAGGTATTAAAAGTGTCTTACCTTTAACTGATTTTACCTTTTCAAATGAACAGGTGTTTATACTCCAGATTCACCTGTCTGATGGAAAGGTCACTCTTGATGTATGCCAAAATCAGCAACTCCACTAAGTGTGACAAAAGGTTGGTTGGGCTTGATGGTGTGGGGTCTGGAAATGTTCAACAAGTCAGGCAATGTTAGGTTACATGCTAATTAATTATTGCCATACATGTTTTTTTCACTTATACAATATAAACAGCACAATAACTTATTAAGGTGTCAACCTTCCTAACTTTGTACCAACAGCAATGTAATTAACTCAGCTCACAAAAAAAATCAACAGGGTATGAAAATATATATACCTCAGTTTCATCAGGTGTAAAAAATTGCTTAGGTATGGGATTATTGTACTCACCACAACAGAGTCACACAATGACTGGGTATGAAGCAGGTTTAATCATAATCTCAGTATAAACAGTTTTTTTGTGAACTTGTTATTGTTGTAAGATTTAACGCTATTTTTCAGCACTCGATAGGCTTATACATGACGGCCAGTATTATTGGTGGAGGAAGAACCTGGGAAAACCCCCAGAATAAACCACCGACCCAGGAGAAGCTACTGGCAAGCTTTCTCACATAACTACATTGGCCGAATCTTTGACTGGAACCCACGTAATGTATATAATTCTACTTACATTGTTTTCATTCAATATGTTTTACAGGTGTTAAATGAATTATAAGAAAACGTTTTTTATTCTTTATATTGGTACTTAAAATTTTTAAGATGTTAATAAGAATAAAAAGATCTCCAAACAAAATAATTAGAGTATAAAAAGTAATCTATTTTTAATGGACTGATGGTATATAAAAAATTAGTGGCTACAAAAATTGTAGTTATAATTTTCATGGACTGATGGTATATGAAAAAGAACAGGCTACTAAAAGTGATTAAAATTTTTATGGACTGATGGTATATGAAAAAGTACAGGCTACAAAAAATGGTTTTATTTTTTTATGGCCTAATGGTATATGAAAACTACAAGCTACAGAAATGTACAAACAATACAGGGGTGAATGATAAAAGTAAGATACACTTTCTTGCCATGCTCTAACTCACCACTGGCTACCTTATAATAATAATAATAATAATAATAATAATAATAATAATAATAATAATAATAATAATAATAATAATAATAATAGTAATAATAATAAAAATATTATTATTATTATTATTAAAGACAAAAACTTTTTGCATCTCTAAATAAAGATATTATTATCATTATTATTAATAATAATAATAATATTATTATTATTATTATTATTATTATTAATATTATTATTTTTATTTTTATTATGTTTATTATTATTATTACTATTATTAATATTATTATAATTTTGATTATTATTATTATTATTATTGTTATTATTATTATAATTTTGATTATTATTATTATTATTATTATTATTATTATTATTATTAATAGTGGCCCATTATACATATTCATACATCATGCAGTACAAAATGCTGTTATAATGTGTAATAACTACTACTACTACTACTAATACTACTACTACTACTACTATTATTACTACTAATAATAATAATAACTTTGTTTAGAGAAGGCAAATTAGTTTTTACATCTTTAATACAATCATCACATAGGTATTGAACAGACTATTAAGCTTGGAGCTTTTGCATTGATTTACATATGTAGAGTATATGACCAAAAAGTAAGTTCCCAAATCCAAAATGCAATAAGTTTCCACAATATCTGACACTGAAAAGTCGGAAGGAAATTATATAACATGTTTAAATTTTCCAATAAATCATTCTGAATTCACCTCCTGAAAATAAAATGCTTGGGATGAATACAAATCTCACAACCATAATCAAGTAAAAATGGTAAATTACTGTGAAATCATTTATTTACATGGGTTTCCATTATCAGGGTTTTGTCAAAAATTGTATTTTTGCTTGGCGCTAAAATCTGTGGAAGGAGTCTTGTTGTAACACAATGATCATTGTTCGTTGGGTCTTTAAACTCGAGGTCTAAAGCTTGCACAATAAATAAATCTACAAATACTGACAGGTGTGTGGTCCGTACACAAAAGCCGACTTCACAATATATGTATCTTTTTATCCTTGATGAATACAATAATTTGATACTTAAGTATTCCCAAACCTTTGTACAAAATATTCAAATACCATCATGTATTTAATGCTTAAAATATATTTTGTCTCTCTAAATATAATCAATATCCAAGAAAATAAAACAAAGTATATGATAATGTCACCTAAATTTTTAACATGGCATTATAACCAGCCACATAAGTCTGTGTTTGTTTGATGGTCCCTTTTTTTTAAATCTCCACCCTTTGATAACTACCGGTACAAGCCATCCTGAGATGCAGCAAGACAACATATAATGTTCTAATTATAAATGGATGTAAAGCCTGGTACACCTAGTCTAAGGCCTTGTGCTCCTAAGTATAAGACCCAGTACACCTTAATCTAAGGCCTGTTGCTCCCGAGTCTAAGGCCCAGTACACATGAATCTAAGGCCTGTTGCTCCCACTCAATGAAAGATCATGATGATTGTGGATTGAAGAGGGATGTATTACTAACTTCTTCATGCAACCAGTTACCACACAATCGTTATCTAGACTTCGCATAGCACATTTTCAAATAATAGAGGAAAGTATTAGCATATCATGCAGGCATATGCAGCTACTTTGACATCCTTGTGCAGCTGAATTGTCAATCCAACATTAAAGTTTGCATGTCTCCATAATGCTTGCACAATGCAGTGAGCATTGTGTGCACATCTACCATTCACTTCAAGGGAACGTTGAATGCAGGGTACAACTAAAGCAATTATTGATGATTTAGAACAATTAAAAATCTTGAGAAAACTGGTTCCAGCTGGTAAATGGTGAAGACTCTTTACAGGAATCAGTAAATATGTGTCATGCATCAACACTATCATCTTAAAGATCCAAGTAAAGTTCTTTTTTTATTTTTTGTCACCAACTTACAAAGGACATACATTTAAAACAATTATTGTTTTTCATGCAGAACAGGATATAGGATTGGGATACTGCTTGAAGTCTGACTAGCTTAGCCTTGACAGTGTCTGCAATACAATTCAACGAGTAATGAGATCACAACAGACTCTTGCTAGCAAAGGTAAACCTATTTTGTTGTGGGTATGAGCAGGAAAATGGTTTCCATAATTGTAAGGCTATTTCATAAAAATCTATGAAGAGTCTAGACAGTCAAGTTTAAGTGATTTCTAATCTCACTAATTCATTGTATGATGAGGCAGTCTGAGACCTGATGGCTAGCACTCATATGTATACCGCATTTAACCAAAATGTGATCCACATTTGTGCACCACAGAATCTACAATGTAATATCTAATCTGGTGTACATGGTCAAAGAATCTGGACTTTCATTTTTTTGCTGTGTTATCATATTAAAACAAAACCATATGTTCTTGCTTATGAGTCCAACTGCAAACTGCACAAACTCAGATATGCCCTTGCATATTGTACCTGCAGATCTGGGTCTTTGCAGATTTTTAGAAGTAATGAGTAGAACAAACAAGATAGACCCTTATCTGCTTGTGTTTTATTTTAGTGTAGATCAGATTCTACATTATTTGCATAATGGCTCAACCTATTATAGAGTATAGATGGTAATGGTCATTTTAGTTGTTGTTGTTCTGGGGTTTAATTCCATTTTCAGCACATGATAGGCTATACATGGCGGCCAGTATTATTGGTGGAGGAAGAACCTGGGAAAACCCCCAGAAAGAACTAGTGACCCATAAGAAGCTACTGGCAAGCTTTCTCACGTAACTACATTAGCCAAATCTTAGACTCGAATCCACACAGAGGTGAGATGGCAGTGATCCGTAACGGAAAGTGCTTTAGACCGCTCGACCACTCGGGCCCCTGCCATTTTAATTTTGGTGTTTAACAGCACAGGA
Source organism: Unio pictorum (assembly GCA_030141615.1). Taxonomy (NCBI): domain Eukaryota; kingdom Metazoa; phylum Mollusca; class Bivalvia; order Unionida; family Unionidae; genus Unio; species Unio pictorum. Next base: position 6,398,331 of record JARLTB010000050.1, read on the forward strand.
ATACTCTGAAGATTATGACAAGCTGAGTAAAGTAAAATGTCTTTACCAAGTAAATTCAGGATGATCAATAATGAGAATTGAACCCATGCATTTCTGATCACATGTCCAATGTCTTAACCACTGAGCCACCTCACAGAGATTGAGCCATCTGACTGTTAGTATTTGAGCCACCATCAAGATTAGATAAATTACATAAATGGCCCTAATACAAGAGACTTCTCTCTTTATGTTATTAAGTTGAACAATTCTTTAAGTATTATAATCCTATTATTAAAATGGATTTGAATCATCTTTTTCATTTGATTTATTCATGTCTGAGATCACAAAATTTAAAACTGTAATGTCACTACTCACTTGCAGTATACATTTATTTTTTGAAAATTCCTCTAGAGTTTTGTTCAGTCTCCAGGAATATCAAAACAATTTTTTTCATACATGTTTGGCAGTGACCTTCTAAATGTTTAACTGGTTCATTGACTGGATGGATTTAAATAGGAACATCAACACATAATAGGCTATATTATGCGGTGATAACCAGAGTAAGTGCCAGGTACGCAACACAGTAGACAACATGACCTGAGGGGCCCCCGAGTGGCCAAATGGTCTAAAGCACTTTCCGTTATGGATAACTGCCGTCTCACCTCTGTCTGCATGAGTAAAAGTGCAGTATGCTACTAATCCATAACTGCTGCACCCACTCACTCCCAACAGGTAAGATATAATGACTAATGGAAAGTCTTTGTGGCTCAAAAGGCCACACCAGCGATGATATCAACATGGAAAGCTAACTGACCTACTTTACTTTTTTATCATCAGCTCTTGATCAAATGCAACACTAAATTTAGCTTGTCATTCAATTTTATGAAAGATTAATTTTCAGATTGAATTTCATACATAACCAACTAACTGACTCTGGTGAAAAGATATTTTGCAAAGATAAGTAATGTAAGTAAACAAGTCTGTCTGCAGACAGTGTTTTACAAGTTTGTTTTTTTACATGGGTAGTGGTTTGAAGATAATTCTGTTTAATGTAATAGCAATTAAATTGGTTTAAAATATTTACAACTGTTTTCAAAACATGGTATAAGTATTAATTACTTATCTAAACACAAACTGCAAAAGATCTGAGAAATAAGATAACATAGTATAAAACCACACTTTTAATGAACTTTCTTTGATCATTTAAAACAAAAAATGAAAACATTCAATTTAATTTACACTTTTTTATACATATTATGCAAGAAGCTGAAATTGCATATACATCTGCATTACTTCTTAGGCACATACTAAAATCATGTGTACTGCTGATAACTGGGGTGTATGAGGTGTCCTGGGAAAGGTAGCCCTTCTGGCTGGGAGAAGCAGTCATACTCCTTCATAGGTTGCCTACCTTTAATCTCCACTTGGCACTCAGTTATTGCCAAGAAGCTGTGGCATGTGCAGCGGCCATATCCAAGAAAATGGCCTTGACTGACCGGCTAAACCAGGCTGAGGGTAGCCAATAAGTGTTAAACCCTTGTGAGTTAGGCTTTGTCTACCTAACATGTGAAGAATGGATTCAGCAGCCTGCATGGAGGAACCACCAGCTAGTCAACAGGCAGAAAGGCAATTCACAACAAAGTGCCAATGAGCGTTAAGATCTAACAAGACACATAGGATGTCCAGGTCATCCATTGTACTCAACTCTGTGTCCAGCCATCTTGACGTTATCATGCTGCTGGATTCAGATGATTTTGGGAAATGAAGTGAGATCAATGAACTGAACAACTCTTCCTCACTTAAAACAATGTCACCGCACAAGTCATTCTTGTCATCCACCCATCCCATTTCATCACCCACTAAAGTCCTGTTGCGACAAGCAAGCGATGAAGTGGCAGGTGTGAATACTCTGGCAGCCATAGCTACAAACCTACACACAGGCGGTTCAGGCCATCAAGTCCTTCACCACTGACATGGAGCAGCAGTGGAGTCCAGTGGCCCTCTGAGTGACTGAGTAACCCTCCTCAGGAATGCACTGCTCACCTCCCTGGCCAAGGAAAGGGCTAGAAAAGGTGTCACCACCTCTTTCAAACCTAGCTCAACAACCCCAAGTCCACTTCTAGGAAAGATGAGTACAACAATATAGTATTTACGCAAAACTGCACAGCAGAAACTCCATCAGATGTGAGACAGATGTCTGATCAGCAAAGTTGATGAGATCCAGTGCTACACAGACCAGCATGACATGAAAAACTTCTACAATGCTCTGAAACAAGTGTATGGGACTACATCATCCCCCCCTTGTCAGTGCAGATGGGAACACACTAACTACTGACAAAGAAAATATTCTTCAATGATAAGCTGAATACTTTGACAACATCCTGAACTGCCCTTCATCCATCAGTCATCTCCCCCAATTACCCATTAAGGAAGCACTGGATGACCCTCCAACCTTGCTCGAGACACAGAAAGTGATACATCTGCTCTCCAGTCGCAAAGCACCTGGTTCAGACTCCACCCCAGCTGAAGTCTACAATTAAGGTGGCATAGCCTGATAGAAAGGCTTCACCAACTGTTTTTAATGATGTGGCAGCAAGAGACAATCCACCAGAAATTCAAAGGTGCTTCCATAATCCACCTGTGCAAGTCCAAAGGGATGTGACAATCATCAGGGTATATCCTTACTCTCAATTGCAGGAATGATACTTGCCAGAATCCCACTGAACTGCTTTACTATGCACCTTGACCAGGGACTACTGCTAGAAAGCCAGTGTGGATTCCAAAAGGAATGTGGGACCACTGACATGGTGTTTGCTGTGAGGCAGCTACAGGATAAATGTCAAGAGCAAAACACCGACCTTTTCTCCATCTACGTCAAATTGACAAAGATCTTTGATACTGTCAGCAGCAAAGGCTTGATGAAGGTAAATGCCATGTACAGATGCCCAAGAAAATTTATATCCATGGTACAGCATTGGTCTCACCATCAGTACCAAGAAGATATTAGTCCTTTATTAGCTAGCCCCTGGAAAGCCATATGATGAGCCCAACATCACAGTCAATGGCCAAAACCTCAACATGGTAAACTGTTTCACCGCAGCCTTGGTGTCACACTGTCACAGAGCATCACTTCTGTCGATGAGGTGAATCCTTGCATTGCCAGAACCAACACAACTTTTGCCAGATTGTATTATGTCTGGAATAGAGGAAGCATAGTATCCAGACCAAACTGAAGGTCTATATGGCAGTTGTGCTCCCCACACTACTTTATTCATGTGAAACATGGAAGGTGTACCAACGACACATCAGGAAACTGAACCACTTTCATACCACATGACTCTGGAAAATACTCAACATAAAGTGGCAGGACAAGGTTCCAGACACTAAGGTACTTGCCCAAGCAGATCTCACCAGCATCCACACAGACCCAGCTATGCTAGGTGGGACATGTATTATACAGGTCAGACAAATGGCTGCCTATGAGACTCTTCTATGGCAAGCTGCAGCAAGGACAATGATTCCATGGAGGTCAGAAGAAACGCTTCAAAGACAATCTGAAAGCTGCATTGAAAGTGTTCTATATAAACCCTGATTCCTGGGAGCAAACAGAAAGCGATTGAGTCACTTGGCATTTCTCACAGAGCAAATCAAACAGGGCAGCAGCTGCAGAACTGAAGAGGCAAGCTAGGAAAGCAGGTGCCATGAATCATCCTGGAGATGTCTCACTCATCCCCTGTCCCTTAGGTAAAAAAAACATTCCGTGCAAGGACTGGACTCATTCAACCACCTGCACACACACCGAACAGCCTCAGATGACTAGAGTAGTTCTCGTCGAATCGACAAACAATATTGCTGATAAACTAAAGAGTTTAAAAACCGTTTGAGAAATAAAGAATCATCTTGCTGACTCTTTAAAATGTCAGGAACAAAACTTGAAAATAAAAATTAATTACAATACACTTCCTACTGGTCATGTTGGCATTCAGTTCCAAATATTTCAGTAATGGGTGTATTTCTTTCAGATTTTGATTGCACATATGATTAAATGGCAGTTATTCACTTTAATGTATTTGGATCATCATACATCCATGTTACTTTGGGAGGTGATTATTGTATTTGCATGCCCCAAAAAATACTCTGCATGCCCCAAGAATCAATGTTAAACTACATGGACATATTAGGAAGATGAGGTCAATCTCAAGCGTTGATCCAGTACAAACCAGATTGAATGTTGCATTGTAATGTCGCCATGTTAAAAAAATTCATGCTACACTGTTATTTGTTATGACAGACAATGTCCCCTTTTTTTGACCCCATTTACTATTTTACCATCATCATAAAACTCCATAGCAATTAATAATTTTCATCTGTAAGTTTTTTCTAATGACACTTAACGTGTGCAGCATTCAATAACCAAGACACAATAGACTTTAAATACACTATAATAATAATAATTTTTAGAACAACATTGGGTTAATGTGCATGAACATGATCATGCTTAATTATACTTTTAATTAGTAACTTTGAAGACAGAAAGACTAAGAACCGTTTATGTACTTTTATTAAACTCATAATGTTTAATACCTGATGTGAGACCAAATCTTCTGTTAAAAAAAGTGGTCTCAGCTCAGGTTGTCTCTCAATTCATGTGGTCTCTAAAAAAGGTCTTATATTATATAACACAGCTGATCTGGACATATAAGACATGACCAATTATGACAGGTGGTCTTCCGAAACAGTGGCTTTTCAAGTCAGATGCTTCCTAATTAATGGTCATCACAGTTACGGGCATGATAAGTGATCTTCTAAAATGTTTTTTTTTTCACGCCTGATAGCCTTCCGTTAAAGGTAATGACATTATCTATACATTGACCAACATTTGTCATTAACAGTAAATCCGGGTGTATGTTATTTAGTTAACATCAAAAGTAAAAGCTGCACAAAATGCAGAATCAGTCAACATGACCATATGTTATGTAATTAAAAACACAAAAAATCTAGAAAAACCTTTTCTAGAAACCTCCCCCTATATATATATATATATATATATATATATATATATATATATATATATATATATATATATATATATATATAAGCATCCAAAATGTATAATAAAAAACTTTCAAACGAGGTATAAGAAGTTATACAACAAAACAGAAAACATTTATATTTTCAATTATTAACTCTAATGGAAAATTGCAATACCTTTTTTGTTGATTCTGAGTTTTTAAATTGATGGATAATTATTTGCTAAATTAGGTATTTGTTGCCAACATTTTACCATGAATATGAAAAGATAAACTGTATTTCACACTTAGATTCATTATAACTACAATCAATCATCAATATTCTTAACACAGCATACACCTCTAAAATCGATTCACCGCAGTATGCATATGGTCAGACTTCACATAAATATTGAATATAAGGTAAGGGCCAGTTCCCTCAAAAAAAGAATTGATTTTTGTGCATCTGTGTTGCTAAGCAATGTCTCATTTTCATTGGGCTGAGCTCACTTCAGTTATTTCACCTCAAAGGCACTGTGGAACTCAAAGGCATCAAACAACTAGTAAACTTCTAGAAACAAAACACTATTTCTATGGTAGGTACACTAGTGATCATGGTGATAACAAGAAATATGGTTACTACATCAAGAGATCTATGAATATGGCCTCAAAAAAGCGCAAACATGACCTCAATGACCTAATAACAGCTACAACAGGAATGCTACAAAAAAATTATGAAAACAGTATTTCTCAGTCTTATTCCCTATAGGATAGTGTGTATCCTCACTTAGAGGCTCAGCAAACTGTACAAACCCAGATAGGCTATTGTATAAGCTATAACCAACCCAGATAGGCTATTGTATAAGCTATAACCAACCCAGATAGGCTATTGTATAAGCTATAACCAACCCAGATAGGCTATTGTATAAGCTATAACCAACCCAGATAGGCTATTGTATAAGCTATAACCAACCCAGATAGGCTATTGTATAAGCTATAACCAACCCAGATAGGCTATTATTGTATAAGCTATAACCAACCCAGATAGGCTATTGTATAAGCTATAACCAACCCAGATAGGCTATTGTATAAGCTATAACCAACCCAGATAGGCTATTGTTTAAGCTATAACCAACCCAGATAGGCTATTGTATAAGCTATAACCAACCCAGATAGGCTATTGTATAAGCTATAACCAACCCAGATAGGCTATTGTATAAGCTATAACCAACCCAGATAGGCTATTGTATAAGCTATAACCAACCCAGATAGGCTATTGTATAAGCTATAACCAACCCAGATAGGCTATTGTATAAGCTATAACCAACCCAGATAGGCTATTGTATAAGCTATAACCAACCCAGATAGGCTACTGTATAAGCTATAACCAACCCAGATAGGCTATTGTACAATGTACTGGCAAATCTGGGTCTCAGCATATCATCAAAGGAAATAATAAAAACCCTGATCCAAAAAGATCTGCCAGCGCATTGTGCAACAATGAATCAAGATGATGAGTGTTTGCAATAGGACTTGAAATATGAGCATACATGGTACTTATTATTAAGGTAGCATGCTTCAAGGAATAGACTGGTTTACAAGGCAATATCCCTAGTATTACTTGAAGGAGTATGCTTCTTCTTATGGTGTTACTAGGTCTTGGTGTTGAGTCTCAGACAAACTGACAAGTTGAACATAGGTAACCAACCAGGAAGATAGCTTTAATTGAATTTATATTTCAATAAATCAGACAAAAAAGGGTCATTAAATTGAAATAAAATCCTGACAGTTAGGCTAGTAAGGGTGGCACTTTTAATTTACCTTTAATGCAATAAAGTGTACTCTACTTAATACCGTAATAACACTGTTACTCAGTATCAGTCACTACCATATTTACCCTAATAAAATCTGAACCCAATTTTAAACAATGTAGACTACATAGTAATGTGGCCCCTCACTATAAGTTACCTCATTATAACAGATTCTGTAAAGCAGGTGTGGATCTCATTACATTCCATAAAAATAATAGTCCTTTATTTTAATACAATCTGTGAGAACCACTGTATAATGCAATCTTATACAGCATAATGAAGTTGTTGTTGTTGTTGTTGTTGTTGTTGTAGGTTTTAATGCCATATTTCACCACACGATAGGCTATACATGGTGGCCAGTATTATTGGTGGAGGAAACCCAGGAAACCCCTCGGAAAGAACCACCGACCAACGAGAAGCTACTGGCAAGCTTTCTCACATAACTACATTAGCCGCATCTTAGACTCGAACCCACGCAGACAGAGGTGAGATGGCAGTGATCCGTAACAGAAAGTGCTTTAGACCACTCGGCCCCAGCATAATGAAGTATATAATACACTATACATACCAAAATTGCTAATAATAGAACTATGTTGTAAAAAAAGACCTTATACAGAGGGTTATTGTTGTTGTAGGGTTTAACGCCATTTTTAAGCACACGATAGGCTATACATGGCAGCCAGTATTATTGGTGGAGGAAGAACCTGGGAAAACCCCAGAAAGAACCACCGACCCATGAGAAGCTACTGGCAAGCTTTCTCACATAAATACATTAGCCGAATCTTAGACTCGAACCCACGCAGGCTACTACTGTAGTCATATCACAATATCTGCAGTGCACAATTTAATTGTGTATACAAATAGGCTATACCATGTTATTAAGAGTATAATATGCTATTTTTTAAAATTGGGAATTAACTTGTGGCTTGGGTGAATATAGTAACTGGGTATAATAGAGTTAAATACCTAACAGCCAGTGATAGAGGACTCTGGTCAGTTGATCATTCCTGACCTGGAAAATCACTCACTGACCTTCTTGATAAGTGAACAAATGTATTCCTTGTCCACAAGTAAAACTTTATGTATGTGCACTTACCTGTGCATAGAAAAATTGACAAATTTACTGTCCACTCACCTGTAATTGGGAAAAGAAGGTATGTAGGTGTTTATGATGCCTTACTGTTTGATGAAGCAAATGAATAATAATGACAAAATTATCTTTTATGCTGGCTCTTGAGGAAATTTGTCTGATTTATTTATCATCTTTTGAAGAACAAATCTGTTTTTATGTATAACTCAAATTATATACAGCAGGATTGTATATGTATTTTTAATTTTTGTTTGCCATAGCGTGGAATTGCAGTAATATAACACATATTAAAGGGAAGTAACTGTTGTGCCTTTCAGCAGCAGGGTTGACCACACACATTACAAACAGTCATTTTCTTGCCACTGCTGTTTTAGGGGATATACTTCATGAAGCTTACCAATAGCTTCTCTTGGGTCTGTGGTTCTTTCCGGGGTTTCTTTCAGGTTCTTCCTCCACCATTAATACTGGCAGCCATGTATATTGTGTGATGCGAAATGCCGTTAAACCCTACAACAACAAAATAATTATCACAGATGTAACTTAAAATTTTGCATAATTTTTGTTTGAACTCTTCAGGTAATGTGTATACCGTAAGATACATATTTTTTTTTAAAAATGCCTTCATTGGGTACTATGTATGATAAATAGAATAGTCCTGAGCAGTTTATTACTGCAGTATTTACTCGCTTATAATAAGACAAGTCCAACTGCAAACTGCACAGATCAAGATGTGCTGTCCCATAATGTACATGCAGATCTGGTTCTATGCAATTTGTAAGGAGTAATCAGTACAATAAACAAAATAGACCCAGATCTGCAGGTGCACACTGAGATGGCAGTGATCCGTAACGGAGAACGCTTTAGACTACTCGGCCACTCGGAGCCCGCACTGTATTTGTACCTGTACAGTTAGTGAAACATCAGTGTTATGTACCTATAAGTTATGTGATACATCACTGTATTTGTACAAATAAGGTAAGTGATACATATCTGTATTAGGTACTGATAACGTAAATGATACATCAGTTTTTATAAGTTAAGTGATACATCACTGTCTTCGTACCTGTAAAGTTATTGATTTTTTTTTTTTATGGTTTAACACCATTTTTCAACACAAGATAGGCTATACATGGCGGTCAGTATTAAATGGTGGAGGAAGAACCAGGACAGCCCCCAGAAAGAACCACGACCCACGAGAAGCTACTGGCAAGCTTTCTCACATAACTACATTTGCCGAATCTTCGACTCGAACACACGCAGACAGAGGTGAGATGGCAGTGGTCCGTAACGGACAGCGCTTTAGATCACTCGGCCACTCGGGGCCCCCTTCAACGATATTGATACATCAATGTTATGTACTGATACCTAAATGGTAAGTGATACATCACTGTTAAGGTACTGACAATGTGATACATCACTTTTATGTACCTACAAGCTATTGCCCATCCTTGCTCAGGTGTAGTAAATAAAAGTTTAAAGTTAAAAATTAAAAAAATGTACTTTATCATTTTTTTTAATACAAAAATTGTGATGAATGAGTTAAAAGGAAAGTTGTAACATAAACATAAAACAAAGTGAAAGAAATATTGGGATGCTGCCACGAATTTTGAGTCAATTACTTTTTGTTTGGCAGGCATGACACTCATAAAGACAAATGAGGGTGTTTATTTCTATGTGATAAATCACAGTATATTTACCTACAGTATAAGGTGAGTGATGCATTATAATCATGATATATCACTGCATTAACAGTATGTACCCATATGGAAAGTGATTATATTTGTGATACATCAATGTATTAACAGTATGTACCCATATGAAAAGTGATTATATTCTGTGAATAATCAGTGTATTATGTACCTGTATAGAATGTGATTATCTCAGTATTTTATTTTCTAAGTTTCTCTTTAACACATCTTATTAATGTCCACATTTGAATACTAGTACTTGAAATTAGGACAGGTTTCTACAACATTAGGAAGAAGTCAGTGATTCAGACATCTGTATCCTCATACAGTTATGACCCAAGTCCTTTTAGTACCTCACACTTAAAGAAAAATAAAAAACAATTATAATGCGGGATTCTTCATTTTATATATGTCGGAGAGAGTGAATTCACTTTTTTATAATACCTTTAGTGTAAAAGTGGGGTCTGAATTGATTTTGTTTCTCGTCTTTCCTGTGTAATTTTAATCAAATCTCCATTCCAAATGGGGGAAGGGTGTCTTAAATGATAGAATTTTTATGCTAATTAGATGTGAGACTTTCACTTCATCATCCTAATGCTTGTCCCCAATGCTACTGAAAAATGGAATGCCACTGTCTGAATGCCTGTGGTCCATCACAACTGGACAGTATACCAAATTTACTGCCTTCTGTATTCATTGTGACACTTAGCAAATTAGAAGCCTAATAAACCTTGCAAGTCACACCACAGAGTACTTTATCAATGTCAGAAAGATTGACTGCTGCATTGTAAGACATGGAGACAATTCCCTTCCTTACCGATTTTATCCTCTCAATTGGAAAACTTCTCTCTTTTACCCTAAACTCTAAAATGTTCTATGAACCATATTTTGTGCTAATTGAACACAAACATGTACCTGAAATAACAAAAATTTAAAATTGTTACCCAGTTAGCTAACTCAGGCTAAATATATGACTGTTCCATTTCACCAGTTCTACTGCAAAAGACAATCTGCCTTCAAACTCAAAACTCTTCTGCTTCAGGGGCACATGTACCATTATGAACACTTGTATTAATCCAAATAAAAGCATTCTTATTTATTGGGTTGTTAATGTAGTGTTTAACTGCACATATGCACAATCATGGTCATATATTACCGATTAAAGGTTTAGTTTTTAAAAAGATAATGAAGAAAAATAAATATGTACTTCTTCAATAATAAAAAGTATTTATTTTAGACAGGTTATAATCGTATTTTAGACAGGTTATAATCGTATTTTAAACAAGTTATAATCATATTTTAGACAGGTTATAATCGTATTTTAGACAGGTTATAATCGTATTTTAGACAGGTTATAATCGTTATAATCGTATTTTAGACAGGTTATCAATGAAGGGTGTTAAGGGGGTATGCTTTATTTCTTTTCACTGAAAGAATTCATGAAAAACTGACTACCACCAAAATGAACAGAAAAACACAAAAAAACAAAGAAGGTTCAATCTACTCATTTTCTTAATTTTTTTTATCTTCTTTAAAATCACCATATTTCTTTAGAAAACTATAATTGATTAAAACAAGACTTAATAATATGTTGCAAAGATTTCATGACACCTGCATGAAAACTAAGTTATAAAGAGTTTAATAAAGTAACTACTTTTTATCTGCTGTAATTATTTTTTTACAGTCATCCAATTATGTTTCTAACTGGACAGTGGGCCCCAAGTGGCCGAGTGGCTAAAGCGCTGTCTGTTACTGGACAAGCTTTAGTATGGTCACCTAGTCATGTAACGAGTCATACCTAACTTCAAGGTCAAGGATTATTAAAGTTGTATGCACCATAATAAAGATAAATATATCAGTTTCCCTTCTGTCTGGTGTATATTTTCTATAATTAATCCAATATACCTTGATTTCTTTCATATGAATCGGAATGACTGTACATAGATGATAATTATTTACTATGTCGTCATGGTAACTGTTGTTTCTGCGCATGAGTGCATATAACACAGACTCAGATGCATAAGTTTTGTGATGTGTGCTTAGTCATGATGTAATATGGACGGTTGTGTGCAGGCAAAGTGATGGATGCCATTTACATGCAGACCTGGATTTGAATCTCCATTGAGTATGAATTAAAACTTCTCGAACCTGTATGATTTGTAATAAATAATAATTCTGCCTACTATTATCAAACATTTGCATATAGAATCCAGGGATAGCACTTTCCATTCAGTCTGGTATATATATATATATATATATATATATATATATATATATATATATATATATATATATATATATATATATATATATATATATATGTCAGGACCATCCATGCCAGATCACATCTTACAAACTTAAAGACAGGATGGAAATACAAGCCAACATTCATACCTATATATAGTTTAATGACCGGTCAGTCGCCACTGAACTGTATTATGTATTATATGCTATCTTGAATCTTGAATGACAGCTGCCACACTTCTCTTGCAGTAATCATATGATCAAATGAAAAAGAGAACATGCAACGCAGTCAATTAGGTAGTAAAATATAGGCATCCAGATAAACATAAAGAACACCAACCAGACCCAGTATCATCAGAACTTTATGAGCATGAAATGCCAACTAAAATTCAAAAGTCTGACAATATTCACCCTCTGTAAATTTGAAACATACAGATTTTATGATTTTATGAACTAATGCCCTTGTCGTATAATATGAAACTTCAATTATATGAACAATGCACTCCAAGTATAGTAGTTAATTTTAGAGGTTTGAGCTAAATGAACTAGTTTCAAAGTGAAAACCTTTTGAGAATACAGAGGTGCTTCACACAGAAAATTACTGCTCCGGCGACCTAGTGGCTAGAGCCTCCACCTCGGCTGCGGGTTCAGCCACGTCTTTGTCATACCAAAGACTTTTTAAAAATGGTACTAGCAACTGCCTCACACTTCATTAAAAGGTTAGTATTACTACTGGTCGGCCTGGTGTCAGGATAATGTGACTCCATGGTGCGACATGATGCTAAATGTCTGCGGCATGATGCCCCAGTGCTAGACATCAATATAAACTGTCACACTGCAGACATTGTAACGATATGATAAATATTTTTAAAAGTACATTAAAAATATAAAAAAAACACACACACACATAGAAAATTACCCCCACTCCTTCTCTGTCCTCTCTCTATGACTTTCACGAAACTTTCTGCATTATTTTCCCTCATTTAATGTCAATGAATTTTTTTTTCGCCTTTATAATTTGAAGAAATGTTTATTTTCATATTTTGCTTGTATAGCACTAATTCATGGAATTGGATAAAATTTTACAAATCAATCATGTATTTCCTGTAACTGAACGAAGATCAACTGCACATGGGTTATTTTTTTTCAAACAATGACATTTTCAAAACTGGAAATTGTTGGAAAATTCTTAAGACACATTAAAGGAATCAATATTAAACAAAAATCTAATTAAACCTTACAGTACAGTTTATTAAAAACAATTAACAGCTTTCTTGGATTTTTTAATCCCATTTTTCTTCAGGGAAAAAATAAACTACAAAGCAGATATTTCCAATTAAGTTCCTTTCCAAGAACTGGATTTCAATTGACATAAACAAGCAGTTGTAAGCACTCATTTTAGGCAATCACTGCCATCTCACCACAGCCAATGAAGGTGTGTGAGAAAACTGCCAGTAGCTTCTCGAGGGTTGGTGGTTCTTACTAGGGTATTCCCAGGTTCTTCCTCCACCAGTTATGCTGACCACCATGCATAGCCTATCTTGCACTGAGAAATGGCGTTCAAACCCAAAACAATGACAACATAAAAATATTACATATGTAATACAATGAAAGTGACTAATACGTGATGAACTCGGTTAAATGAAACAACACAAAGTACTGTACCAACAGAATTGTGCAACATTCTTAAGAGTGATAAGGTAGAAAATTTGCATTAATTAGCTTTAGCAATTTACAATTTACAATTAGCAATGGTATTTTTGACTTTGTGCTATCATAATACACACGAGTTAATCTAGTCCAAGTTAATCAGCTTTGAAGTTTTAAACTTTGCAATGGTTGCTGAAAATCTATCACTGATAGCTAAATAAAAAATGGATTAAATTTTCTGACACTCTGAAAGCAGACTAGTTTATATTCTAATATTGTTTTAAATTTTGTGTGTGTGTGTGTGTGTGTGTGTGTGTGTGTGTGTGTGTGTGTGTGTGTGATTTAGATTTATTAAGGTAGCTTTAACAACTTTTCAGTCATATTGCTAAGTTGTCTGCAGTGTGGCGTTTTATAGTGATGGGGCATCATACTGCAGACATGTAGCATGATGTCCCACCCAGTAACATTATCCTGACACCAGGCCAACCAGTTCTAACCCTAACTTCTTAATGCCGAGCACATATCATTAGGCAGCTGTAAGTACCATTGTTATGTCTGTCATGACTGAGCTGGGTCTGCATGTAACTGTTTTTTTTTTTTTTATGGTTTAACGCCATTTTTCAGCACAATATAGGCTATACATGGCGGCCAGTATTAATGGTGGAGAAAGAACCCGGACAACCCCGGGAAAGAACCACCGACCCACGAGAAACTACTGGCAAGCTTTCTCACATAACTACATTTGCCGAATCTTAGACTCTAACACACGCAGACAGAGGTGAGATGGCAGTGGTCCATAATGGACAGCGCTTTAGACCACTCGGCCACTGCATGTAATTGTAAAGTAGTTTCTAATCCATGCTTTTCTTTCTCTTATATATTCTGCTTCTCATCAATGGGACATAAACCCTCATAAGTGGACACAGTGAAATATTTATCGGGTGGTATGTATATTCATTTCAGTTTAAATCTCGCCCACTCACCTATCAACCCGTTTATTTTCAGAACAAACGAATACTTTCCACTGTCAAACTACTTAATGAATCAATCCCTCTTTCTCAATTTCTGACCCCAAAAGAAAGAAAAAACTGGATCCAAATCAGTGCTACTAATCCCTTGTTACAAATTCAACAGAAAATTGAAACCACTCCAGTGGCCTAGATGTTAGAGCATCCGCCATGGAAGTGGGAAGTCATGGGTTCGATCCCTGAGCGAGTCATACCAAAGACTTAAAAAAATGGTACTAACAGCTGCCTCATTTAACGCTCAGCATTAAGAGGTTAGTGTTAGGACTGGTCGGCCTGGTGTCAGGATAATGTGACTGGTGTGAGACATCATGCTACGTGTCTGTGGCATGATGCCCCAGTGCTAGACATCACTATAAACTGCCTCACTTCAGACATCATAGCGATAAAAAATTGTTAAAGCTACATTAAAAATCCTAATCAAACAAACAAACAGAAAATCGAATAACATTTAATTCCTTGTATTCAGATGAACCATGTATCCAATGAAATGACCATGGTCATTATCAACACCTTTTTATTAATTACTGGCATCCTGCCAAACAAAAACCTATATTAACTTTTCAAGATCAGATATTAAAATATAATACTTACTGAATGTTTATAATTAGCCTTCCTCATCATGCAAACAAAACAACAGAAGGCTAATTATTCTATCACAAATATTTTGTTATTTGGCCTTTGAGTAGAATATCCTATCTGGAACAGGACACCTGCTGAAAATGTAATCACCCATTTTTAAGCATTGCAATATATATATATTACATGATATGTCTTATATTAGGAAGTACATCTTTTACTTGCATACATGATCTTGGTACTGATAATTACTGTATACGCTTACTAATAAGTTAGGTCTAACTACAAACTTCACATACTATGATTTACCATAAAGCACCAACAGGTCTATGAAGTTTAACAGGGAATATTCAATGAAGGAAACCTCTATGTATATGTGGTGGTAAATTGGGATCTATGTTGTGTGCATTCTGACTGGACTTATATGTGAGTAAATACAGCATAAAACTGTTTCATTGATTGAGCAATGACATAACAATTGCATACAAGACCGTCCAAATTTTCCAACTACTGGATCTAAAAATATTAAGTCAATATTATCCATTCAATAAAAGCGTTTATGTCTACATAATTTATTGACGAGTTAATGCTCAAATGCCTTTTTATATTTAGCTGTCAGCAACATGTTCACGTAATAAAATAAATTAGTTTTTTCTTTTTCCACATATTGATCTCAAACTGTGCACAAAAATTAAATCCATGCTTCCTTCCTTAAGGCAATTACACCCAGTCTGATTCATTGTGATACAGATGCTTACTTCCAACATTGTGGTTACTACTTACTTTGAATATAGAAAGTGCAGAAGTAATTTAAATCAAAGCCTTTGGAGGAAGTGGCTGCCGATAAGAAATGGAATGAACCAAGCATAGGTTTCTGTATGAATTTATATACAAATAGAACATATTTTAATATGACCCCTAAATCTAAGATTTTGTACAAATTTATGTACAAATAGAACATATTTTAATATGACCCCTCAATCTAGGCTTCTGTACAAATTTATGTACAAATAGAACATATTTTAATATGACCCCTAAATCTAGGTTTCTGTACAAATTTATGTACAAAATTATCCCTGCCCTCTTCATACATATGTCTTTAGTTCTTATATGAAGACAGTCACAAATTAAGACTGGGTGCACACACAGACATATAAATATATATACATATATATATATATATATATATATATATATATATATATATATATATATATATATATATATATATGAGAGAGAGAGAGAGAGAGAGAGAGAGAGAGAGAGAGAGAGAGATACTAAATTGCTGAAAGCGCTATATTCCCTATATCGTACACAATGATGGGTGATAATATGAAGTGAATATATATTTATGCACACACAAACAAACACAGGTTTCTGTGCTTTTTTATTTTTTATTACATGACATCCAAATCTCAAACCCTGGTTGTCTATTTTTACAACATCACATGTACTGATGTGAAGTTTATAAATAAAACTTCATCAACTTCCAGGTCTCTATTTGGTGTCTTGTTTCAACATCATGTCTGCTCATATATAATTTATAATTATAAGGTTGCCAGGTCTCATTTGATGCTAGTAATCACAAAAATCACCAGATGCAATTAAAAACTTTGATGACAATTTATTGGATTTACCATAAAAATTTGCCTGTAAATTAATTCCGACTGAAAATAAAACTGAACATAACATGCTGTTGGATAAAATGCTGCCAGGTGATGGTCAGTACTGTCAACCAAAGCAATGTTTGATCCTAATTTTTTCAGTCTTCTTTACGAGTACCACAAAGATGAAGAAAAAAAGGTGATTGTCACAAAAGCACAGTCTAGAATGAACCCCAACTGAAACAGCTGAATGGAACAATATCATGGAAACATTAACCTATTCTAAAATTGATAACAGAGTACAGAATATTTAAATAACCATACAATGAATTCAAGTTCATGTCATAAGTCATAAATTGAAATTAAGCAGTGAATGTTTTATAACATCCGGAAAATATTATTAATTTAAGATTAGTTAACAGTTGGTATGATTTTGAAAAACCAATTCAACATAAGCTCTAATGAACTTTTAATGGAATCCATTTTAGAAAACAATAAAAACATTAAATCAAACACAATTTGCAACACATTCAAATACAGCATAATAGATAGATAAAATGGGAAAAAACACTTACTGATATCACACAATTTATACAAATACAGCATAATAGATCAAATGGGAAAAAAACACTTACCAGTATCACACAATTTATACAAATACAGCATAATAGATAAAATGGGAAAAAAACACTTACCGGTATCACACAATTTATGCAAGTGAACATTTTAGAAAGGAAATAATTAACATTAAATTAAGTATTTAAGTAACTATAAATGTCACAGGTAAAAATGTTCTGAAGGAGGCCAAAAAGGGTAATTTAAAACTATAGGTTGAAATCAAAATTTCAATTAAACTCAAAGAAAGGGCAACAATTTGGGATTAAACACGTGCTGAGAGACAGATTACATAAAAAGAAAAGAGGTAACATTAGGGCACTTGATGTTACATGAGACAAGGACAGTAAAACTAAACTGTCACATGGATATTTGTTTTTCATTATCATGGTAAAAAAGTGGGAGGGATGGGTATTTGCAGATAGTACATTTACATTCTTTACCATTCCAGGATAAAATTAATGATCTTAATTTGACTGTTCTATAAAGTGATTATCTAGCTCATTCCATAAAATGGCTGCTGCATATTTCTGCTGATTATATAAAAGACTTTTTTGACTTGTGTTGAGGCTTTCTTATCCAAATGACTTAACTGCATCTCTTGTCTTTAAAACCTATCAAATCATCCAAACATTTGGAAGCTCAAACTCTACTGTAACTGGCCTGAAAACCAGTCTGAAATCTGCATGTCTGAAAGGTTGGCATATATACTTCATCCAAACATAATGTGTTTCCTATTGCAACAGTATTAACATTAGGGTAGGTATATTTTTTTTAAAAAATCATATTTTAATTATTAGTATATATCATGTACTAATTTTTTAAAATTCTGCACCAATCAATTTCAGGAATTGGCTTTTAAAAAAATATATTTTTATGTGGGTTTTTTTAATTGGTGGGGGGAGGGGAGATGAAAAAAGTGCTAAGGTCAGCAACAAAATACAGGGACAGTCGGCCGTTACTGGAAAGACATTTTTTGGCCTTAAGCAAAAGTTTATGATAACGTAGTATATCATCATCATACATAACTCTTAGAGCAAGCTCTTACATTAGTTTAAGTTTAGTGTTGTTCATGCCATTGCAGAAATGCCAGGCTAAGCTAAAGAAGCTGAAACTGGAAACGATAAATGTATATTAGATTGTTAGTTTGTCGAGTCTAGTTCATTTCTGACCAATACAGATATTGCCTTCAAACTGTCCTATACAGATTTTTTACATGTGAATTGAATTGAAGTTAATTCCCAGCAACTGAAAAGTTTCTACACAATTTTTGACAGTAATGTTTAGTACAGGCTTCATTTTGAATGTCTTTTTACCTACGACTTGTACTTGAAACTCTCAGGGTTGTCTTGCATTTTGTTTGCAGCAAACAACTCAATCAGAATATTGGACTGTGTCAAGTGTATGAATCAGTGTCAATTTCTATTGAGGAAAAGACAAAGTTCTGTCATCAGCTTATCATCATATTATTATCATAATTATTATTATTATTATCATCATAGTATTATCATTATTATTGTTGTTATTATCATCATATATTTGCATCATGATATTATCATCATCATTATTATTGTTATTATCATCATCATATCAAGAGCTAAATTCTTTAATAAATATATCATTAATAAAAACTTCCAAGAATAAAGACAAGTCAAAAACACTAACAAAAGATGCATTATTAACCACTGAATAGAATCAAAACCTGACAGAGTGAGAATAGATACACAACATTGCAGCATATCTGCACCACTCTTATACAACAAAGATTATCCATACCTGTATCCATATAAGATTGGTCATAGTATAAGATTACCCTTACCTGCATATCATTGTTTTTAAGATAATATTCTTACCTGGGTATCATTTTCTTTATAAGATTATCCTTACCTGTATATCATTTTCTTTATAAGATTATCCTTACCAGGGTATCATTTTCTTTATAAGATTATCCTTACCTGTATATCATTTTCTTTATAAGATTATCCTTACCAGGGTATCATTTTCTTTATAAGATTATCCTTACCAGGGTATCATTTTCTTTATAAGATTATCCTTACCTGTATATCATTTTCTTTATAAGATTATCCTTACCTGTATATCATTTTCTTTATAAGATTATCCTTACCTGTATATCATTTTCTTTATAAGATTATCCTTACCAGGGTATCATTTTCTTTATAAGATTATCCTTACCTGAGTATCATTTTCTTTATAAGATTATCTTTACCTGTGTATAATTTTTTGTAAGATTATCCTTAGATATAAGTTTCTTTTAAGATTATCCTTACCAGTGTATCATCTTTTAATAAGAATAATTAGAAGGTCTTGAATTTAATATAAATTTCTTTGTAGGCAAAATAAATAGCTGATTCAGAAATTTGCTAGTCATGCTGAATCTTCACTAGTTCTTCTCTACTGACTGACTGTTGAAAACTAATGAAAACAATTAGTTTAACAGCAAATTAGCTTGTTTCAGGCTAGCCAAAAACTGCTAATTTCAATCCCTGATTATTTTTAAATGCATTCATTGTTGGGTGAATCCAATTTCTAATACACTACCTTGCTTGAAAAGCTACACCCAACTGTGAAGAATCAGTAATACGGTGCCAGTTTATGAAACAAATCAAGGATGAAAAGAAAAAAAACAAGCACTGGTGCCATTAGCTTACCTTATATTTAACCTAGATGATAATCATAGTGATTAAATGATTTTGAGGTATCAATTAATCTGTCTGAACTCCACACTATAAATTAAGCATTAGTAATATGATTTTTCAACATTTCCTTGTATACCTGGAACAACCTTTGTAATTACTTAGACACACATCGACTGAAGCAGTATAGTTTAATACAAGACAATTGATTCCATAAGACCTGGAGGCTGGAACAGTCTAGCCACTAAGAAACATTAAGTCTATTGAAGTAAATTTACTATAATGGCTTAAGACAAGGCAATTAGCCCTTTACCATCTAAATTACTACATCTACTTAGTCACAAGTCCATTAAAGTACTATCATTAGAAAGGCAAGGCAATTAGCCCTTTACCATCTAAATTACTACATCTACTTAGTCACAAGTCCATTAAAGTACTATCATTAAAAAGGCAAGGCAATTAGTCTGTTGAATGGCCTTTCATAACAAACACTAATGGGCAGCTGATTGGTCATTTACATCTTTGATTGGAATGACCCAAAGATCTAGTATCATGACTGTACATGTTACACTGATTGCCACTCAGATTCGGCCAATTTGGGTATGTGAGAAAGCTTGCCAGTAGCTTCTCGTGGGTCGGTGGTCCTTTCCGAGGGTTTCCCCAGGTTCTTCCTATACCATTAATACTGGCCGCCATGTATAGCCTATCATGTGCTGAAAAAATGGCATTAAACCCTACAACAACAACAACAACAACAACAACAACACTGATTTCCCTATACATGACATCAATTAAAGAAGTCAGTTATTTAGTGTGAAGCTAACTTGAGTAATGTATTGCCAAAGGAAACAACATGGTAACCAACTTAGACTGATCCAATGGCAGTATTAAAACCCATACCATTCTGGGCATGTGTCCAGCCTGCTTATCACTGCTTTTCCTTATAAAGTGGTCAGTCAGTTAGAAAACCATATCTTTCAGCAACAGCTGATGTCACTCTTTGAAGTAATGCGTAAATATAAAGGTTTACTCATCAACAAGAAATGGTCATCTTGTAACAGGAAAAAAACAACTAAAACAACCGGTATCCACTATTCATCCTTTTTTCTTCCGTTTTTAACGAGGGCGACTTTTGAATGACTGTAATCCCTTGAAATAAAATAGAATGACTGAATCTCTTGAGTTGGTGGTTCTTTCTCGGGGAGGTGGGGGTACTAAAAGTTCACCACCCGAAAACTGTATCATTCTTTCCAAGATATCATCTTTAGCCATGAAAAAAGCAACTCTGATTTAGAGAAAGTCAAAAACTTAAGCCAAACTTTTTGTTGTCTCAGTTTATGGGTCATAAGGAAAAAAATTGTTTATTTTGGAAAGAATTAAGGCATTTATGCAAAGATATTATCAAAGAGATAGACTGACATTATATATTTTCCTAGGCATAAATTTTTTCATGAAATATTTTTCGGCAAATATTTTCCCATGAAGGACTATGTGTATTCATGTTTAATTGACAACTTAAAATTTTCTTCAAACTTTAGACCACCATTTATGGTATAATTAAGTTTGTGATTTTATCTGTCACTCTTAACAAACAAAAGTAGGAACAAAGGAAGAGATCATCATAAAGAAAAACGAATAAGCAACCAATGAATAAACTGCTCTGGTAGCCTAGTGGTTAGAGCGTCCACCGTGGAAGTGGGAGGTCATGGGTTCGATCCCCGGCCGAGTCATACCAAAAACTTACAAAAATGATACTAACAGCTGCTTCGCTTGGCATTCACCATTAAGAGGTTAGTGTTAGGACTGTCTCAGCCTGGTGTCAGGATAAAGTGACTTGGTGGGACATCACGCTACATGTCTGCGGCATTATGCTACATGTGTGCAGCATGATGCCCCAGTGCTAAGCATCACTAAAAACTGTCTCACTGCAGACATCTAGCGATATGACTGAACTTTTATTAAAGCAATGTCAAAAATCCTAATCAAACAAAGAACCAATGAAACAAGAAATGAGGCAAACAAGAGAATTACCAAATATATTAATCTCAAAGCAAATAAGAATAAACAATTTGATAAAGAAATTAACATTATAAGAGTGTCAGATATGATCCCAATTTTTTTTACATGTTTTCATTAACAAATTAAACTTGGTTTTACATATGGATACTGCAGTAACTATATTAAACCTGGAAGTAAAATACTACTGTCAGGTGTAAATCAGAACAATGATTGGATGTAACTTCAGTGTTTTTATTTAACTGTGCAAGAAAGCATGTCACTACTCTGGGCACATACAATAAACTAAAACTTAGTTGACATGCCACAAATGTCCTTTATTTGATGACCTGAGACAACAAAATAAGTTTTCACTTCACTGAAAATGAAGCAAGGACCTTTATGTAATCTGCCACAAGTGATATTTAGGCATATAACCCTTGGGTCACTTTGTACACATGCAATCAGAACAGTAAAATGACTTGATGAGTGTTGATAGGATCTGTTAGAATTAGGGCATAACATAAACTGGCAACAATAAACTATTTTATTGTGAATCATACATGCTATACAATTCTCTCTCTCTCTCTCTCTCTCTCTCTCTCTCTCTCTCTCTCTCAATAATGGCAATTGAGGTCTATGTGCAAATTACACAGGCCTAGGTATACCATTGCATAATATGCTAGCAGAGCTGGGTCTAAGCAGCTTGTTAGCAGTAATTAGAAGAATATACAAGACACTGGGTCTAAGATGCTTTTTAGCAGTAATTAGAAGAATATACAAGACACTGGGTCTAAGACGCTTGTTAGCAGTAATTAGAAGAATATACATGACACTGGTGCATTATGCAATGGCAGACATGTTGCAGACAGACTACACTTACAAGGGGATAGATATGCTGTGGTAGAAAATAAAATTCATTGTCAAAACTATATTAAGAATATAATAATAAATATTTAGCAACTGACCTAATATTGTTAAGAGTCACTTCAGTGACCATGTGTGTGCTTCAGTGCGAACCGGGATTGAAATTTCATTCTGGTTTGGCCTTAATACACAAATCAAGAAACTGTATGTACCTGGGTTGAAATTTCATTCTGGTTAGGTCTTAATACACAAATGAGGAAACTTTATGTACCTGGGTAGAAATTTTATTCTGGTTAGGTCTTAATAAACAAATCACGAAACTTTGTGTGCATTGGCTTCTGCAAATAAAATAGAAACAAAAGATCTTCCTCACATGTCAATCAACCTTATTACTGACATGTTATTTAACCTCATTCCTGATTTGTCAATCAACCTTATTCCTGTCATGTTAATCTACCTTATTCCTGACATGTCAATCAACCTTATTCCTGACATTTTAATTAACCTCATTCCTGATTTGTCAATCAACCTTATTCCTATCATGTTAATCTACCCTATTCCTGTCATGTTAATTTACCTTATTCCTGACTTGTCAATTAACCTTATTCCTGACTTGTCAATTAACCTTATTCCTGACATGTTAAACTACCTTATCCCTGCCTTGTCAATCAACCTTATTCCTGACTTGTCAATTAACCTTAATCCTGACTTGTCAATTAACTTTATTCCTGTCATGTTAATCTACCTTATTCCTAACTTGTCAATCAACCTTATTCCTGACTTGTCAATTAACCTTTTTCCTGACATGTCAATCAACCTTATTCCTGACATGTAAATCAATATGTTCCTTATCTGTCAATCAACTTTATTCCTGACATGTAAAACAACCTTATTCAGCAGCATCTCATCAAATAAACAGAGGGTTCTAAAGCACTCCCTGCTACGGATCACTGCCATCTCACCTTCTGTATGTGTGGGTTTGAGTCTCAGATTCGGCCAATGTGTTTATGTGAGAAAGCTCGCCAGTAGCTTCTTTCCAGGGGCTTTCCTGGGTTCTTCCTCCACCATGAATACTGGCTACCATATATAGCCTATTGTGTGTTGAATAATGGCGTTAAACCCTACAACAACAACAAAAAGCAGGAGTTCTTGCAAAATAGACTGTGTTATATAACACATGTAGCCTGAGATGAGATGACAGTTATAGGTAAATATGATTCTTTGTCATTTTTTTTATTTGTAGAAAGCTCCAGAATATCACTGCCTATTCACTATCCTTTTTTCACAGGTTTCTTTGGGATCAAAACTGGAAAAAAAAGTATCATTTTTTTTATAAAATCAATATCGGAATCAAGGTTTGTACTAAATATAAAAATGGCTTAGGAAATTACACAAGCTAAAACAGGTCCAACCTTTCTCTTTTATAGGAGACAGGTCACCAAAGTTTGGATAAAAATCCAAACACCAAACAAACTGAGATGGAGCTTTATTCATAATTCTGTTCTGTTCTGCTAATCTAAATAATTATTCATAATTCTGTTCTGTTCTGCTAATCTAGATAATTATTAAATATATTTTCTTTACAACAGCTTCTCATCCAAATAATGGGACACACATTTTCTTACCCTGCTAGAGCCAATTGCTATAGTCATTTGTGAGAAGAAAAAAATTTATAATAAATTTGCATGTAAGCATGCTTTAAAACAGTCATGTACACTGCTCACGACCCACAAGTGTTACAAGTATAGAATTCAGCCCACAATTAAACTCTAGTCAATAAGGCTACGCTGTAATATAATTTTCTCCTTGGGGTGCAAGAAAGTTTGTTTTTTTTAAAAATCTACTTGGTGTCAGAAATAGTCAAAATTAAAATCTGGGAGAATGTGACCTAAAAATGAGGGTAATGGGAAATAATAACACACCGCCCTTCACTCTACCCTCTACTATGTTGGTATGTTGTCAAAATCGAAATGCTTCAATATACATGCATTCCTAGCAAACTTTGGCACTTAAATAGGTAAATAATAATGTTCTAATAAATTACAGTCGAGTTTAGGTCCTTCTAATAAACAGCCCCTTCGATCTATTAAAGAGATTGTGTGCAATAATTGTTTAACAACACCCACCCCAAAAAAGTATTTGCCAGGAACTAGTTCTCAACGCAAGCCAATGATTTCCATCGACATCGCGGACAGTCATGAATATTTACAATTTAGAATACCTTTACAATATCAATTTGTGTGGTACTTTTAGAGGTGGGCATAATAAGTATGAAGCCACATTCGTATCATTACGGCAACAAGTAAAAAGCAGGCCTACACTACAGGAAAGTCAAAAATGTACGTCTTCACGCTGAAAAAAGAGTGTAATGATTTGTAGCTAGATTCGTGCACATTCTACCGTCAAGCTTGTAACAGGTAATATTTATCTACGGGATCGTTCATTATATTAGCTTAAAACGGGCGTATTCATATCGAACCTCATATTTTCAGGATCTTTACCCAATTTATGTTTTTGCATATGTCCTGTCTCAAAACCTTCGTCATTGATGCAGACGAAACTCGACTGGTACCACTAATTGTTCTATACACGCCTGCTGCGTTTTATTGGTAAATAATTTTGTAACAGTCTAATTAGTTTTTGTACTATCCTTTTTCATCAAAGTGTGTGTGTGTGTGTGTGAATAGCGGAGAACTCGCCCCATGGAGAACTGAACTCGCCCCATGGAGAACTCGCCCTGGGAGACCTCATCCCAGGTGTCAGGAGAAGTCGCCCCATAGTGTTCGGAGAAGTCGCCCCACTTTGCCTGGAGAAGTCGCCCCAAGGATAATATATAATAATTCTGAGATTTCGCCACATGGTTGTCAAGGCTTTATTTATTGTTTTTCTTCAACTGAGTAACTTATTAAATCTATCAAATTTGCAATTCTTTTCTCCGCGTCGAATGAAAGACAATGACATTGTGCTAATTCTTGTGGACATATGCACCTCTTTGATATAGTATTTTGTACCCGGTAATTGTGATCTTTCCTCCGTGAGCAATATAATACCATTGTATTATGTCTGTATTTTAGTCAAACCATTTCAGTATTTCTAACTCCGGTTTGTTTCTATTGAAAAGAATACTCGCCGATATAATTTATATATTACTAAAAATTAGAGGCCACGATTAAATTCCATTGAAAATAGTTAAATAATAAATCAAATGTTAACAATGAACGGTTGAACAATTTCGCATTTAATTTGTGCTTCTTCAGGTACGAAATGTTTTAAAAGAAACGGACAACGTATTTTGTTAGATGAAAACTGAGGATCTCTATAATTGTATATATATATGAAAGTGATGATCATTCATAATACTAGTGTCTCTTATGTCTGCACATCGCATCACTGTATGTTACATTTAGACAACGAAAATATTTTTTTCTTCTTTTCTGTCTATTTATGTACTATTTTTAAAAAAATCGTGCAAATTCTTGAGATTTGCTAACCAAAATTTACTTGTACGTTTATTATAAAAATCCAACCAAATAAATGGTTATTGTTGATGCACACCATTTTTTTAAGTGCCATATGTTGTGATATTCACTGGTTATAAAATTTCGGCATGAAAGACAATTCGCTTAGAGAGTTATTATTTGTGTTTAAACTGTGTTGAAATTCTAGATAAAAACTGCGGATCTCTATAATTTTATATATGAAAGCGATGATTATTCATAGTAGTTTCTCTTGTATTTGCACATCAAGAACACCGGTGTATGTTACATTTAGATGACGAAAATGTTCTTTTTTCTTTTTCTTTTTCTTTTCTGTTTGTTTAGTACTAATAAAAGAAAATCTGCCAAATTCTTGGATCTTCTTTCAGCGATAATTGATTTAGTTTTGTAAAGTGTTTTTACGCTGGTAAATTGATAAATTTATTTGATAAATTTAGGAGATTAAAATTTATTAATTGTACGACATATATTAGATAATGAAAGATTCGATTGTATTGTGAAAGGAATTACATCTCTCTCTCTTTCTCTCTCTCTCTCTCTCTCTCTCTCTCTCTCTCTGTACATACTGCTTTGTTTAAAGCCCAAAGTTGAGTAATATTACGGGCTTTGTTCAGCGCAGAAACAATTGTATGTGTAGGATAATTTCTGTTTTGTAAATATGTAGTGTTTGACTAATCATCCTTTTTAATTACTATACTGTCATCATTCATTATATTATATACAGACTGAATTTCGTCTTAGAAATATTACTATGATATTGCTTTTATGATTACCAGTTAATATCTCTTTTGTGATCGCGTATAAATAAAAATCTAAAAATGAATCACGTAAAAGATGTTTTAATTCTGCCATAAAAAGGTTATTTGGGTTTTGGGGCGACTTCTCCAGACGTAGTGGGGCGACTTCTCCAACTAATCTGGGGCGACTTCTCCAGATACGTTGGGGCGAGTTCTCCATGGGGCGAGTTCTCCCAGGGCGAGTTCTCCATGGGGCGAGTTCTCTGCATACCTGTGTGTGTGTGTGTGTGTGTGGCGTCACGTGGGGATGCGGACCGCACCAGTGACACCATCAGAAGGGGTGACAAAATGACTGACTATAAAAGTTTAGAATTTTTTGTGCAGGAAGGAGGTCCATGGGGGTGACACCATGAGTTACCGCACATGACTGTCTATGACATTTTTGAGTTTCTGAGCAAGGTGCCATGGGGAAGACACCATGTATTACGACGCATGACTGTCTATATTTTTTGTTGTTGAAATTTTGTGCAGGAATGAGGTCCATGGGGATGACACAATGAGTTAACGCACTGGGTAACACCAAACCTAGTGACGCCATTGTGTGTGTGTGTGTGTGTGTGTGTGTGTGTGTGTGTGTGTGATTTGGATTTTTAAAGTAGTTTTAGCAATTCTTCAGTCATATTGCTACGATGTCTGGATTGTGGCAGTTTATATTGATGTCAAGCATTGAGACATCATGCCGCAGACATTTCCAGCACAGTCACATTATCCTGACACCAGGCAGACCAGTCCTATTACTAACCAAATATTGCTGAGCGCCAGTTGAGGAAGCTGTTAGTACCATTTTTGCAAGTCTTTGGTATGACTCGGCGGAGGTTCATAGATACTTCCGGAATACTTTCCCAGCTGCTTGGTTCGTATTGTTCCATAACTTTTGGCAACATTTTGGAGGTATAAAAATGTCCATTGACATAAGTAGATTCAGCGCAGGTACTTATACGACTTGTCCGTTTGTACCAAAAACTAACATACAAAAATCTTGATAGCTACATTATGTTCAGAAATATGTGGTCGTTTTCTCCGATCCAATATTTTTGTACTCTCTTGAATCGGGTTGAAAAAGAAAGTCCGGTTTTTAAAATCCGTTTCAATCTCATTCAAACATGTCTGATCACTCATTTCATATTTAGCTCGTAGATGTTTGGGGACTTTAATTTTAAATTGTAGCAAACTTGTAGATACGAAACTTGAGCTATTGAAAGCAAGTCCAGTGAAACGCTTATGGAAACGTTACATCTGTTTAGTGAAAAATACTCTCCAGGGGAAGTAAATCTCCTATAAGAATAATGTTTCCTGTAGTTCTTTCCCTTGCAATTTAAGGTTTTATACTATTCCCAGTTAATGTCGCATCTGAATGTGACACAGGACTTGTGTCGTGTACCAATGTGCTTGCTTGTCATGGGTGTGCGAGTAAATGAATGATCGATCGCGGTACGTGATTCCAATGCTTCACGAGTATTAAAATCAATTCCACTCCAAATTAACAAAAATATTTTGGCAAAGATTGCAATTATAACGATGACGTTTGTTTTTAAAGATGCTTAGTTTATATTTAGGTTATCCTTCTCCATATTCTGGCAATCAACAGAATGATTTACGATGATGTCAAATATATCAACCTTACGGCTGGTATAATGAGTTAATTGATGCAGATGCATATGTCAATGTTTTCTTCCCGGCACACTAGTTCTGATAATTTAACAATTATCACCAGAATGTGCAAGGTAGCAAGAATATTTTCTTGTTTGTTTCAGAGAATAGATGCTAATGGATATTTCTTTTTCATTCCCACAGTTGCCACGATTAATCTGCAGAATCTAGTTAAACATCCAACACAGACTTATGTTATATTCCATTTCGAGGAAAACTAAAACTGCGAAGATGATAGGTGACTATTGTTGCATTCTAAATGTATGGCTTCTCCATTAAACATAAAATCTCATATAGCTTCTCCATTAAACATAAAATCTCATATGGTTTCTCCATTAAACATACAATCTCATAAGGCTTTTCCATTTAAACATAAAATCTCATCCGTACAACACACGACAATTAATCAATTGACAACAGAACATATACCGGTAGGCTAAAAAACACTTCACATTTCCCTATGTTCGAGGCTCGAGAACTATTTTAAACTACTCTCGATGGTTGACATTAATAATTTTGTAAATAAAGTCTTTCCTTTCAGCACACGTCTATTCATATACCATTTTTATTATCGTCGCAAATTTACTGGATGACAACGGACTTAATACAAGCATGATGACCATGTATTTTCCGGTGAAGAATGATGACTATGATGTTTGTCAAATGAAGTAAAATGAACTGGAAGAACTTTTGATCTTTCAGCAGAGGCTAAAGATATTGACAGGTATCAAGAGCCGCAGAATATACCAGTTAGTCAACATTTCGTCGGAGTACAGAATAACCAAATTTAATAAGTGTATTCGATCAGAAATATAATATTTTAGTTTCATATTTATATGAACAGACGACCACGTTACTAAAGATCTGAGGTTCCTCTTATGTTCCTTTTTTCTTAACTGCGGTTAAAAGAGTTTTTACTTGCAGCACAAGATTTTGATAATTAGTACCAAAGGTGTTATGGAATGGTACAGACTGCAAGATCTCCAAATGCTTTTTAAGTCACTGGAATGTGGGCCCAGTCTGTTTCCATTAGTCCTAGGAAGACATATCAAGATACCTGGCGACGATTATATTATTTATGCCAGATCATAATGCTAAAGTGTTTACCTGTGTTTACAGAACTACTTCTTTTTTCTATTTCTTCTCATATTAAAGGCTTCTTCATGTAATCATAATGAAAAGGTAGGTTGAGCTATAAAATTACATAGGTGGGGTGGTAAATGGTGACAATATCCTTTCATTACACGCTATTGAAAATTATAACATGATATGAACAACATACTCATGGTAGATAACAACATACTCATGGTAGATAACAACAAACTCATGGTAGATAGCAATGAGGTTGGGTACATACTCTGCTGAGCACATTGTTAAAAAAAAATAATTACGCGTTACTTTTATTTTCTTCTTGCAACGGATTGCGCTTCATTAGCACAAAACTTGTACACATGGGCGCATGCGCATATGGACACGATTGGGGGAGTTACTGGTCGGAGACACACGAGTTCAAATAGGGTAAATATGATATCAGATGTTTCTTTTTCAATCCCATCGTCGTCTTTAATAAGCTAGGGAATGTCCTTACCCATTCAGTACAGACTTCTGTTTATTTCTTTTCTGAATGAAAGCTGCTCCGCATGATCAAGGGCTAGTTTTACATGCTACATCTAGGATTTACCGAGTGGAGATTTATCCTTCTCTATCATAGTGATTTCGTAAATGCAGATGTAGAATTTACACTAGTTTTAATTTTTTTAACATACCCAACACCAGAATTTGCGAGGAAGCGAACAATTTGTACAGGAAAGAGATTCTAATGGAATTTTCTTGTTCTGTCTCATAGCTGTCACAACAAATCTGTTGAATCTCCTTATGTGAAACTCCATTTTGATTAAAACTAAAACTGCCTGTGATGACTATTCTTTCATTCTAAACGGGAAACCAATCCATTAAATATTGCCTACGGAGCACATGCTAGTGCTAATGAATTTAATCATTTAAAAACGAAGTGTATAAGGCGGATAACACATATCCCTGTGTTGGAAGTTCGAGGATTATTTTTTAAAATATAATTTCGATTCTTCCTATGAACTGAACTCTGCTATTGAGAACGTGTTCATTTACAGCGCAAATGCTTGTTCTAATTTTCATTTTTAACAGCATCACCATTTTACTGGATGACAGAAGTCTGAATTCAGTGATGAATACATACTTACAATGAAAAAGCATCTAAATGTAACATGTGGCTGAAATCCAAAAGATATAGTATCCAGCCAGTAACAAAATACACATTGCGGCTATGTTTGATTCCCATTGGTAATGATATCATTAACTTTCTATCACTAACTAAAAGTTAATCTTGTGATTATCTCCACTAGGTTATGTCAGTTACCCCAGTCATCTAGCTATAACATAAACTATTCTATATCGTTTCCACGAGTTGTTGTTGTTGTTCTTGTTGTTGTTGTAGGGTTTAACGTCATTGTTCAGCGCACGATAGACTATACATGACGGCCAGTATTATTGGTGACGAACTAGGGAAAAAAAAACGGAAAAAACCACCAGCCCACAAGAAGCTACTGGCAAGCTTTCTCACATAACTACATGTCCACTAGTAAAGCAGAAACTGATACAACACGCCTAGTACTTGCGTGTGCTAAGTTTCACGTTTGTAAGCATCATGACTGTACTGGATGACATCTGAGTTTCACGTTTGTAAGCATCATGACTGTACTGGATGACATCTGAGTTTCACGTTTGTAAGCATCATGACTGTACTGGATGACATCTGAGTTTCACGTTTGTAAGCATCATGACTGTACTGGATGACATCTGAGTTTCACGTTTGTAAGCATCATGACTGTACTGGATGACATCTGAGTTTCACGTTTGTAAGCATCATGACTGTACTGGATGACATCTGAGTTTCACGTTTGTAAGCATCATGACTGTACTGGATGACATCTGAGTTTCACGTTTGTAAGCATCATGACTGTACTGGATGACATCTGAGTTTCACGTTTGTAAGCATCATGACTGTACTGGATGACATCTGAGTTTCACGTTTGTAAGCATCATGACTGTACTGGATGACATCTGAGTTTCACGTTTGTAAGCATCATGACTGTACTGGATAACATCTGAGTTTCACGTTTGTAAGCATCATGACTGTACTGGATAACATCTGAGTCAATTCAAATGGACGAGATGTATTCAAGTAATTAAAACTATAATAATAACATTGCTGCGCTTAGTATCTCTTTTGATGTAGATAAAATGCTTTCCTCTCATACCAAATCTACCAGTTGATCAATATTTCTTGTAAAGCAAAAAGATGATTCTAAAGGTTCCTGGTTGTTTTAATATTTGAGACATTTATTCTTTAGCGAGGCCAATCCAAAATAATTGCTTGCTCGTTCCATTTTTCTCGGCATCAAGACGGTGCCCATTGATCATGGCTTAGGTATGTTTTTTCTAATATACTTATCCAGTCTGTGATGTACAGGTGACCAAAATGTGTGCTTAATATTGATGGCCTATATAGTCAGCTAAATAATATGTTATTTTTAATCGTATCAGTATAAAGCCTGTCTTGGGTGAGCCAATAATAGCAAAGGTAACTTTGTCTCTAATATACAACTAAAATGTATAACTGTATTCCAGCACAGATTTGTCTTTTCATTAGTTCGTCACTTGTATTGAATGACTAAAGGTTGGAATTTTTATTTCCGCTTTTGCCTCGTTCCACTAGGCTTGTGAAAATTTCCATTGGAATCATTTAAATTAATTTTGAGGATGATTATTATAAATACTATGACATAATCAGCTGATGACAAGTTTGAACTTGAAAAGCAAATTGCCCTCTAAATGTAACTTAACGCTCAGACTGTACCATGTCTTTGTAAGTGAAGGACGCAAACATGTAATAGTATCTGAGTATCATGTGTACATTGGAGATCCCGTTCTTCCTCGTTTAAGCTCATTTCTAAAATAGTATTTATCGTAATGATTTTATAGATGTAGATTAAATGTGTACTGCCCAGCTGACCCATGTTCACATAGTTTAACATGAACTGCATCCGAATGTGTCAGGTAGCGAACATTCTTACTTCGGGGAAGAGATGGTACCAGATGCATCTTCTTCAATCCCAGCGTTGTCTCTTTTAAGCAACAAAATATTCCCATTCAGCACAGATTTGTGTGAATTTCCATTCTGATCAAACGAGAACTATTTAACATCACAATAACCCAGGCAGATGAAATCCAAAACTTATTTTATCCAGTCAGTAACATAATGCAGATTGTTGGTAATATCGAGATCCTCTAGTGGTACTATGATTGTCTTCAGCTCCCCCACTGAACGAATGGCGCGTCCAATGTTTCTTCTTTGATGATGTCAGTTCTAAAGCTAGGGCTTGTGCTCATTTACGATAGAATATATCAGTTCTCAAATGGCTGATGAAAACTAGAACTCATGTGTTGGGGGCTAGTTGAAAAGATATTATTCAACCCTGTGCACAAGAAAAACTATTTTACGTTGTTTCCATGTGTCCGGGTAAAGTAGGAACTGCCGAACCACGTCTAGCTCGTGCTTGGGCCAACTTTCAGTTGTATCAGAATAAACTATACAGAATAACATGGTGAAGTTTGAGCGTTAAGTTACATTTAGAAGGCAATTCAACTGGATGGAAAGTATGATGAAAAAAAAAATTGTCTATGTGCTTTTAGCAGGGTCGAGCGGGAGGAAAATTGTATCACTTGACTATTGAATTGTATTAAATTGTTATTTGTTGAATTTCACCTTTTTGTATGTTCAACCATTTAACCGTCGGCACCGCTAACTATGGGCTCAGAGGCTTACATGTATCTTTCACTAATTTAACCAAATTCGAGCCTGAGTAGGACTTCTATAATAATTTAAATAAAATATTAGAAGCACTCAATCCCACTATAACAAACCCCGTCACGCCATAAGAACAATTATGCAAATCCGATATTATCCCTCGGCCACTAAGCGTATTAATCCTCTTTCCCATGAATTATTCTGGTTGCCATTACTCATGTGATTGTCGTAAGATTGCTGTAACAAAAATTATTAAACAACTGGATGGATGGATGGATGGATGAATGAACGGACGGAAAAGACGAATGGTCTTATCTGCATACAGTGTATGTTGCTCACACTCATGCTTTTGTCAAGTGCCACACGTTAAATCCTGTTCAGTGTATATGATATCAGCGAAAACAATATATATTTAAAATCTCTTTATTACGTCACGTCCATCACATTTGTTCTAAATGACCAGCACAGACAAGAAACGTATATTTAGTTCATGTTTATCATAGCTGACATAATTACAGTTTGTGTTCTATTTAACCGGAGACCTTTAATCCTGTGTCTAACTGGTTTGTCGGCTAAGTGTAAGCTCTTCTGATTATCGATTACCCATCAAGTTCATGCAGTATACAAAAGCAATTGTAATTCGTTTGGTTATTTATATGTGCCATAATTTTTAAGGTAAAGTTACCTAATAAAAACAACCATCATATCAGACTGATGAGAGAGGATAATAAAAAGTTCGAGATAAAGGCTGTTGCTATCATATCAGACTGACGAGAGACGATAATAAAAAGTTCGAGATAAAGGCTGTCGCTATCATATCAGACTGACGAGAGCGGATAATAAAAAGCTCGAGATAAAGGCTGTCGCTATCATATCAGACTGACGAGAGATGATAATAAAATGTTAAAGGCTGTCGCTATCATATCAGACTGACGACAGAGGATAAATAAAATATTCGAGATAAAGGCTGTCGCTAGCAATGCTGGTAGGGGCGGATAGATGGGCTTTGGTTACTTAACCAGATAATGAGAATCCGATTATGCAGATTAGTGTAGCTCCTGAATGGGATAATTTACCAAACACTCAACTGCTTAATGATAAAGGTAAATCGGGCATACATTGTTTTTAATTGTCTTGGGCTCTCAAACAATGGATTTTCTAGCCTTGTTCTTATGTGCAACTAGCACACAAAACCAAGCTAAAGTACGTCGGTAAATGTAATGGATTTACTCAGTTTCAAAGTTACTTGTATATTTTTTTTTGGGGGGGGGGCATTAAAGACAGGAAGTTGCGGCGTAGCGTACAATTTAGGTGCTGTAAAGTAATTGCAAATATGCCTGGAAGCCGTTGGCGAGAGATCAATGTTCAGCAGATAAATGGTCTATCACATATTAATAACAATCCGTGACTCTCTCTCTCTGTGTGTCATATGGATTTTTAACGTAGCTTTAACTATTTTTCAGTTATATCGCTACGATGTCCGCAGTGTGGCAGTTTATAGTGATGCCTAGGACTGGGACATCATGCCGCAGACATTCCCACCCAGGCACATTATCCTGACAACAGGCCGAGCAGTCCTAACACTAACTTCGTAATGCTGAGAGTCTAGAGAGGCAGCTGTTAGTACCATTTGTGTAAGTGTTCGGTATGACTTGCCGTATATTTGAACCCACGACCTCCCGCTTCCGATGTGGACGCTCTCACCACTTTGCCACCGGAGCGGTAGTCCGTGATTCACCTTTGCCTGCAAAACCGATTACTTTTTCTCAAAATTTAACCATAATTAATAATAATAATAATAAACTCATGTACACGGTAATGGGTAGTTGCTTCCACATTTCATCTGTGTGGTATTTTGCGGTACCTCTTCTTATTCCAATACACACCCATAAAACCTATGTAAAGTCATATATTTATTTACATTAAATGTTGGGGGTTTCTTCGTTAATTGAGGAGTTTAACACTTCAACCCAACACTTTTTTCTCTACCTTTTGACCACGGTCATGATTTGCCTCCATTCCATTACCGTCTACGAGTGCGTTACATATCTAATTAACAATGGGCTGGACGTGCTTTATTACCGTAAATGATAACTGTAAGAAAAAAAAGAAAGATTAAATTTTTAAAGTACCTTTATTTCGTTTTTTTTTCCTTTTGAAAAGAAAGTCAAAGCATATGGCCGATTTTTATTAATTTACATTAATGATTTAAAGTCAATAATTTCGCAGCCTCTTAATGATCAATCAACATTAAGTGACGTAGTCGCATGTTGTCGATACTAATCCATTCTCAATGCTACCTTGCATCCTACAGGATTAGGACAAGCTGGCTCTCATTAGACACCAATCAGAAACTAGTCAGAGAATGACAAACTTTGATGCATGGGTCAGATACCAACAATCAAACTAAAATGGTACATTCGAACACATCCAACAACGTTAAACAACCCAAAGAAACAAATTCAAGAAAATAAAAGACCGTAACAAATGGATGTGCTGAACACTTCCAATTTAATGATGTCATCTACAGAAACAAACCAGGCATGAAACCTGAAGTACCGCTAAGAACGAAAATAGGAA
Organism: Unio pictorum; assembly: GCA_030141615.1. NCBI lineage: Eukaryota > Metazoa > Mollusca > Bivalvia > Unionida > Unionidae > Unio > Unio pictorum. The sequence goes on from JARLTB010000050.1 coordinate 6,434,511, forward strand.
AAGTAAACAAAAACGTGTCCAATTAAATTTTTATGCTCTCTGGCTAACCGTTCAATTAAGACATTGTGCATTGCAAGAATGACGTACCATACATTACCTGTTCTACCAAGAAGCAAATGATGAATATGCAATATTCTATAACATCAAAATCTGGAACGTTCAGAATCGATAGGACGTTTACTTAGGACACTATTCTGTCATACATTTTGCATACATAAATTCAATATAATCCTGATGAGTAGGATGGAAACATGAGGAAACCCGTATTTGTTAAGTATATTGTTCTTGCAGCGTGCTGCATATTACCAGACTTAAGACAACATTCTTTTCCCAATACTTCTCACTAACAATATAACCGGGATGGATTTCGGATTTACTACACAAGAGCAAGATTGATGGCGAAAGAAATACAATATTTAATGATTCATACGTGCGTGTGCAATATTTAATGATTCATACGTGCGTGTGCAATATTTTATGATTCATACGTGCGTGTACAATATTTAATGATTCATACGTGCGTGTACAATATTTAATGATTCATACGTGCGTGTACAATATTTAATGATTCATACTTGCGTGTACAAGATCCAAATATTGAACAATTTAACAATTTGCAAGAACCTAATAATGCAACAAATGGAAATACAAAGGAACGAACTTGCACAAGGACAAAGATGAATGATTCACAGTAATTTCCTACGACGAAAAATTGTTTTACTCAAAATGTAAATATAAATAAACTCAAAATAGTGAACAATGGGGTATTTGCTAAAATACTCCTCAAATAGTAGATAGTACATGTCTTACATTCGCAAAACAATGGGTATTGCAAACCCAAAGCTATAAGATTCCAAATATGGAGTTTCTCATTCCGCCACCAAAACACTTTGCTACCAATAACACTGGTTGATCAAGCAATCAGTATTCACGGACGACCATTCAATTCCTTGGTCAAGCAATCTGCGCCCACCAATCGGCCAGCACCTGTTACTCGACTAGTAACTATATTCACTCGTCTCTACGGTTGTTGTGGTTCATCTTTTGATATTGTCAACTTCTATTTTAGCTCTACAGCTGGTATCACGTCGACTCCGATCAGCTCAAAATACATATAACAGTATACTAAAAATGACACTGGCATACACGATAACATGTAACGACCTTGTGTACGGTATATTAAACCGAATACATCATCGGCAGAACACTACAACTTCTGAACATACCTGTATCCGATAAGAATGACGAACCACCTAACTATCGAAAGTTAATACATTTTATATTTCTAAGTTTTCCCAATAGTACGCGTGCCTGTTTTTAGCTCTTATAATTTAATTTAAAAAATTTTTTTTACACCTCTAATAACTAGTGTACCGCTACTCCTCAACACTGGCTGGTCTTTTGAGTTATTTAAATTAGTGATCCAGGCCAGTGGCTCTATAATGTCCAGTGAATGCTATTGTGTATGTTGCTATATTGTATTGTACGTTACCCTTTGCATTTGTGTTTGGACTGGCTTTGTATTGGTCAAATTTCATTTCAGGTTTTATTAAATTATAAACAATTTGTTTATAAAAGCAGTTTAGTGTATATAAATGCAGTATTTGTTTCTGTAGATGTTGTAGGGAAGTAGATATAATATACCATCTATAAATATTACAACAATTAAGTATAGTATATTCATTAATTCAGAAAGTTCGAATTTAGTATTTGTAGTATATAGTTTTGTATATCAAACAAAGATTCTATATTTCAGTTAAAGTTATAGAACTGGTATGCACTCGGCACACACCTGCTGCGTGCCTTTTTTCTATAACATCAGCGCAGTGTATAGTAAATTTTCGTAGACGTCATTTACTTCTAATCAATTCATTAAAAAGAAATATATTCCATTTTCAGATTGTCCATTGATAATTAGGTTCAAGTCTTTTAATAAGTTGTATTATTGTCCATAGAATGCAGAATAGAACTAGTGGTTTTCGGATTAAATGAATAACAAAAACACTGTGTGAAAGATGGAAATTTATGAATCTAATTATTAAGAAAAATAGATGGTGTATAAATATAATGATTCTCACACGCTCTCAACATACGATTGATCCAATCATTATATATATTAACATTGAACATAAACCAAAAATATTTTATCAGTATGAAAATATAGATTCAAGAATCATGGATTGCAGATAGGTTTCAAATAACATTATGCACGGTAAGAGATTTACAATCTCACGTAGGGACTACAATTAAGATTCAAATAAATCTCAAGGTATTCAAATATTGTTATGCACAGATTCACATACTCTCCTGGAAACCATCTAAGATTCAGAATAATCTCATGTAAATGAAAATGTACCAATTGAAACATGCTTCTTAGACCTTGTACAGTCATACGATTGATTAAATGATGCACCGTACAGTTTCACTGAGTCCTTGGGTCGGGCCATTCTCGTCTCGGCCTCTCGCACCCTTCACGGATCCACCACATGTACAGTCATACGTATACACACGTACAGACAGCATATAGCACCCTTGAATAAGCTACGTCTACATTCGTGGCTCAACCACAAGTAATATCTATATATATCTATATATATATATCTATCTATATATCTATATCTATATATCTATATCTATCTATATATCTATATCTATCTATATATCTATATCTATATATCTATATCTATCTCTCTATATCTATCTCTCTATATCTATCTCTCTATATCTATCTCTCTATATCTATCTCTCTATATCTATCTCTCTATATCTATCTCTCTATATCTATCTCTCTATATCTATCTCTCTATATCTATCTCTCTATATCTATCTCTCTATCTCTCTATATCTATCTCTATCTCTATCTATATATATCTATATATCTATACAGACAGCTCTCAACTCTTGTCAGCCCTATGGCTGAATAACAATGGAGGGCGTACACTCCTTGACACGATCCAAAACGATCAGTCTGTCGTTATACATAAGATTACTTAAATCCATAGGAGAGAGTAATAGTCACGGTAAAATACCCGTACACATCATGCTCTTAATGTCCCTTGCCGCGAGTAATTTCTGGCGAAACATATGTTAGTTCCGTCGCTTACCTGGAAAAAACACTTATTCACCTTAGATAACGTTGTACGCACGTACAACGAAAAACAGTCAAATAGAACAGTTCTAAGGCATAACAGTTATATTTTTCCTAATTCTGTGACAACTTCTGACATATCGCCAATTCGAGAATAGTCACATATTCATCCAAGTTCAACACTATAGATTTGTTCCCGATCCATAATGGTTTTAGACGTAGTGTCAGCAAAAGGTATGTATCACTCATATCCCATTTCTTTCACATTCTTCAAAACTCCAGTTCCGCAATACTTTAAAAGAAATACTCGCTAATTTCCACTAACTATATCAAAGGTCTATAACGGTTTCATTACAGAAACGTTTCATTTATATATTTGAGAACAGTCGCATGTTCATCCTTATTTCCACACGAGATTTGTTCGAGATCTTTAGTTATTTTAGTCGTAGTGCTAGCAAAAAGGTCTAGATCACTAAACTCGCATATCCATCCATATTTTCCCGTTGTCAAATTATCTAGGTCCTCAAAATTTCAAAACTAAAATACTCACAATAGCATGTTTGTTTCGTTATGCATGCCCAGGTCGTTTTTAAAAAAAATCAACAAAATTAATTTCACTTCCTTGGTAGTTCCATTTAGAATAATCATTGTATTTTCAATTCCATGATGTTTCCGAGTTCTTAAGTGGACAACTCACTGACAAGACGTTCCGTAATGTGAAAATTTTGTCTTATAGTGAGTTACTGATACACAGACAATACAGCCAAACATCGTCTGTGCGCTGAATGTATTCATTTTTCCCACAGAAAGCACTTCACACGTGCGGCATAGGGTGAACCGAACTCACTGTTTCGAAATATTGTACAATGTACCTAAATCACCTTCGGGTATCGTTGCCTACAAAAAAACTAACCCCGAATTACATGTATTTAATAAATGGAGTTATGCAATTCTGCGGCACAATTGATGTCCTCCATAATATACACAATAGACTTCTATACAAACACAAGTAAAATTTGGGACAGACGAAGAAAAAGTAATCATTAAGTTACTGAATATTATATTTTTAATGGATAATATAGAGTGCGTTGCAAGAAACATTTAAAATAAAATTTAGAACATTAGATAACAGCGTGATTAACTATGAATCTACTTCAAAAAACTACATTAAGTATTAAGTAAAGTATATTTGATAATGTAGCCAGGTATATTTTAATGCCAACGATACTTTGAATTTGAGAGGATTGTATTGAAGTACGTACAGTTAAAACAATGATATACTAATAAATGACTTTAACAGAACTTACATAATCCCGTATTCATCATTTTATGTTTTGACCAAGGGCGACATGAACATTTTTCAATGTTATGGACAAATATTGCCCCCAAATCAAAATATAATTTCTTGAAACTTGCTTTAAATTGCAAATTTAAAAAACCACAACCTCCACGCTGTACATGTTGTTAACCTTAATGTTTATGTATGTAAGAAGGACATCATCTGGAAACATTAGTATCTCTACAAACTTTAACAACTATTGTGTGCCAGAATTGTCATGGAGATACTAAAATCTAAACTTCAGAACAAAATTATTATTAGGAACTTCCAAAAAGACAATAAAGGCAAAATATAACAAGAAAAAATATTAGTGGCAGACGGGAATATTTTCTTTCATATAAAAAAGAATCGTAAATATACATGGACAGTAAAAAGGAGGCCTAAATGAAAGAGCAAAAACAAAAGGAGCTTTCTAAATATTTTATTATAGGCACAGGTAAGACATTCTTTGAAAAATTGTTTTTATTGTTTTATGTACAGAACTTAGACATATAATTCCATTTTGTATAATTATATATATATATATATATATATATATATATATATATATATATATATATATATATATATATATAATTGCATGAAAACATATTAACTAAACATACTAACTACACAACTACATATGGTAGTGTCAAAACTCTCAGCGGTTAATATAGTTGGAGATATGCTTGATACACTTTAAAAACCATTGGTTTGAGAAACATTATGTAATAAATATGCAAACACATATCAATAAAATTCATGTGACAATGGATGTTCATAACTATATAGGATATATTAATTATTAGCATACAGAAATATACACCAAAAAAAAATATACTGAAATCATTTAGAATGAACATAGCTGCAACCTTAAACTATATTTCTCTTAACACCAAAAGCTATCATTGTATGATCAATAAAATACTGAAAGCAATGGATTATTACTAACATGTTAACACTATTTAGCAAATTGTATTTAGCAACTACATCAATACAAAATGTAAACATACTTTTAATATTAAGACTTACAGATGTAAGTATATTCGATTAAAAAGACACAATCACGTTTCTTTAAATCTAGCAGTGGGTTTGGGAAAATATCTCTGTACTTAACAAGAAGGAAGCTAATTATTTTAATCTCTATGCAGATTGTTTTTTATTTGTTTGTGGGATATATCTGGTGGCCATACTTTACATCTTGGTGTAACGTATATCATACCGTCCATATATGTTAGATACATGTGACAAAAGACATGTAAGATCGGATATTTCCAAAATGTGAGCAGGAGTTTTGACCTAAAATAGGCATTTTAATATACCGGATCTTTTCTATGCTAAAATTTAGAACTATTTAATATTTAATTTTTTAAAGATTAAAATATTCAAATTATCTTATATGTTACCGTCATATTAATGTTTACCTCCAATTTATTGTAAAAATATTGATTATCGTTAACACAAGGCATGGAGGTATATGGCGGTTTGAGTTTGAAATATTTTAAGCAGTCATGTCTGGTAATTTTAGAAACGAAATACTACATATTTCACATCTGATACTAAAAAGGATGCTGACAAATAAGAGTTGGGAGTCTGTGTTTGTTATCACTTTTGTTTGAAAAACTAGGTGTGTAAAACTATCAATTTTTACTTTGTAACGAGATACCGTCTTTAGCCCTAGCTTGGGTGCACATTGAATATTGGCTGGGAATCTACTTTGTGCTTGATGTTATTATTTGCAAAATTGGTACCACGCAGCAATTTTGGTGGCAGCGGTGGGATAGCAAAGTTTTTGGAAATTTGACAGTAACATGGAAACATCATAATTACCAAAGTTTTGTCTGAGTAGTGTAGCTGCAAATTGATATTTGAAATACTCTTTAAATAGTCCTGTTAAGCCAAAGATACACAAAATAAGGATTAAAATGGCAACCCAAGGAAGTATTATCGATGAGGAAGTAGGAACGATTGTTGAAGAGCATAGCATAGCAAGGGATCGAACCAGAAGGAAACAAACAAATCTGATACAATTTACAGATTTTGAAGGAAACTTCAGTGGTGAAGAAGCAGATAACATGTACATATAGGAAGACCATCCTGTAAGAAAACTAATGAAAACACAGAGCAAACATTCAAGGACACTAATAAGCAAACTGAACGTGACTGGTTTTAATTAGAGAAGGAAAGACAACGATTAGACCTTGACAGGGAGAAGTTGCAAACAGAGCACAGTCGTAAACTTAAAGACCTGAAGTTAGAGATATAAAGAGTGAAGTATCATAATAAGAACGCCAGCCTCCCATTTAAAGTCAAACTTCAAACTTTCAATCATAAAGCGAATGAAGATATTCTTACATTTCTCTTAGAATCTGAGGCCGTGGCTGATCATGCAAAATGGGGCGAAGAAATGAAAACTCTGCAACTGAGAAAGCTGCCAACACGAGATGCAAGCAAGGTAGCACAACAAACAAGCAAAAACTATCTTGATCTAAGAAAAAGTACTGATAAATAGGTTTACGAAAGACTTCACATTTTAGCCAGTCATAAGAAGGGATGCAAACGAAACATAGTGAGGTCTCATGGCACGTATAGAGCAGCATTTAACATGGTTCAATGATAGTCGTGATCCACATAGGTGTTTAACAGATGAGTACTTCTTGAATGCTCTTCCGCCAGTGCAGGTCCTGTGGATAAGTCGTAATGGGTCTGTTGTCGATGCTGCTGAGAATTACGTTTTGCCCATCAATGACAGCATATTTGACCCTAAACATAGCCGACAACAAACAAAAACCAAAGCAACAATTTCACAGCAATCCAAGAAAACTGGTTTGATAAAAAAAAACAACGGCGGAGACAAAACGTGTTACAAATGTCACCAGAAGGGTTATCTTTTGCGTGATTATCCAAGCAAAAACACAACAACAAAATGTAGCAGCCTACTTTGTCCAGAATACATTACAACATTGGCTCGAGATGTACTTTTTGTTGGATGTTATTTTTGCAACTCTTGTACCCCGTAACAGTATCAAATCATGTCCTTTACCGTAACTGGTTGCCATACATGATCTTTTCATACGTAATACAAATATAACATTGGTTAGGATATCTTTGCTGGATTACATTGCTGTCAGTGCTCATCATTGTTCATCTTAAGAATAAGGTGATGATGTACGGATACTGTATTATGGTTTGATGTAGATTCAGCCATAATTTTTATCAGAATGAAAAATGTTCTTTTTGTGTCTGAATTAGAATATGGCAGTGAGGGTACAACTCTGCCGAGTCCACCAAAACGTTTCAATTGATTTTAGTTGTCTTTTCTTGGCTCATGGATAAATTTATATTGCTGCCTGTCTGCACGAACCGCATACTACTGGATGTGAGGCAAGGTGAAAATCTTTAGCCAATTTTATTTATCACGTATCTACATGTATTAGACAAACGATTGTTAGAAAATGAGTGCACTAGTGCGCAGTCACATGTTTCCGAAAACTGTTTTATTTCCTTCGAATTTTTATATTGCTTTACGCAGATGAGATATTTTTTGGTAATGACCAAAATCTTTACAACATAACTTAAATGTGTGTCACAAATACTCAAAGGTATGGAAATTTCACAAAGACAAAATATTGTGATTTTTGGCACGCGAAAAGATAAGTATACTTACAATCAGCAACAATCTAATAGACAAATGAGCTGAATTTAAATACTTAGGTGTCAGTTTGTACTGCAATTGTTTGGGATTAGCATATACCACAATTACTGAAAATTTGCATATAAAAATTTTAAGAAACATCTTAAAGCTGAGGAAAATTACTCCTTCTCACATGCTTTTTTTCAGGACCAGGAAGGAAGTTTATGGATAAAATTGAAATGTCACGAATGATTTGATTTTGGATGTCTATTATCAATTGTAAATATGTTAAACTATCATTATAAAAATTTTTTTTACAATGTCAATGCTAATAAATGGATGAATTGCATTAAGAGTACTCAGTTAACTCTGTACATTACCTCTTATATTATGAATTTGCTATTGTCTCGTCGCACATAACTTTATACAAATTTTATGTGGATTCCATTAAAAGTGATTTCGGTTTTTGCATATTTGTTGAAGTCAAACAGAGACAGTTTGTGCCCCACTTGAGTTGTTCAGTAATCCATCCATAATCGGTTAACATCGTTAATCCTGTCCAAATTACTTTTGATCACACATAGTACAAAATCCGGTCCATAAACTTCAAGCACCGACGCAGATCATTGTCTTTTACTCTTTGGGCTTTTCAGTTACCCAACCATAATCAATCAATGTATGGAACCCTTTCGGAATTACATCTCATCCCATATAATATACTCCTCTTACACGAACTACAATGAAGCCAGCCCACTATACCGTCAAGAACAAAGAAGAAAAAAAAAAATGGGAGAAAAAATTACAATAATTTTGCGTACTCGTTAGAGTTAGGTGAGACATCTCCAAGCTCTGGAGAAAGACTGATATCAAACGTATGGAAATTTTCCGTATTTTCTTTAGTGATCAGTGTTGTGTATCTTCACGTGTCTTTTCAAAGGGCTCTTTCCGGTAAATGACTTCTCACATATTTCACAAGTGTATGGTTTCTCGCCAGTATGAGTCATCATGTGTAATTTCATTTTACTCCCGCTTGGAAATGATTTATAACACAATCCACACGTGTAAGGTTTGTCACTAGCATGTATTCTCATATGACTTCTCAGATTTGAACCATTGTTAAATGTTTTGTCACATAATTCACATTTGAATGGTTTTTCACCAGTGTGTATCATCATATGCGCCTTCAGACTATCCCTGGATATGAAAGATTTATAACAAATTTCACATTCGTATGGTCTCTCACCAGTGTGGATTTTCATGTGCCTTTTCACGTGAGAATAATAGGTAAAAGCTTTATTGCAGGTTTCACATTTGTATGGTTTTTCACCAGTATGTATTCTCTTGTGGACATTTAGATTGGAGATACGAGTATATGATCTACCACACTGTTCACACTTGTAATATTTGTTACCAGCCTGCATAACTATGGGTGTTTTGGCACAAGGAACGCAATGATGAACTATTATTTCATTCACACTTGTACAGACTGTTATCTGAGAATATTTCCTTGCAGTAGTTATATGCCGATGGTGCCTAGAACTATAGCAACAGACTTTGCATTTGTATAGTTTATATCGACTTGTTTCACACTTGTATGGTTTAGGCTGTATTCCTTTTCTTCGTGACTTCGGTTTTGAATATTCCTGGGCGAGAAACCACACTATTTACACATATACGTTCGTAACACAAAATAAACCATTATCACTTTTGTTTTGCTGTAAATTTCCATACAGTAACCTCTACTTAAGAATCAACCAGGGTCACTAAATTTTACTAAGATTTATATAAGCGAGCTTTCCTTAGCGTCAAATTGCGTTACCTCCCTTGAATGAAGTGGTGCAATTTGTTGGTATAAAAGTAGAAATTAAAAATAATATTAAAACAATCAACAATGTTACAGTTGCTTAGTAAGTAACTGGTGTTCTTTTTGTATCTACAAAATTCAGTGTCTCTAATTTATCCAGAAATGCCCCATCGTCCACCTTCTTTTGTACTTGTACGATGGTACCCTTATACAGCGAAATCAACCAAGTTATCAAGAAAAGCATGAGAAAGGCAAGGGAGACATGGATTGAAGACCAGTGTAAAGATATACAAACCAATCTAAAGAAAACTAATAGCAAAAAGCATACCAACTGGTGAAAGACCTGACCAGTGTAAAACAAGGACGCTCCTCCATCATTCAAGATCAGGGAGGGAAATGTCTTACAGAAGAAAAAGACATTCTTAAGAGATGGACAGAATACTGCTCAGACCTGTACAATCACAGACCTACAGGGGACCCAGACATACTCAACACCCTATTAGTGACCAACACTGACAACTACCCCATCCTCCGAGAAGAAGTAGAGCCTGCAGTGAAAGAATTGAAAAAAAGGGAAGGCAGCAGGAATAGACAACATCCCTGCAGAACTAGTCCAAGGGGGTGAAGCCATGCTAAGAGCCCTACTAACAATCTGCAACAAGATCTGGCAGACAGTGGAGTGGCCAAAACCATGGACTCAGTCACTCATAGTAACTCTCCCAAGAAAAGGCAATTTGCAGCAATTTCAGAGCTATCGTACGATCAGTCTTATATGCCACCCAAGCAAAGTCATGCTAAAAATCATATTAAACAGGCTGAAGCCGCGGGCAGAGGAAATCATAGCTGAAGAACAGGCAGGCTTCAGACCAGGGCGAAGCACAACTGAACAGCTTTTCAACCTGAAAATGCTCTGTGAGAAATACCTCCAGCACCAACAAGACCTTTATCATGTCTTTATAGATTTTAAGAAGGCGTTTGACAGGGTATGGCATGCAGCCCGTTGGTCCACCATGAAGCAGTACAACATCAACACTAACCTGATCAAAGTCATAGAAAGCTTTAACAGCAAGGCCACCAGCGCAGTATGCTTCAACGGGCAAATAAGAGATTGGTTTAGGACAACTGTGGGAGTCAGACAGGGCTGCTTGCTTTCACCCACTCTCTTCAACATCTTCCTTGAAAGAATCATGACAGATACACTGGAAGACCATGAAGGAACTGTCAATATTGGAGGCAGAATAATAACGATGGCCTTGCAGGAAATGAGGAGAATCTAGCTCAGTTGGTGGAAAAACTCGACAGGACAGCTACTGCTTTTGGTATGGAAATCAGTGCAGAGAAGACCAAATTGATGACCAACAACACCAGTGGCATCAGCACTGACATCATGATTAGTGGCCAAAAACTGGAAACAGTTAATAGATTCAAGTACTTAGGAGCCATCGTGGCAGACGAGGGATCGAAACCAGAAATATTGTCCAGGATTGCGCTGACAATAACAGTGGCCTTATTGGATCTGCAAGTGACACCATTTTAATTTAGGACCAACTTGTATGTGGGATGAAAGTGTAAAGGATAAAGTTTCATGACAATAACAGCAATGTCAAAGCTGAAGACAGTTTGGAAAGACAGAAACACCTCAGTCAGCTCAAAAATCCGACTGATGCACTCTTTGCTTGCATCTGTATCCCTATATGCCTGAGTAAATCAAAATTTGACATCGGTGATATCTGCGATATTGTTGTTAGTAAATTGTTCCTAGTCTCAGGCCTATACATTAATACGGAGTTCCTGGTAGTCTTAGACCCGTTCCCTTTTTTCTGTACCCCCGTCCCATTTTTGGTGCATATAATTGAGCAATACTATGTACTGCTTTTGCACCAAGAGCTGCAGCAGCTCCTAACGCAGCGGCTTTACCAGCTGAAATTAATGCTGGAATCGCAGCGAGAAGTGGGAATACACCACCTGATTTTATCATGTTCTTAATTGCGGCCGCAGAAAGAGATACCTGAACACCTTTTTTTTTTGTCTTGGATGGCATCATTGAAGTGTTTTATCTGACGATCTGTCAATGACAGTTTATTCTGACCACCAGACATCTGATTGTGCTTCAGTGATGTTGTGGTTCCACATTTTTTAGCTGATTCCGATTGCAATTTTTTAATTTGACCAGGAGTTAACGTAACACTAACATGACTATATGACATTTTATTTAATAACAGATTGATCTAATTGTTACATTATATATTTTCCACTGGTGCATCAACTACCCTCATTCGTCCACCAACACCTTCGAGTAGCATCGATTTGTCGCTGAGAATGACAGCAACTGCTCTGTAATTCGGGATAGTGACAACACCACCTGCAATCGGACGGAATACACGAGCTCTGAAGTGTATATCAACTACAGATTGTCTTGTTAAGTCAAGGTGTTCCAGCGAGAAGTAATAGATGGGATATCGTTTTCTAAAATCAAATTGTGATATTTGCAGACCAGTATCCATATTATTATCGCGTCCCATAAATGGCAACAAACGATGATACGCGCGTGATATTTGGTTGGTTCCGTAATCAAGTAGTATATCCTCGGATGGTTCTTGTTGACTGTTGATTCTCAACGAAACTTCATTAACACCCAATTGATCAAATATCATATGGCTGCGTGTTTGTGAACCCAATCGCGCCCTGTCCTGTAATGCAATAAATATATGACGCGGAGCTGAAACACCTTGTTTTCATGCCAGGTGCCATGTAAGTGTACCGTCTATATAAGAATCCATGGTCTATGTGGTCACTGTTAGCCAACTTAGCAATGATTTTCCTCCATTGTACATAAATTATAGTAATTTTTCTTCCATGGTGATTGATGGAGTCATTGCTGGCATCTACAGTGATAGTTTTGATATAATGACTTTACCATCAGCAACACCAACACAACGCCAGATTGCATCATTATCACTACCCTTTCTCACGAGTGCTACTGTATGCTTCGCTCCATAGAAAACTTTTCTAACATTTCTGCAAAATCTGAAAATATGATGTAGTGGAATCGCGCATGAAAAATGTCGACGCTGTCCTTGCAACATTGATACGCGTGTTGCAAACCCCAAGTTGTGATTAGGATTAGTACTTTTTGTAACATCAAAGTTACCAGATGGTCTATCTTCGTGTTCAACATCACTTGTTTGTGGATTAACTGCAGTAGCTTGCGGTATTAGCACTTTAACATACGGAATGTGATCAGCGTGATCAGTGAGATCCTTAGAAAACATCATAGATGGACCTGCTGATCTTGTATAATCATCAGAGTATCTTGCTAACCCCACTATTGTTGTGGCAACATCAACCTCACGCTCTATAGACTCGATTTTTCTTCCATCAATCATATATCTAGTACTCTCGAATAGCGCCATGATACCATTATTGACAAAACCAACTCAGATATTTTCATTATTTGCATATGGTGCACGAACATTTGTTACAAATTCTCCTTCTACTTCGATAAACGCTTCAGAGGGTAGAAAGTATTTGCTGATATCCTGGACTTGAAGTTCGATTCTTGATCGAAGATCCGGTTGTACTGCATGATAGGAATAATACTGATAATCGTGTATAGAATCATTCTTGGGTACTGGGGCGTCCATATCAAACGCTGTATTAGGAACCGATTTGAACATATTATTATATATTTCTTGATCTAAATCGTGATCTCGCTCGCGATTTCAAACCACTTCCCGCTATCATATTTGCAGTAATATTTCCATGAGTGTCATATACATCATTTATCCATGATTCTATATTCTGCTCCACCGCGTTGTTTATTATTTTGCTAATACTTGCAGGCATAATTTCCGTAGATGGTAGTAGTCCCAATGACGATGTCATCGGTGATTTCGTCACCGGTGGTTTCTTTCTTCGCAGAACTAACGCTACTAATTTTTCATTAGCCGCGGAAAATGCTTCCCGGCAATATCACCAACAGCGCTAATACCTTTATCACGAATAACATCAATAGCTTTCATTGATAATTGTTTTGCGATTGGTGCTATTTTGGGAGCCATTCTTGCAAATAGCCCTGCAATGGTATTGCCGAGACCATCTCCATAATACGCTCTATAAACTGGCAATCGTGAGTTTACTACATAGACCATGGTTGGTTTGTTGTGGTGGTAGTGTATTTATTTAAAAGCTATTAATCTATTCGCAAAAATCCTACGGATTTTCATTGCTAGCAATTTCAGTGATTTAATCACTGTGGTAACCGTCCGCTAGCTCATCAATGAACTCTCGATATACACCAATATCCATGATACCACCCTCAAATAGTCGTCTGCAGATATCAGCTGCCTCATTAATTACTTCCGGTGAGCTATTTCCAGCTCGTTTCCCTCCTACGAGAACTTATAATCGTGCTATGTCCCCGAGGATATTACTAGGACAACGAACTAGACCACTACCTGAAACCCCCCTTGGAGTTCCACTTTGAAAAAATCCCTTTCCACTACCATAACGAGTGCACCTTATGCATCATCATCATCTTCGTCTCGATCATATAGTGGTTGACCACTACTTATTTTTTTTATATACGAAATAAAATTATTATTATCTTTTGAGGTTCTAAATCCACCGTGTTTTGCCAAATAAATTTTTCTATACCAGGTGTCAGCGGTTTTTATAGTTTCTTCAGCTCCATCTTTTATATATTTTCCCCTTTTTTCCATTTTAAAAGTGTTAACTGCAAAATCAGCTAATTCATCATCCGTGTAATTTTTAAATTTATTCATCGCTTCTTCCGTAAATATCTTTCCAGGTGGATGTATTCTCTCTTTCGAAATTTCTTCTTTTTCTTCAATAATATCACCTTCTTGTTCTTGTTCAGGCGTGTCATCAGCAAATTCAGGTGGTGGTGGGGGTAATATCAATATCACCTTGTTGTTGTGCAGCAGCTATTATATCACCAGGAAGTGCTTTTAAAGACTTTTGTGTTTGTTAAGTTTCCATTGCTATTTTTTCAAGTATAGGAAGAAAGGCCGGTTTTTTTGTCTCGTTGTTCCTCAGGAATATCTCCCCATATGGCTTTTTCAGTGGTCGATACGACTTTCCCCGTTGCAGTGGTTATTGGTTTGAATAATTGTTCAGTTCCAGTTGTAAATCATTTTGAAATTCTTGTCTCATTTGGAGCTTATTTCGAA
The DNA here is from genome assembly GCA_030141615.1 of Unio pictorum. Lineage (NCBI taxonomy): Eukaryota > Metazoa > Mollusca > Bivalvia > Unionida > Unionidae > Unio > Unio pictorum. The sequence continues at coordinate 6,449,547 of JARLTB010000050.1, forward strand.
CGGAATCAAGAACTGGAATAAACTTCTTAATCGCAGCTAATCGTTCTCGTGCTAATTTAGTCGTTAGTGCTTCACCTACCATTATAAATTAATGTACAATTTAAATTGTAAGTGAAAAACTCACCCCCGACACTGTGTTCTACTTCCGCGTTGTGATTAAATTACCTGTCTATACAATTTCGTTCTAAGTGAGTACGCGCATACCTGTCTATAGAATTTCTTTTCCGTACCTGTATATACTCATACTTGCAACAGGTATGGTGTGCTTAGAGTGTCAATTATCAATCACTATGTTGAGGCAATCAAAGGAGAATTTTCATTTTGGCGGATAATCTCTTTTATTGTTTTGATTTTCGAGTTAATTGTGCGTTTGATTTCATATTGTTTTCCCAATTCACTTCTGACCATTTCGACAGCAGTGAATAACGGGACGAACTTATTGATGTCGTTACAGAATGCAAGGGAATTATTTACTGCGTGTTGAATTTGTTTGATCAGTTCATACTCTCTTGGAAGTACATATCAATTATTCCGAGCGCTATCATCAATATCTTGAAATTCAGAAAGAATCTGATCACAATCTAATTTCTCTGACAATTGAATTCCTTGATTTTTCGACTTTGAAATCTAATTAATAATGACATTCATATTTTCAAAATTCATATATGAAATATTATATATCTAATATGATAAACAAAAAAATTGGGGGTCAATTTTGACCCGTTTTCATTTTTGATATATACATATTTTACACACAAGACAACACATCCCCATTTGGAACCCCTCAGGTGTTATTCACATCTGACCGGGCCCAGGGGTACCACGAAACATAATCTCCAAGAGGAGATCCAACTCGTCAAATAACGGGTTAGAACTCCAAAATGATATGCTTAGTGAATGAACGTCACATTTACATATAGATATATACATGGTATTTACATAATAGTATTTACAAGGAAATGATATATACAATGAAATGATAGGTATATACAATGGAATGATAGGTATATACAATGAAATGATAGGCCCCAAGACGAAATCCCATCCGTGTATGCAATACACTATTATTCGTAATAAATTTGAAGACGATATATTTCTATATACGATATATCGCTAAACTGCTGTATTCGTCGTAAAGAATTTAACGAATTGTAGATAAAAATCGTATATCAATCATAGATGGAAATCGTAGATTTTACTGTAGTTAAAAATCGTAGACAAAATTATAAATTTTCTAGTCAATCCAACACAAAAAAGCCATTCGGTCGGAATATGAGTCATTAAAAAATCCCATTGAGATACGTGACTACAACAAAAGAGTTATTGTTGTTTCAAAACCGTATACACACAAGCCCCCACGAGTTATTCCCTTGGTGTTACAATATACAACACAAAACGGAAATCAGACATATGTAAATTGAATTCTATGTCCGGTTTGCTTTGAAATCGCTGGATGAATTATGTGTTCTGCAACATATCGTACCGAATGTTCGCAAATATCAAAATGCCTACCGTCTTCAGTCATTTATTGAAATACTCTTTCTTCGTTATTTTTTGTATTAAATGATTTTATAGGCTCGCATTTTTCGAGTGTTTTCCAGTCCCTCCCCATTTGGTATTCTGACTTTGTGTGATAGCTCGTAAATTATCCAATCTGTTATGTTGGGGACATCCATCAATATGATCGATAACAAGACCATCCATGATCAATCCATTGTAACATTCGAACGCAAATCGATGATTAAGATACCTTTTCTTTCCAACAGTAAACATCAAATACCCCATACCATTGTCAACACCAACTGGTTTCTTCAGTCTGCGGTGTCTAACAATACCGTCACGAGATGCTTCATAATTGGTAATCACGGGATGTGGTTGAAATTTTTGGTTCATTTATATACTATAATATTATTTGTCTAATTCATTATTTGGTTTAATTATTACTTAAGAATCTATCAATGTAGTCTTGAGGTGTTCTTATGATTTTGTCCCGGTCACGTAATTGATGAAATCTTTGATTCGTTTGTCATAATAGCACTTTAGCTCTCTGTATCGCTTACCACCACAACTGAGATACAACTGCGACTTACCACGCACACCTACTCCACATCGTATGCAAGGTAAGGGCCCTAAGCTTCCACGACGTACGCTTTGTAAATGATATCCACATAATTCATTTCTGCATGATTTGTTACAAACGGTTACTGATCCTATCATAAGCCATTTGCAATGATTCATTATATAATAAATTTCTTATTTAAATACTTGTTTTAATTATAATATGGAGGAGTTCGAGAGATTATCGAAAATTATGCCTTGGAAAAATGTTGAATTCAATCTCGATAGAGTCTCCACTGATGTACCAAAGAATCTAATAAGTGATAGAAGTATGTTGGGTAGAATCCGTGATTGTTTTAATGAATTCAAGCGCGATGGAGCATCTCACTGTTGGTCAACATTTCGAATTGATGGTAGTGTTGATGCTACCATGAACGACGAAAGAGCAGCAGTGATAATCTTGACAAGAAAAAGTATTTTTTTTAGAGTGAAATTCATTATCCCCTCAGAAATGGTGAATTGGATTATACGTGACAAATTTGAACCCATCCTGAAAAATAAAAGAACCGTCACTGTGAGTCAGGATTCCAAACCGTATTACGAGAGATCCTATCCTGTAACCGCGGTTGTTTATGGGATCTATCCGATAAATGATATACCGAGTATTGAAAAATTAAAACCCATGAAATATTCGTCGTTGAATTGTGTAGCAGAACGAATGATAGAGCATTTTACAAATGCGTTGCGTGGAAACAAAGTGACGGATCTAAGACGCAAAAAAATAAATGAATGGGGATTAACAGTGAAAGACAGCGGAGCAACAATTCAAAATGTGGCCGCGTTAGAGCGGATACTAAAATTCCTTATATCCGTAGAGACAGTAACGGGCGAGATATTATATAAACCGAAATATAAATCGAGAGGATCTCCAATCAAAATTATTGACCATAATGCACACGCTTCGACATCCGCAGTAACGATATTTCCGCGGGATAGAACAATAAAATATTACACGAGAAATATATTTGATTTTATTTACGAGTCGAGTAAAAACGATCCTGTGTCAGTGTGGTTATTTCAGAGTTTTGAAGACGAAGAGGGTAAATTCGATCAATTTGTAAAACCCAATTATATCGTACTGAAGCCCTCCATGACGAGATGAAAAAACTAGCTAGTGGTTTTTCAACGGAACAAGACGAACAATTACTAACAAACTGTTTTAAAATTTCGTCAGTTCCAGCTCATTTCACGACAAAGAGAAATCTATGGGAACACGCGCAGAATTTCTCTCAAATATCGAATCAAGCTGCGTATAACACGGCCATGGTGGATTATGGAATACAAAATATGACCCCAAAAGTATTATTTCGGTTGATATGATTGCGTGTTATCCAGTGAGTTTTCTTGGGTATGGAGAATGTTCTGAGTACTTTAAAAGATTTGGACATCCGACACATGAGATGACCCGTGTAGCAATTAATGGACCACTGCCCGATTTTGATTTAACCGGATTCGCTCGTGTGGTATCATTTGAATTGGCTAATGGACTTCATCCATGTTGTCATGTTTGGTTTGGTAGAAACATTTCTGAACAAATTGGATGCAAATAATGTTATTACGGTATATGATTGATTTTAAAATGCTAATATCGCTGATTGTCAGTGAAGCAATTATATTATATCGAAAACAAACTGAAGTCTGGTTACCACAACCCGATAGTCTACATAGTATAATTACCGAAAACAAAATACAATTCCACGATCTCGACGAAGAATATATCGTGAAATGGTCCAAAGAAATCTTTGAAGTTGGAAATAAACACGCAAAAGATCTCGGTAGAAGAATAATTGGTAAGTTCACACAAGGTGGAAAATACGACCACAAATGATATTCTTCGCGGTTGATTATAGATGATGCTCAATACGATTTTATAATCGCAGATGTAACATCTAGGGATATATACGTCGATCGTAAAGACGCTTTCTTGTCCGATGAAACCAAATTAGGTACAATTGTTACTTACACAGATGGAGAAAATCCTCAATATATGTACTTAAGGTCGTATATGCTGGCTTATGCTTCTATTAATTTACTTTCGATGATAAATAGATTCCTGACACCGCAGTTAGAGTCGCCACTGATTCATTTAATATAGACGTAAAACATAAAGAAGCAGCGGCTGAATTCACTAATTCAGACGAGAGTTGTGGATCATGGAGAATTAAAAAGGAAATACTGCGTGATTACTCCAAATCAGCAGATGTTACGATTGAAAACAATTACTTGAAAAATAATCAGATATCAGAACTTTCTAATGCACCGTCGTGTTCCGATCCAATATGCAGATATAAAACCAGTTACTTAAACGGATGTGGTGGGTCAGGGAAGACGACTCGTGCGGTCGAATTATTTCGTGGGAAATCAAACATGATTGTGCTAACACCAACACATAGACTTGCAAGAGAGATGAAACGGCGATGAATTAATGCTTGCACTTGTCATCGTTTCTTTCGATGGAAAGGTGACGAATGGACTCATGATCGAATGGGTGAGAAATATATTCCTGAAATCATGATTTGAGATGAGATATGCACAGTGTCGTTAGATGTATTACAAAGGTTTCTCGAGTGGTTATTGCTAGCGAATACAAAAATGACAATGTGTGGCGATCATGGTCAACCACCACCATTTGTCGGTTTGTCTCCACATATTTGGCTAAAGAATTTTGTAGACTATTTTTAAGAAATTAATACCAATCATAGAGCACTTGATAAACAATTACGCGAGTTCAAAAAAAAATCAGATTACAACCGGAAAGAATCCAATGTGAAATAGCGTGTGAAATAATTTCGGAAACCCCATTAAATGATTTTTGGGAAGCGTGGAGACCAAACGATTTGATAGTCGCAAGTAGAAAGATAGTCAGAGACACACTTCAGATGAAGTTATTTAACACACACAAAGAAAAATTTGCAACACTTCCAATGCATTGTGTTATAGGCCTACGGATACACGAAAACAGAATATCGAAGTTGATATTTCTGGACAAAGTGAAAAACAGATTCTCGTTTTAAATGATATTGTGTTAGTTGATATCAATGTCGTCGAAGATGCATTGCGTGCTGATAAATCCCCATGGAAGCTAGGATACGCAGCGACGATACATTATTCGCAGGGTTGACTATATCCGATACAATTGTTTGGATCATAGATAATCACATCGAGTGGTCGAATTTAGTTTATCTTGCAGTGTCCAGAGTACGAAGACTATAATGACACTACAATACTTGATATTGTCAGCGATGGTATAATCAGAAAAAACTCTCTGGTTATATACAACAGAATAAAATAAATAACAGAGAATTTGATATTGATGCCGAATTTATAATCACACTGAAACAACAACAGAATAATCACTGCGCGAGTTGCAATTGTATAATGTTGGTGTTGGTCGGATAAAGACCCTTGCCAATTTACGGTAGACAGAAAAAATAGCAGCGTAGGTCATGCCAGAGATAATGTGATGTTGACTTGTCTTGAGTGCAACAGACGTAGAGGTGCTAGTTAAGACCACGCGGTGGTAATTGAGTATCCTCGGGTTTCACTTGTAGTCGTTCACGAGTAAATCCAACCTATAGACTGGTGGTCTACACGTAGATCTCTTTATACTAGATATTTTATGCGTAGTGACACTCCAAACAGGATCTGTAGCTCTTTTTTGCCACCTTCGAGCTCTCCTGGTTCATATAAATACCTAACAGTGACATTGCCGAGTATTGGTTGTTTTGAAAATCATTTTGTGGTTTCACAGGTATATACTTTTTTGTGAGGTTTTATATTAATTGTTCGAGTAATCTCATTATTCAGCGCGGTAATTACGCCTGGTAATCTCTTGACCCATTCACGAGATCGTTTATCCTGAATAAATTCTTCGCGCATTGATATCCAAATAACCGCTCAGCAAGTGTCCGATTAAATCGTTCAACAATTGCCTGATCGCGATGTAGTTCAGTATGTCCTCGTCTGATGGTGACATTATGATGCTTCATTGTTGATAACACTGCACCCTGAAATTCCTTGCCAGGATCAACTTGTAATAGATTTGGCCAATGCAGAGGACCCCTTCGATAAACCCTTTCAAACGCAGAAGCCACTTCAGTTGATAATTTTGTTTTTAGCGGCTCTGCTTGTTTGTATCGACTCGCAACATCAACTACGGTTAGTGCGTATTTGTAAACACCATCATGCGGCAAAAATAATATATCAGCCTGAAGAACCTCATTAGCTGCGCTGACATCAAAATGCGAGAAGTTAATTTGTTTAGGCGGTGGTAGATAAATTTGCCATATCGCCTGTTTGGATAACCAATCCGCTGCTGTAGTATTGTTCACCTTTGCGGCGCTAGCGAGTTTATTGATTGCTGATTTACCCCTCCAGTATCCTCTTGGAGAATAATAAATAGATTCCATGATGTTATTAATTACCAGTACCCAACATCAATTTACTTTTCATCGCCGATTTTATCAACCATGAAGCCAATTTTTCTTTGAAGGATTTATCAGTGATAGAATTCAATGCATGAATCAATTTCACATCTGCGATATGTCTGTGTTGCAGATTACTGCTTTTATAAACAACATCATGAATATGACACGCCTTATCAATGGCGTTTATTAGGTTTTCACCGTGTCGAGATTGGTTTTGATCATCGAGTCTGATATCGAGTCTAGTCCCGAGGCCACAATAACTATATCCTGGAAGGTGTTTTTCTCCTGGATATTTTGCCCATGGTGTTCCTGGGAGCTTTACTAACTTGGCTGCAATATCACCTCCTCGTTTTTTTTTAAATCCTTGATTTTATCATGGAAAACAAATCTAAATTTCTTTGTACCACATTGTACACACTTACCACAAGTGCTGATCTGTTATTTTTAGTTGTAATCGTCGTCACGTCGTTTGTGCTAGTACGCTTCTTACATTTCACACAATATAGATCCATAATTTATTTATAATAACATGAATGTAATTGATTTTTCGGCGACAAAAACACGAGAACCAGTTATGCATCATGCAGCGCTACCAAATTCTATTCGCATGATTATAATGGGACCATCTGGAAGTGGCAAGACGCAGTTGTTACTTAATTTAATAACGAGATGGATGAAATGGGATAAGTTGTATTTAGTAGCCCCTAGTGTAGACGATCAGCGATGTTACGAGGTGTTAAATGATTTTAACAAGAAAGCAAAATCAGAAATCGATGAGGATAATATTGAATTTATAACCGATTTCGAGGAAACACCGATTATTGATGATATTGATGGAAGTATTAATAATTTAGTCGTATATGATGATGTCATGTTAGACAATCAAAAGAATCCCGCTAGGATATTTTCCAGAGGTAGGCATAAAATACCGATGTCATATATGTCACTCAACGATACACTCAAATACCAAAAGTGGTCAGAGATATCTGCAATATTTTTGCTGTATTTAATGGAGTAGACACACATACGCAACGAAATATTCACCAGACTTGGTGCAGTGGAGATATGGATTATAATCTCTTTAGACATTTCTTTAGTCACGTTCAGTCAATTCCACATGAATTTATAACGATAAATTTGCACGACCCGAGATCAAGATATCGTATCGGACTTGATCAAATATTCGGTTGAAACAATTCGTCTCCGCAGCGACATCAGCGTCGGGTCTGTCTGGAGACTTTGTCTCTGGAGACAGAGTCTCAATAGCGTGACAAACCGAAACCATTTCTCTAATTTTTTTTGTCTGCCTGAATTGGTTTCGGTTTGTTTGAAATAGTTTCGGTATGTCCACCCTCTTTGCTGCTAGTCACTTTAACACATGCGCATTGTTTTTCATTTCTGAGCTGGTGGACTAAGAACGTCCGTCTAGGATGCGGGAGGTCGTGGGTTCGATCCCGGCCGAGTCATACCAAAGACTTTTTAAAAAAAATGGTACTAACAGCTGCCTCGCTTGCCGCTCAGCATTAAGAGGTTAGTGTTAGGACTGGTCGGTCCTGTGTCAGGATAATGTGACTGGGTGATACATGTAATGCGGCATGATGCCCCAGTGTTAGACATCACTATAAACTGCCACACTGCAGACATCGTAGCGATATGACTGAAAATTGTTTCAAAGTTACGTTAGAAAACCAGATCACACACACACACACACACACACACACACACACACTGGTGTTTCGTTTTGTTCTTGTTCTTTACTTCCCCTTGCGAAATCTCGATATTTATCATATTTACAACTTCATTCACCTCCATCTTACTGGTCTATACGATTAAGTGCAGCATATTATATCTATTCAGGTCCATCCCAGTATCTGGAACAGGGTGGAAGAGTTGGATTTGTTTGGAAGCTTCGCAGTAATCAAGCGTTTATACCAGGGTTTCATTAATGCATACAGAATGTACCTGTCATAAGTGACCAGGATTAGTTCATATTATCACATTGATATATTATAGTACTCAAATACATGGCTTAGGTCATCATCAAGGAGAGTAGCATGATTGTTCAGTAAGGTAGAGTCTCTCTGGAGCTGGATCCTCCTTCCTGCTACATTTTTTCAGCTTGTATGGTTATTGACACTGAAATGCAATGCATTTGTTATGTAAAATGTAGCCTTTGGCCCATCAGAAGGGACATTTTAAGTACCCTGTTATCTATACCGTAATAAATTTGGACGATGCGCATTTGATAGTGCCCCGTTTTTAATGAATTCTTAGATTTTTGTGTGTGATTACTTGTGTGATTAATGGAATTCGGTGCAATTGAAATATTCGTAGCATGAAAAAATGACTAGAAGCAAACGTCACGAACTGAAGTGTTAGTTAGTTTCCATGATGCCATGGTTGACTAGTAGTGAAATCAGGTCAAAACCGAATGAATGTCCCTGTTGTGACATAGTCCGTATTAAAATCTAGTGGAATACACTGGTGGTGTGATTGTAGTGGCAGTATTTACGGTAGAAAACCGGTAAATTATACAAAGGAATAAATAAAAAGGGACTTAGCAGATACCGTTTATGTCGCCATGATGGCAATTGTGGTGCAGTGGTATTGGCGAAATGTGCCTGGAAGGCATACTTTGACTAACCTAAGGTGACGGAGTTAAATTAGTTTCCAGTGCTAGCGGATACTCGTCTAGTTTCTACTGTGTGGTGATACGGAAACCTGATGAAGAGAAACCATGCAGATGTATGATTTATCGATATTTGGCAGGTTTGAAATATGTGGTCTTGTATTGATTAGAGTAAAAGTTATGTATATATATATACTGGACACGTCGGAATTTCTGATTTACAACTGAAGATGTATGGAAGTCTTTGAAAATTTGGGGTAAAGTTATAACTTCTAGCGGGAATCGCTCAGTCAAGCAAATACCCCTGGCGTGTAACAATAATAATAGCTGGCTGAGTACCTGACATAATATATTGTTTCTTTATAGTGTGTACCCCTATATGCATCTGAATCAGCATACTGCAGTTTGCCACAAAATTCACTGTATGCTGTGTTGCTTCAGTACCCTTGGATAGAATGTTGTAAGATGAATAAACCAATTCTACCATTTGTTTTAAATACAGTTTATTTGTCAACTTTATCAAACCCGTTCATTTGTCAACTTTATCAAAATTATCAGTTTGAATTTTTTTAAATGTTAAAATACTTAATTTTCCATGAAAATTTAGTTTTCTAAATTTAAATGTTTGTTTAAATATCAATTAAAATTTAAGTAATCAGTCTTTTTATATTTCAAAAATATTTTCAGATGTAACTTGTCTTGTTTTACAATTAAGTTTTTACTGCGTCACAAAAAAAATCATATAATTTAGGAGGATATAGCAAATCAAGTTTTGGTTTATCCACAGCACTTGATTCAAAACCTGCACTATTGTGGAATCGCATGACGATTAGTATTTCCAGTTCAGTACCCAGTTTGTAGTTCTAGTCTATTTTTAGAACATTTTTTTTTCTCTTTCATTTTGGTGTGATAAAATAATTATATTGTCGCACTTTTGGTACGGATTTAAAGAAAATTGTTTATTCTTGAAAATATGAGCTAAGAGAGTGGTTGTCTGTGTGTGTTTCGGCTACAGTGCACATTGAATAATAAGGCCATGGTGATGATCCGGAAATGAAATCTGTGTTCTCTTTACATGCTGTTCTGTTTACAGTGCAGTCTTTCCAAAAAATGCCGGCGAACCTTTGACAAGAACTGAAAGGTTCGCCCCCAAATGAAATCATCTTTGGAGGTATTTTAGATTAACATATGATTTGCATTGATTGTCACACAGTGGAAAGTTCAGTAGTGAGAAATATATGTAGAGAACATAGAGTAAAATTAATTGTGATGTATGTCCATGTGTATGTGACACCAGTACTACACACTTTCTGACAACTGTAACACCATGTTTGCAATGAAATTCTTAATGACTTAGTGTATAAAGTATATGTAACTTTTGTTTTGGAGATGCGGTCAGACCAAAATAAAATATTTCCGGTTGGTGTGGAGTCCAGTAGTTCCATTTAAATTTTCAGGTTTTGGTCTACTATGCCTATATATGCATTAAAATATTCACGAAAGGGATTGGGGGGGGGGGGCGAGGGAGATGGGCTGTACCATGGAATGATTCGGAATGGGTCACTATATAATTTGAGATTCCTTATATTGTGGTTGTGACAGTAGTGTGATGAAACTTCACAGATAAAGTAAGCATGAAACAGTTTAAAAAAGAATTAAAACCAGTTTTCATTGACCCGGAAACGGAATCATGACCCCAGTCGGCTTTGTTCAGCTGTGATTCAAAATCGACTGGGTAACACCTGACATGTTTTAGCATGTGTTAAATGTAGCTACGATGTCGTAGCCTCAGCTTGATTTGTTGTAATTGTCCGCGACGTAGGAGTAAGGGTACTAATATTAGTACTAGTATCAAATGTACTTTCAAGGGCACTGTTACCCTTAGGAGTCCTAGATTTGTGGAATGTTGGTCAAAGTTAAGCCGGGATAAACGCATGTAGGTAATAAAACAAAATATTTAAAATATAAATCTGATTGTGTAGTTTTATCGCACTTGCTGGGGTGAAGGAGTATTGATAAGTGGACAGATGATGAATGTAGTCTGCACTATATGGTGGTATCATTTCCCGAGTTAGATTTCCTTCCTACCTTATCAACCTAAAATATATTACGTCTAAAAAATATTCGACAAACACACATATATGGTTTAAAATCCTGCATGTACAGAAGACCATGTAACATTTCTGAACAGAAAATAGAAATAAGAAACAAAATATAGGTAAACAAAAACGGTTTCTAATATTGAACATAACTAACGCTAGCGTTCTGTTACTAAACGATTGTTTTCACCTCCGCAATATGGCGGAAAGTAGGTCGCTAAGCTCGTGACGTCATGCCGACCCAACCCAGATGTTCGAATATAACAAATCCAATGAAGATGAATCCTAGGAACTAACCACTTAAAGGTGAAGTTCGAGGGAAATGTTTTAGCCAGAGAAAGCATTAACCAAGACATATGGCGGTGCAGACTCTAGAGAAACCATTCAAGTGTGAATTTTGTGGGAAATTCTTTATATGGAGCTGTAAGTTGTTAGCGCACATGAAAGTGCACACGGGTGAAAAACCATTCAAGTGTGAAATTTGTGGGAAATTGTTTCGATGGAGTTCGAATTTGTCATCGCACTTAAACATACATACAGGTGATAAAGCATTTACATGTGAAGTTTGTGGGAAATCATTTAGTCAGAGCTCTAGTTTGTCCATACACCTAAAGTTACATACGGGTGACAAACCCTACTCATGTGAAATATGTGGGAAATCGTTCAGCCAGAGCAATACTTTGACATCACACATTCGGATACATACTGGTGACAAACCATACGAATGTGAAGTATGTGGAAAGCTGTTTACCCAGAGTATTAGTTTATCATCACACATGTTGAAACACACTGGCAATAGACCATTCGAATGTGAAGTTTGTGGGAAATCATTTAGCCGGAACTTTGGTTTGTCAGTGCACTTAAAGATACACACTGGTGAGAAACCATTCAAATGTGAAGTTTGTGGGAAGTTGTTTACATTGAGGAACATTTTGTCAAGACACCTGAAGGTACATACTGGTTACACCCCATTCAAATGTGAAATATGTGGGAAACTCCTCAGACATAGCTCAAGTTTGTCAAAACACTTAAAGATACACACTGGTGAAAAGTCTTACTCATATAATATATGCGGCAAAGTATTTAACATGAGTAATAATTTATCAAGCCATCTGACGGTTCATACTGATGAAAAACCGTTCAAATGTGCAATATGCGGGAAATTATTCAAGTGGAAATCTCGCTTATCAGCACATATGAAAATACACACAGGTGAGAAGCCTTTCAGGTGCGAAATATGTGGGAAATGGTTTAGCCGAAGCTCGCAGTTGTCAACGCACAAGACGATGCACACTGGTGACCAACGATTTAAATGTGAAACCTGTGGGAAATTGTATACCCAGAAGGATGGCTTTTCAGCACACTTGAAGATTCACACTGGTGAGAAACCATTTAAATGCAAAGTATGTGGGAAAAGTTTTATAAGGAAATATAGCTTGACAACACACATGAAGATACACACTGGCGAAAAGCCCTATGCGTGTGAAATATGCAAGAAATTGTTTAGACGCAGTGATACTTTGTTAAGACACCGAATGGTGCACACTGTGAGAAATAATTCAAAGTGGGTTTCTAGTCAATTCACCCCATTACAAAGCAGCCCCTCTACCAAATGCCCTAACTTTACACAACTCGCCCCCACTTTGGAGTTGGTTCTCCCCAACTTCCAGTCAACTCACCCATGAAAAAAATGCAACTACTATTCCAGTTTTCATTCCATTTCAGGTTGCTTTAATCAAATAAATATTTTAATTTACCGTGAAAGTTTTAGTGGCACAATAAGAAATAAGCACAAACTAGAGAGAACAAACATACACCACATTAAAAATAAACCTCTCGATAAATACCAACAGATGTTTTTTTTGCACTTAAACTATAATAAAAATAATTATAACCAACAATTAATAATAAAATGAAGCAAGGCAATAATATTTATAATATACCATGTCCGCATCTTTCTATTATTAATTTTAATTTATATTTCCAATTATAAGTATATGACATAAGTTATTTATTTTCTACTAAATTTGATTTAAGCTAATTTTATAATATCGAAATTTTAAATTGTCTCCTATATAATATATACATATACTACAATGTATCGAGTGTTTTCTTTATGTTGTTGTTGTTGTAGGGTTTAACGTCATTTTTCAGCACACGATAGGCTATACATAGTGGCCAGTATTATTGGTGGAGGAGGAACCTGGGAAAACACCCGGAAAGAAAAACCAACCCACGAGAAGCTACTGGCAAGTTTTTCACATAACTACATTAGCTGAAACTTATACTCAAACCCATGCAGACAGGGGCACGTTTTTTATGTTGAATAGTACTTGTAATTTTAAAAAAAACAGACACATGTGATGCTTTGATTTGAGAGAACCATTTCATTGAACTTTTTAATTTAATTTTCTAACTTTTGTTTTATTTATACCTCAAGAAGATATAAACTCTGTTTGCAAATGTTATTTCAGGTAAAATTTTCTTTTCGATCTGCCTTCTGTGTTGTATTCGCTATTTGTTCAGAACGTTACTTTTATCTAATCGACCTCTTTTAATCTGAGACTCTTTGTCTTGTGTCTTTTGTCCTACAATTGTAAATAAAAACATGCATACACTGTGTAGGGATGAGAAATAGCGTACAGCACAAGCTAGTAACGAAACTTATCATGTGAAATATCGAGAAAATTGTTAGTTAGAGCACAAATTTGTCAAGACACCTGATTGTGCACACCTAAGGGACCCCTCACCAGTTTGTATATACTTCTGATAGAGTGATATGTATAAGGTGAAGTTGTTTGCATTTGAAACATGCATTATGGAGAGATTGTTGACATACCTCTATGCTACATTGATGTAATTTGACTGGCATTTCTTTTGGATATTGTACTTATGGAAATTGTACCTGATCAAAGCACACTGCTAACTAAAATGACTGCTCCCATATGCTGTAAAAAACAATTAGCTTGAAGTACATGATCTTTAGTACCTATTAAAATAGGGAAATTAATTTTTGAAAATTACTAGCTTCTGAAAGTGCAGTGGATGAATTACAAAATATATATATAACTACTCCAGTGGCTTAGTACTTGGAGTGTTCACCGCAAAGCAGGAGGTCGTGCATTCGATCCTCTGCTGAGTCATACCAAGACTTACAAAAATGGTACTAACAGCTGCCTCGCTTGACACTCGGCATTAAGAGGTTAGTGTTAAGACTGGTCGCCGGGTGTCAGGATAATGTGACTGGGTGGGACATGATGCAAGATGTCTGCGGCATGATGCCCCAGTGTTATACATCACTATAAACTGCCTCGCTGAAGACATCGTAGCGATATGACTGACATTTTTTTAAAGCTAGGTTACAAATCCTAATCAAACAAACAAAATATATAAAATGTAAAAAACGCCTAAAAGTTATAGACTTTTTTTATTATACAATTCATCTTTTGAAGTCCAGGAAATGAAAATAACCTTGTAGATCTAGTTTTTTGAAAGGTGTACATCTAGTGGTTATAGAGTCCATCTAGGATGCAGGGGATCATTGGTTCGAACCCCGACGATGTCACACCAAAAACGTAAAAATGGTACTAACAGCTGCCTCGCTTGGCACTCAGCATTAAGTGGTAATGGTAAGACTTTTCTGCTTGGCATCAGGATAGTTGGCATCAGGATAATGTAACTGGTTGGGACATGCTACATGTATGCGGCATGATGTCTCCGTGCTAGTCATCACCATAAACTCACACACTGGAGACATCGTAACGATGTAACTGCAAAATGTCAATGCATTCAACAGGATTAATGTATTGAGACAATAAAACATCTGTAACAATGTAATTTGCATATATGAATTGTGTTTAATGATAAAATGATAATAACATTTAATTTAGATACAGTTCCATAATATTTGTGTCTGATGCAAATATTTTTTTCTCTCACAATATAGATGTAAAAATATTTGTCATGGATTATGTTTAAACTTCTATTCTGATGTCATCATGAAATGAAACAGTTACAAACATGTATTCAAATAAATATCTCAGACATATTTTCTGTGTTCCAGTTTACTCTTTAAACACAATCCCAGTCTCCAAACTAGTTACGGCAGCAGGCTCGCACCTAGGAAATTCTGGGCCCCAGGCAGCTGACAGAGTTCTGGCCCCTTTCGTGTTTCAAATATGTGCGTATATTTTATCTATCTAGCTCGGGCCCCTGACAAGTGCCATGGTTATCCCCCCCTAGGTGCGGGCCTGCAGCAGCACACACCTTTATTATTTTGCCACAACTCGATAACATTGATTCATTGCTTTCATCTTTAATGGTTTTGATACATCTGATTGGTAAAGTCCCTTTCAGTATAGTAAATCTTTTTCATCAGTCCAATCACATGTTCAATATGTATACGAACAGAGAAAATGTTTCTAGAAATTTCAATATCTTTTGCTGGTAACTGTTTTTTGTTTTCCTTTACTAAAAGATGGTGTAAGGAATTATACACTACAAGTTGAGGCAAATCATCATTAAGTGTAAATCGTCTATCCCCAAGTATCTGATCTCTTGTGATATTTTGGTTCAATAAGGTCTGTCTCTTGAACTATTTTAATGTCTAAAAGTCTGCCTCCCCATGCATTAGATATGAAATGTATGGAGTCAAGAGATGTACTTTCACAAGTGTTAAAACCAGTTGCTGACTTTATTTGAGCCTTTACATTTAGTGCAAATACTTAAAGGTAAACAGCTAATGCCAGTCATCATCTGACATGCATCAGGACCCCGAGTGGCTGAGTGGTCTAAAGCGCTCTCCGTTACGGATCACTGCCATCTCACCTCTGTCTGCGTGGGTTCAAGTCTACGATTCAGTTAATGTTGTTATGTGAGAAAGCTAGCCAGTAGCTTTTCATGGGTCGTGGTTCTTTCCGGAGGTTTTCCCTGGTTCTTCCCCCTCCAATAATACTGGCCGCCATGTGTAGCCTATTGTGTGCTGAAAAATGGTGTTAAACCCTACAACAATAACAACAACTGACATGCATCATTGTAAAGAAGCTGATGAAAGAGAGCCAGCACTGATCATTTATTCCTAACTTGATATTTTCTGTTGTGTGTCATCTCGTTCTTTTCTAATATTTTCTATTTCCATCATCTCTGTCTCGGATTCTTCCAATGGTTGTTTCATCAGCATCAGTTGTGGTGCAGATGAAAATGAACTCAACTTCAAGGGACCTTGTTTACGGATGTTGAGATTCCTCTCCTATCATTGTTAACTAACAAAGTACAAGATGGTATCTCCATTTTTGAGTTGTCATCTATTAACTTCAGCTTTTTTATTTGCCAGATATGGTTCATCCAATTGCACTGTTAAAAGAGGAACATCTATTACTCATGGAAACCGTATGAAATTTCACAAATCTCAATATATATTGAACACAGTGTTCCTCATGATAAAGGTTTTGTCATTTGGTGTGCACCATTTTTACATAAATCTTTACAAATCTGTTTAAAATCTTAGATCAGCTGTACAAGGTCATATTACAAAAAGACACAAGATATGATGACATAAAATTATATATATATATATATATATATATATATATATATATATATATATATATATTATATATATATATATAGGTCAATTCTTTTTCTTTATCAGGTCTGCTGATGGTGTTGCTTGCAAATATGGAGGGCATCATTGATTTTTTTTTTTTTACACCTGAAAAAAGTCTGAACTCATTTCAGATGCAGAATCTTATTCAGAAACTTATTGCAGAACTCCTGTTTAGTGTTGTGAATGTAAATTCAACCATAAGATATTTTGTTACCTGCTCATTGACTAACTTGCGACCATTAAGTGTATATTTGGATAAAATTTAATAACAACTGCTCCAGTCATTGTCCCAATTAACTTTAACTACTTTGTCATTATTTCTCCAAGAGTTATAATCAAAATGGGTCACTAAATGTTCTAAAAAATATCCATTGTTGCAGAAAATACATGCAGTCTTGTCCACACATCATATAATATGTGCCTGGTAATTTAACTTTGTTGAATCACATCATCTGAGCATTTCTTCTAATAAAGTCTATGTCTTCTCGCAAATCAATCAATACAAATCAAAATACTCCACACAGTCATGGGGAAAGCAGACGTCTAACCCAATTGGATCCTTGAAGACATCTGTGTTGATGACATAAGCTTCATGGTCTTGAGGTTTGAGATGAGGAAGTTCATCTTTAGCAGATTCCAAAATGAACTGTGGTTCAAAAGATTTACTGATGTTTTGCTTGAAATGTTTGACAATTAACCGTTTCTTTGAATCATCTGCACACTCTGAGTCAAGAGAGTTTTAATGTGATGGATGTCTCGAGCAATCAATGGAGGAGAGGAATGATTACACTAATCTTTATACTGGTGATGAACTACCGCTTCTTCTGAGATGAGCTTTGTCCACATTCTCGTCCAATTTTTCTTCCTGAATCATCAGACATTTATCGTGCTGAATTTTACTTGGATGATCGTTTTGACATCCATAGCAATCTTTCTTGATCAATACTGTAATTTTTTCTGCCAGGTGTTTGGCAAAACAGGAGACTAATTGTTCTTATTGTTCTGGCCATCTGGACTGCATTACCACATCTTTTTCGACTTTATCTTGGGGATCTGCTTCCTCTCAATCATTCCATTTCCACCATTAAAAGAAATATAAGTGTCCATAGCTTCTAATAGTCTAGAAGAACTTCTATCAAACTGTTGATTTATGTGTTATCAAATTTGTCATACAGGAGGACCTTCACTGTCTTGCTGAGAGCTTTATGAAACAAGATCCACACGAATCTGGCCCGATTTTATAAGGTGGAAATGCCCCTCTTCGCTGCCTTGGTCCATTGTAAAATCAAAAACCCACAAAGCATAGCCTCCATTATATTGCTCGTACGTAATAAGGCCCCCAAAGCATAGCCTCCATTATATTCCTCGTACATAATACGGTATTACGTACGAATATAATGGAGGCTATGCTTTGTGGGCTTTTTTTTAAAAACCGGACCAAGGCACGGTATTATAACGTAGCCGTAGTTCCTTCCTGACTGTCCCATAGCTTCGTACAGGGACAAGTACGATCTCATGTAATTCTTCTGCTCAAAGTTAGACTCGAAGTGTCGTCGGGTACATAAGGATTTGACATCGCGACTGACTTCGAGGATGGTTACGTTGAAGTGCTGAATTCAAAAGGATTTTGTTTGTGGGTATCATTGAAAGCTGTATTGTTAATTATACCAATGATTAATCGCTTGGGTAGAAATTCCTAGAAAAGACGATTTTTCTATCTTAGTTCTGAGTCCAGTGGCAATGGTGAGTCTTCATTTTCACGTTTGTTATTGGATCTTGTGGCGGTCATTCTCTGCAAAGTGTGACTGCTGTCGTTTCCAACTTGAGGAAAAGCATTCATGCATCGCACGTAGATTGCGGGCTCCGTAATGATGGTATTGTAACTTTCATCTGTAGCCATCGCATGGAAAGCAGTACTGCTGAGATTGAGTCTCAGGCAAACATCTACGCCATTCAGCAAATACTTCTCTTGCAGCCACATGTCACAAATGCAAACGTGAAACCAGATCTAAACTTCGGCTTCCAGCAATTTGGTTTTGACGTTGGTTGAATCCTGTTATTTTTTGTCTCGCCACCTCATCGAACTTGCCTGCTGTTTCAAGTTTCCAAAACCACGCAATCATCCAGATGAATGTTTTTGTCTGCTCTTCCTTACCTAAATAAATTGTCCAGGTACGCTAGATATGGATAAGTATCCATGCTACTGCTGATCAGTTTGTTACTAAAGTACAAATCAACCTCGCTAAACAAAGAATACATGACGTTTTTGACGGGAGCTATTGGCTCATCGGCGTCTAGAGAGTCAGTACAAATTTAAAACAAACTACCAATGAACCTAAAGGACAACGTTTTGGTATCATGAAATTTCATCAGTAGGCTATGAGCCACTTTATGGTACCCACTCTTAACACTTCATTTTCACTCTGTTCCGGGCATTATCAAACGTTGCTTCGAGCCTGTCGGCAAATGTGTCCAACAAATGTTCAACGTTAAATTAAAGCATGGTGGAAATTATAAAGTGTTGATATCTGAATAATGGATTGCTTGTTGACTTTGTTTCACCTGAAAACCACATTTTATTCATCTTTTCTTGCAATTGGACGTTCAGGATTTCGATTTTGGAAAGTGTTTTGAATTTCAGTTTTGTTTTTTAATTTATGTAAATAGTTTCCACCAATGCCACTTCCCAGTGCGCTTCATGATCTAATTATGTTTAATTTCGTGGTAAGTACTGGTTGTGAAGAGTCCTCAAGGAATCGGCGGGTAAACGAAATCCCAGAAAGCAAGTCATTGGACACATTTCTCGTAATTAGTGTTTGTAATCCTCCACAGTATGGATAATCGCCTTTAGATCCTTCAACTGAATCTAATATATCATGAGTGATAAAGACCGTGGAATGGTAGGTCGTTTTTATTCCTCTTTTTCTCGGAAGTAATGGGTGTACTTTTTGCACATAACTGATCGTACTCCAGTGGTAAATCCAAACTGTTTAGATCACTACTTCACACACCACGCAGCAATGAGTGTTAGTCTAAGACACAATTTTATAGCGTAAAAGATGTTTGTAGTTCTCGAACTCTTGCTCTGGAATTCGATGTAGGATGGCAAGTATGTAAATAGTAAAAGGATAAGTAGCAACCAGTTTTCCCAGTTGATTAATGTCTGACCTACGGAAAATTTTAATCTGAATTAGTCTTCTGATAGCATTCAGATACCAGTGGTTTCAACACCGGTGACGTAACGGATGCAGATATTCTTTGCGCTTGACGTCTATTTTGAGAAACTCTTGATAAATGTATTCTCTCAGCTCCATAGGCAAACCAAGAATGTCCTCTTCTAAAGCATTCATGATCATGTCAGACAATGTTTATACCCACGTTGAGGGTCACTTCTAAATGTCCCTTAGTTTTATTTAAAATCTCCTTTAGCGAAAGTGAAGGACGTAGTGAGTAATTTCTGACCATTGCCATTCATGGATGCGAATGGTAATAAAATCTTATGTAAACTGTCTAAAGCGGAACATTATGAAGAGCTCACACTTGATCCAGAGAAACCTGACGCGTTAACTTCTGTCACTTTCCTAAATTTCTCGACACAAAACGTTCTGCAGGCACCAATTGAAATATTGCTCTGGTAAGTTCCTACCAAATTTTCTTGTAGATCTTCTATTCCAATTCGTTTGGTAATCCTTGGATATTATTTAATGGGGGTTTAAATCCTTGCCTATGCATTGTCCAACGTTTGACTTCTTGGTTTCTTAAAAGACATGGTATGCCACTTCAATGATTAGGGTTCCACCAAATGTTGGTATACACACTTTGGAGATAACATCGAGCGTGTTCCTTGTAAGCAGAATAAGACAAAACAAATGCTGAACGTAAAAAACAGTATGCAAAGTTTCGACAATTCATCCAAAGAGATCCGAAAATGGTGATGTCATCAGGCGGGATAACTACATTTGTGGTTATTGCGATTATTGTGAAAGTGATTATTGGTATTAAAAAGTATTGAAATATTAGAGGAGAACTGAGTATCTCTATATATAAAAAATTATATGAAAGTCATGATTATTCATTCTTTTACAAACTTGTCGAATTGTATTAATGTCAAGGAACAAATGTGCACCACTTCCATCTACCTTTTCTCCATTAGACCTTCCAGACCAATTTGAAAGTTTCATCCGTGACAAAGTACAAACCATTAGAGATTCGCTTGACAGCACAATTTCAATTGACTCGTCAACATACAGTTATGATACAGAATTTCAGCGACAACCATTAGGAGCATTTGAACCTGTCTCTATTTATTTAGTACGGACAATCGTGATGAAGAGTGCACCAAAGTCTTGTAAACTTGATCAAATTCCGACATATCTGCAGCTTGAGTGTTTAGACCCAATATTGCCTTTACTAAGTGATGTTATTAATATCTCTCTCTCTCTCTCTCTCTCTCTCTCTCTCTCTCTCTCTCTCTCTCTCTCTCTCTCTCTCTCTCTCTCTCTCTCTCTCTCTCTCTCTCTCTCTCATCGCGGGAATTTCCTTAATTTTTTAAAACTGCGATCGTAATGCCTCTGCTGAAGAAACCATCACTTGACCATAACGATTTAAAGAACTACCGCCCAGTTTCTAATCTCCTATTCATATGAAGTCTTAGAAAAGGTTGTTCTAACATAACTTGTATCTCATTTGAATTCAAACAGTCTCTTTAGCAATGTACAGACTGTATATCACCCTTGCCACAATACAGAAACTACTCTTCTGAAAGTATTTAATGACATTCTCTCTGCATTGGATAGTGAAAAGATTACAGTCCTCACCCTCCTTGATTTGTCTGCAGCATTTGACACAATAGACCATGATATATTACTTCACCGTCTCCAGCATGTATTTGGCATTCAGAATATAGCCTTATAGTGGTTCAAATCCTACTTAGTGAACAGGACACAAATTATATCTGCAAATGGAATACATTCCAGCCCAGTTAACGTATGTTGTGGTGTTCCACAGGGGTCTGTTCTTGGACCTGTTATCTTCATTCTATACACTCAGCCGTTCTCAAGTGTCATAGATCATCACCCAGTGTCTCACCAATTGTACGCTGATGACACCCAAATATACAAGTCTAGTTACCGAGTTGAAGTTGATGCTACTATCCATGGAGTAGAGAGGTGTATTTCTGATGTGAAATCATGGATGAGATGTAACAAGCTGGATATGAATGCTACTAAAACTGAGGCTATTCTGATCACAACACAAAGACTTTCCCATTTACATCCTTTACCTCAGACAATAAATATCAGCAACACCAACATTAAATTCTCACAGTCGGTACGAAACCTAGGTATTACTCTAGACAGTACTCTCACATTGCACCAACATGTCATGAACATGGACACATCAGTTCCATTCGTAAATATCTTTCAGTTGATGCCACTAAAACACGTATGTGTTCATTAGTACTTTCAAGACTGGACTATTGTAACTCAGTTCTGTCTCGTTCGTCTCAATATTTACTCCAGAAATTTCAAAAGACAGCTGCATGGATCATCTTTATAGTACCTCGATCAGAGCACACCTCACCACCGCTCTGTACCCTACACTGGCTATCAATTCGATACAAAATCAAACACAAAATGTGTTCTCTGTGCTATGTTTCACTGACAGACTCCAGTCCAACATACCTATCCGGCCTCACCCATGTGTATACACCAGCATGATACTTACGCTCTTCTTCTGACAATCGTATACTCGTTGTTCCCACTGTGAAAACGAAGTCATATGGACAACGTTCTTTTGCATACCAGGGCCCGGCGATGTGGAACGAATTGCCCATTGAAATTAGACACAAAGACACAGTGGTCCCTTGTAAAAGTGCTCTTAAAACTCACCTTTTTCGACTGCAGGGACACACTTAGAGACCTAATAATGTTTTGTATCCTATATGTTTTCAGCACTTTTTTTGTTTTCCAGATTCATTGTTTTTGTCATTTGTTTTTCTATAGTGTAGTCATATCATTATAAGATGGTGTAAAGCGCTTAGAGCTTCTAAAGATTAGGCGCTATACAAAGTCCTCATTATTATTATTATTATTATTATTATTATTATTATTATTATTATTATTATTATTATTATATTTATGTCCAACATATTACATGTTAAATTTTATACAGGTTAATAAATAAATGATATCAGCTGATATGCAGTTAGTGTTATAACGTAGCGAAAGTACTTATTTTGTATTGACACTACTGAAAGATGTATTTTCTTATATTTGCACATTGAGAGCACTGTTGTCTGTTACATTTAGATGATGAAAAATACCTTTTTGCTTTCGTCTGTTTAGTTCTAATTAATATTTTGGTGCAAATTATTGGGTCTTTTATAAGTAAAAATTGGTTTGTTTTCGTAAAGTGTTTCTACGGTGGTTTTATATGATTAATTTAAGAGACTGCAATATTTATAGATTCTTTTCAAGAGTGCTCTTAAAACTCTCCTTTTTCGACTGCAAGAACAAACTTAAAGACATAATAATGTTTCCTACCTTAAATATTTTCAGCGTGTTTTATATTTTCTAATTTCATGGTGGGTTTTTGTTTGTTTTTTGTTTTGGTAGTCATATCAATATAGATGTTGTAAAGCGTTTAGATTTTCTAAAGATTAGGCGCTATACAAAGTAATAATAATAATAATAATAATAATAATAATAATAATAATTATTATTATTATTATTATTATTATTAGTGTAGGTAATGAAGGATTATATTCCATTTGTGGAAGGAATTATATTTTTCTATATTGTACATTTTGTTGTGTTTAAAGCCTCGTGTTGAGTAACATTACGGGCTTTGTTCAGCGCTAGTTTGAAAAGATGGTTCTAATTCATTCAACGAATATTGTAATTGACAATCGTCTGAAATATTGCGTCTGTATCTTTTGGACTGACTAAATGGTTATTGTTCTTACATGACATGGGATGACATGAAGAATATTCCACGTATTGGTGGATATCAGTTTCCTTGACGTGAATATTTGTAGAGATAGTGTTATCAATATATTTTATTACATTTACATCTAAAAATGCAACTTGTGTACTAGATGCAGTATAAGTAAATGTAATAGTTGAGTGAAAATCATTTTTTTAGTTCTTCTGATGAATGGTTCCAGATCATAAAGATGTCATCGACAAATCTAAACCAAACAGATGGATTAAACTTTTCGTTTTGAAGAAAATCTTTTTTTTAAATATAATTTCCACATGAAAAGGTAAGAGTATGAAGAGCCATTGAACTACCAATTGCTGTGTCCATTAATTGGATGTAACTAGTATTTTTAAAATGGAAATAATTATTTTCCAAGATAAGTTTTATTATTTGACAAAAGTCTTTACTAGACAGTGTGTTATTATTAGGATTATTATCAAAAATATGTTTATCCGCT
This sequence comes from Unio pictorum, assembly GCA_030141615.1. NCBI lineage: Eukaryota > Metazoa > Mollusca > Bivalvia > Unionida > Unionidae > Unio > Unio pictorum. The sequence goes on from JARLTB010000050.1 coordinate 6,473,863, forward strand.
TCAATACCATCTGTATGCGGAAGGTTTGTATATAGTAATGTTTCATCTAATGATACCAGGATTGAGTTATCAGATAGCTGTGAAATAGACCTCAACGTTTTAATGAAATCAGTTGTATCTTGAATTTATGATGGAAGCGATTTCATTAAAGGTACTAAAACACTTTCAATACATATGGATAGATGAATATATGAGTATATGAATTACAACCTGGTATAATTGGTCGTCCTGGATACTTGAAATGTTCAGGATTGTTATGAGTCTTGGGTAATATGAAGAGTTCAGATGCGTTTATTTTCAGAGGGAAAGTATAACATTCCTCGAATAAGAATTAACTTTTTTTGCGATCTCATTAATGCATGTTGAAATTTTCGATTTAATTGCTATTGACGGGTCTACGTAAATATGTTTGTAACATTTTTCATCATTTAATTGCCGTTCAACTTCTTTAACATTATCTTCTCGAGTAATAATAATAATAATAATAATAATAATAATAATAATAATAACAATAATAATATTTGATTTATCGGCATTTCTAATCACAATAATGTCGTTATTTATTAGATTATTAAGTCTTAAGTTCGTACTTAGAAATATTACTATAAAATCGCTTTTGATGATTCTCTTGTGTGATTGTTTAAATATAAAAATCTATATAGGCATCACGCCCGCTAGGTGGTCTAAAAGTCGATTTAATTGTGTTAATATAACCCTTTCTTATAGAATGAAAAGCATCCGATTTACCCCCTGAATTGTCATATGCTTTGTCAAAAATAATTCTTTTGATTTTATGTCTGAAGAAATATTCTAAATTTATTTAGCTAATTTAATTTTATTGTGATATTTCACATTATTATTTCGGTTTGGGACAAAATTTTAGCCCTTTTCCTAACATTATATAGTCATTGTAAGTTAATCTCTTACGTTAGAGGTTCAACACGGTTTCTTTACCTTTCTTAATTTATTTTCTTAGTTTTTTACCCTTTTTTAAATATAATTTGATGTGTCGTATGTATGTTCTTAAATAATCTTTTTTTCCCCTTAAATTATTAAATGATGAGCAATAAAATACGAATCTGATTATTTTATAAGACCGTGTTTTTATTCACTCAAAAGAAAATGAGAAGTGTGTCTTAACAATAAGAACAGCTTATCAGCACTATTACAACACCACCACCACCACCCCGCCCCCCAAAAAAACAAACAACCATATTGTATCAACTTACACTGATATCTTACTGACAAAGTTCAATGTTTGTGACTAACATATAAAATATACAGTGTAGTGTAACTTTAGTACTAAGACTTTTGCAGTGCATAAGAGTTATTACCCTTGAATAATCACCCCTCCCACAACAAAGTATCAATAGTACAAAATAAAAAACTAAAATAAAATAAAATAAAATAACCAATATCAGTATAAAATTAATTTAAATTAATGGAAATAAAAGTGTAACAAGTTAGAAATGTAAGTAGAATTTATGTTTTAACCTTTGTTCCGGCATCATCTATATTTTTGTTCCGGTTTTTAGTTTACTCCGGTTAATGTCAATTTGTTCCGGTAAATAGTCTGACCCCATTTCCACCCTTGTGGAGTACCGTATATAAATTAAGTGTATATATGAAGTTGAAGTTGATTAAACAGAGCTCATATTTGTTAAAACACTTGAAGATGGATACTGGAGGCGAACTTGTAAAATGCGAAATATGCGGGAAATTGTTTAGCAGGAGATTTAATTTGTCATCACACTTGAAGATACACTCTCTTGAAAAGCCATTCAAATGTGAAATCTGTGGAGCACTGTTTAAACGAGGTTCTAATTTGTCAGCACATTTGAAAATACACACTGGTGACAAACCTTTCAATTGTGGAATATGTGGCAAATTGTTTCGCCAGAGACCTCATTTGACAAGACACATGATGATACACACTGGTGACAAATCATTCAGATGTGACGTATGTGGGAAGTTTTTTGCTCAAAGCTCAGATTTGACAAAACACTTGAAAATACATACAGGTGATAAACCCTTCAATTGTACCACATGTGGGAAATTGTTTAGTCAAAGCTCTAGTTTATCAAGACACCTAAAGGTGCATACCGGCGACAAACCCTACTCGTGTGAAATATGTGGGAAATTGTTTCGACGGAGTACTCATTTGTCAACACACTTGACGATACATACTGGAGACAAACCATTCAGTTGTGAAATATGTGGAAAATTGTTTAACCAGAGGTCACATTTGTCAAGACACCTGAGCGTGCACACTGGTGAGAAATCCTTTAAATGTGAAGTGTGTGGGAAATTGTACAGTCAGAGCTCCAATTTGAAGGAACATTTGAAGATGCACACTGGTGAGAAACCATACAAATGTGAAACCGGTGGGAAATTATTTAGTCAGAACTCTAGTTTGTCATCACATTTGAACATACACACTGGTAATAATACCGTCATGGTTTGAACATACACTCTAGTGATAATACCTTCATGGTTTGAACATACACACTGGTGATAATACCGTCATGGTTTGAACATACACACTGGTGATAATACCTTCATGGTTTGAACATGCACACTGGTGATAATACTGTCATGGTTTGAACATACACACTGGTGATAATACCTTCATGGTTTGAGCATACACACTGGTGATAATACCTTCATGGTTTGAACATACGCTCTAGTGATAATACCGTCATGGTTTGAACATACACACTGGTGATAATACTGTCATGGTTTGAACATACACTCTAGTGATAATACCTTCATGGTTTGAACATACACACTGGTGATAATACTGTCATGGTTTGAACATACACACTGGTGATAATACCTTCATGGTTTGAGCATACACACTGGTGATAATACCGTCATGGTTTGAACATACACTCTAGTGATAATACCGTCATGGTTTGAACATACACACTGGTGATAATACCTTCATGGTTTGAACATACACGCTAGTGATTAATACCGTCATGGTTTGAACATACACACTGGTGATAATACCTTCATGGTTTGAACATACACTCTAGTGATAATACCGATATGGTTTGAACATACACACTGGTGATAATACCGTCATGGTTTGAACATACACTCTAGTGATAATACCTTCATGGTTTGAACATACACACTAGTGATAATACCGTCATGGTTTGAACATACACACTGGTGATAATACCTTCATGGTTTGAACATACACTCTAGTGATAATACCTTCATGGTTTGAACATACACACTAGTGATAATACCTTCATGGCTACATTTTAGTCAGAAGGTTCATAGCTTTGAATGTTTTATGGTACAGAATAAAGCTTCACTGTTTTCAGAGTGTCATCATTGAGTGGCACAGTCCAAATGTTAGTTCGAATATTAACTGGTCCATTTTGATGATTACTTTACTTTGAAGGCAATTTAAATCCAATTTGACATAAACTATGAAAATGGGAAACAACATACATGTACTTAACATTTTATCCAATTTTCAGCAGTTTTCTTGCTTGTCTCCAAAAATAAACAATACTTCTCAATTATGGTGCTTTTGGCTTAGTTGTGCATTTGCTGATAGGGATTTTACTTTTCTGGAAAAAAATCAGTAGTTTCTCATTCACTGAGCTAGATCACATGAATAGGCAAAATTATTGTAAAATGAGTTGTAAAATGCAACATGTTGGACCTATTGAAAAATAGTCACAACAGAAGGGTACCAAGTAATCAGTTTTATTCTGATTTTGGACTTTTCCTCACTTCATGTGTTTCTTTTGTAAGTCTGCAGATGTATTTTATGCTGTATTTAGTTATTATTCAAGAGGAAAATAATTGGTTATGACTATTCAGTGGAAATGGAAAGTGCTCATTATTTGATCTCTAAAATTGTTCTGGAACTGTAATTTATCATAGTTCTTGGAGGAACTTTTCATTTTGGGTTTTTATATTGTTCCTTTCTGTTACTTAATTTGTGACCAGAGCCCTAGCAGTCAGTCTTTTATCTTTATCTCAACTCTGCAAAATATCAGCTGATTTCTTTCATCAAAGATTTCAAATTCAACATGGCCATATTTGATAACTTTATTATGTGTAATGCCTAAACAAAATCCTGTATTTTGACGAAACTCAACAGATGTAACTAAACTCAACAGATCTGCCTAAACTCAACAGATGTGCCTAAACTCAACAGATCTGCCTAAACTCAACAGATGTGCCTAAACTCAACAGATGTGCCTAAACTCAACAGATCTGCCTAAACTCAACAGATCTGCCTAAACTCAACAGATGTGACTAAACTCAACAGATCTGCCTAAACTAAACAGATGTGCCTAAACTCAACAGATGTGCCTAAACTCAACAGATGTGACTAAACTCAACAGATGTGACTAAACTCAACAGATGTGCCTAAACTCAACAGATGTGACTAAACTCAACAGATCTGCCTAAACTCAACACATGTGACTAAACTCAACAGATCTGCCTAAACTCAACAGATGTGACTAAACTCAGTGTAAAATTAGTAACTCTTTAGCTTTTAAGATATGTAAAACATAGATATTTGAATGGTTGGGACATCATGCTACGTCTGCAGCATGATGCCCCACTGCTAGACATCACTATAAACTGTCACACTACAGACATCGTAACGATACAACTGAGAAATTCTTAAAACTATGTTAAAAATCCAAATCACACTCACAAACACCGTGGTAGTGTTTTTAATAAAACCAAATATAATGCATTCTTTTCAGATCAAGTCCTATTATTCATTACAGTACATTTATATGGATAGTATGTATTTTATTTTTTATTTTTTAAAGTAGTTTTAATAATTTATTGCCATGTTATCTGTAGTGTGGCAGTTTATAGTGACTTCTAGTACTGAAAAATCATGCCGCAGACATGTGATATCAGGTATATTAATTGTACAATCCCTGGTGGGCGGAGCTTAAGGTGTAAGGAACATTGTACATGTGTTCAGAAATGAACAACACTAGCTGTGATTGGTGCATTATATATGAGTTGTACTTTCAGTTAGACTTTTTAAAAAGTTGAGCCTCTAGGCAATAATTGAGATTATATTAATTCATATATAGATCATATTTTGTTGTTTTTATAACTTTTTTAGCATGTAGTACACATGGCTGAAAATTTGTATGCTGTGACTAAATAACTCTTACTCCTGTCTAGTTCCAGTAGAGTTATCTCTCTTAAATGCAATGGAGTACCTGGTTTGTAATTTGTCAAATTGACAGTCTAACATTATTCTCTATGACATTGTGTAACAAGCATGCTGAAGTAGGATAGAAAGTATATTTTTTTTTGCAAAACATTAGCATTGAGGTCTTTGGAAAAACTGTTGGTACCGTAATACCATCATGACACACCTCGACACATTATCCTGACATCAGTAAAACCAGTCCCTACACTAACCTCTTAATGCTGAGCACCTAGCAAGACAGCTGCTGGTATGATTTTTATAAGTCTTTGGTATGACTCAGCCAGGCTTTGAACCTACAACCTCCAGCATCTGTGTGGACACTAACAAATTAGGTCACCAAAATGTAATTTTATATCTGGATTGTGAAGTTATACTCTATGTACAGTGCCTCCAAAGAATCAAACAGTTCAGTATCTTTTTACATCATGTATTAAACATTGTGTTCTTACAAAGGAGAAAGAGTTGATTTGTGTGCATATTTATATATGTGTGTGTGTGTGTGTGTGTGTGTGTGTGTGTCACATCAGAAAAGAAGAAATAAAATTTTCACTATTTTGTACTTACCACTTCGCTACAACGCCAGAATAACCATGATATCTCGTGGGGGTGGCTTGTTTATATAGGCTACCTTGGGTGACATCACGTGTCTGACAAAAAAGTGTTCTTTTTCTTTGAAGAGCGCCTGTTTCTGCCAATGACAGTAACATGCTGAGCCTCCAGCTTTACTCCAATAATGCCCCTCATCTTTCACAAATGCTTGGATGACGGGTCCATTTTCCATCATTATTAAACTTTAAATATCTTGTATTCTGTGAAACATTGCTATCACAAATACAATGAAATCAACAAACAGTTTCACCTCCAAACAACAAACTCTAAAAACTTCTTTCCTATTATAAAATTAGACGAAAGAATAATGATAATATGGAAAATAATAATCTTTAACTGCTATAGGCATAAGTTGCCATGTGTGGTTTACTGTTTGCCATTCACTACTTGCATGTACATCTCAACTATTCCTTATAGTCATGAAAATTTAATGGAAAATTAACGTTTTATGGAAAATTAAAGACAATAGGAAAATTATTAATAAGAGAGATGAAAAAAATTATTCTTGAAGTTTTGATATTGATTGAAATTAAATTAAATTAACATAGAGTCATAATGGGACGAATATCTTCTATGGCTTTTGTTTTGAAAAAGTCCAAATATTTGAAGTGTTATCATAGGTGGAATTCTACAGGATGGTGGTGGTTGTTGTTTTAGGGTTTAACACCATTTTTCAGCACACGATAGGCTATACTTGGTGGCCAGTATTATTGGTGGTGGAAGAAGCCAGGAAAAATCCCAGAAAAAACCACCGACCCACAAGAAGCTACTGGCAAGCTTTCTCACATAACTACAATAGCCGAATCTTAGACTTTAACCCACACAGACATAGGTGAGATGGCAGTGATCCGTAATGGAAAGCGCTTTAGACCACTTGGCCACACTGGGCCCCTCTAAAGGTTGGTTTGTGACATCTTCAGGGTTAAGACATAAACTATTCTTATGGGTTACAATTTGGTAATGCTAACAACTGATCCCAGTATGTATGCTTCTTCTACAACTTGAAAACCGTTAAATGATCATATAAATTATAATGGACTGAACATGCATGCATACTGTGGCATCACTAGGATGTGTGTGTGTGCAGACTGCACCGGGTAATACCATAAAAAAGAGTGGCACCAGAAAAATGAATGCCTATAAAAAAAAATTGTGTAGGTTGGAGGTCCATTGGGCATAAAACCATGGTTAATACAGCAGCAACAGCCTTACTAGAATATAAATAGAAAATTTCAAAAATTCTTGTTGATATTTTTTTTCAAATACAAGCTAAAAACACACTAAGTGATACATACCAACAAAAAAATGATTTAAAATTTTGGACCAAGTGGGTCCCTTAAAAGTTCTCCATCGTAACCAAAGGTGGAGAGTGGAGAGAGGTCTGCAATAATAAAACTTGATTTGCAAAATTATCTTCGTAACGTAATGATGGTAATTATTAAGATTCAGAATAGTAAAATTTCTGTGAAAGTGGAAAGATAAAACTCAAGACTGCATCCAAGTATGAGATAACTATTTCTCCAAGGAGACACAAGTCAGATTTTGTTTCAGCAAACTTGTCAAATATAACTAAAAGATAAATACTTTTTCAGCAGCATCATGTGCAGTACAGTATATGCTTGACACTAGCCATCATGTGCAGTGCAGTATATGCATGACACTAGCCATCATGTGCAGTACAGTATATTCATGACACTAGCCATCATGTGGAGTACAGTATATGCATGACACTAGCCATCATGTGCAGTACAGTATATGCATGACAATAGCCATCATCACATGCATTACAGTATCTGCATGTCACTAGCCATTATCATGTGCAGTACAGTATATGCATGTCACTAGCCATCATCATGTGCAGTACAGTACATATATGCATGACACTAACCATCATGTGCAGTACAGTATATGCATGACACTAAACTTAATGTGCAGTGCAGTATATGCATGACACTAGCCATCATCACATGCATTACAGTATCTGCATGTCACTAGCCATCATGTACAGTACAGTATATACATGTCACTAGCCATCATCATGTGCAGTACGGTATATGCATGACACTAACCATCATGTGCAGTACAGTATATGCATGACACTAGCCTTCATGTGCAGTACAGTATATGCATGACACTAGCCATCATGTATAGTACAGTATATGCATGACACTAGCCATCATGTGCAGTACAGTATATGCATGACACCAGCCATCATGTGCAGTACAGGATATACAAGTCACTAGCCATCAGCATGTGCAGTACAGTATATGCATGACACTAACCTTCATGTGCAGTACCGTATATGCATGACACTAGCCCATATATATATATATATATATATATATATATATATATATATATATATATATATATATATATATATATATATATATATACGATGATGAGCATGGAGTAGACTCCAGCGCTTAGAATAACACATGTACTAATCAAACAATATAGCAATATATGCATAGCAAAAAGAGGGCAATAGATTGCTGAGAAACCAAAGGGAGGAAACCGACTTTTGATGTTGTCAGGCGACGGTAGTACAGCATCGCAGTCTCATCCTCTGGGAACTCCGGAAAGCCAGCTCGGGATTTCTGGCAAGCACTTAAAGTATAGACGATCCCCTATTAAAAAATAAATTAAAATATTTAAGGGATGTTTTTAATTATTTTAGTAAAAGAACAACATAAAAGATCTGAGAATGTACAAAATTATATTTAAAACCCTTTTTTAAAAAAAAAAAACAAAATTCGGAAAATGAGGGTGGATGGGTTCGAAAGTGACATAATTAACATAGATGCGAGCTCGCGAGAAGCCCACATATAATGAATATGGCTATGTCAAGCGGTACAGTGGGAAAACGATCTGGTAAGACTAAGCCAAACGTTGGATAGATATAAAAAGTCCAATGCTGGAGCTAAATATCGATACCAAATTTATCAGGTTTATCATAAATATCACTGTCTATTCTTAAATAGGTTGCGGGAAAAGGGATAGTTGTCTCCTTATGTTTTTTTCTTCATCTTTTTCTTGGAGGGTGCTTTGCCCGCTGATCTTCCCAGACCATTATGGGGAGGCCCTCCTGCTGATTTTTTGTGTTTGTATGCTATAAATTGAGTTGCATAATCATTTTTTTGTGATTTAATTTATATCGTTCTAGACATTCATCATTATATCGAAATTCTTCCGCTGTTTTTCTTTCATTCTCATTTTTCCCCTTGTATGAAGTGTTATTCCGTTGCATTAATTTGTTCTTTATCTGAAGTTTTTGCTGTTTTCATTCTGGGTCAGCATTTTTTCCCTCTTTTTCATTTAATTGTTGTTATCATGGTTATATTTTGGATTCTTGTAATGATAATATATTAATTCATATCGTTCTAGACATTCTTCATTATATAGAGCTTCGTCCGCCATTCTTTGTTCTTCTTCTCTCATTCTCTTCATTTTTTCTTTTCTTCTTTCTATCCTTTCTTGTATGAATTGTTGTTCAACTGTCCTTTGTTCTACTGTTTGCTTAGTTCCTGTTGCATTAATTTGTTGTTTATCTGGAGTTTTGTTGTTTCCATTCTGTGTCTGCGTTTTATTCCCCTTCTCATTTAGTTGTTGTTGTGGTTGTTTCAGTGTTTTCTTTACTTTTCCATTTATTTTTTTCTCCAGTTATGTTAAGTGGCTCCTGATTTTCTGGGCTATTGGTGTTTGTCATGTTGTTTGCTTTTAGTTTCATTTTATTCCTATTTGCTGCTCAGTTTCTCCTTTGTTACTATCCAATGTTATCTCTTCCTTTTTCTTAGTCTGTTTCAGTGCCTGCGTGAGACTTTGTATTCCGTTTGTTGTTTGCTGTTTCGGGACATTTGTGTCCGTCGTATCGACTACGTTTTTAGGGCATTTGTGGGACGTGTGTCCAGTTTCCCCGCAGCTATTGCAGGTTCTGTGATAGATACAGCCTTTGTACCAAGCCCTGGTTAGAAATCCACGTAGAAAAATTGCTCTTTTAATTATATAAAGTTTAGTTTTCTCTTTTTTTTCAAAAATTCTATTTCCTTTGTAGATGGAGAACCTAGAACTACTCCAAATTTTGCTTTTTCGACCTTAATAGCAAATTTTTCTTCAAACCAGATTACAGTGTCTTCCAATGGTATCTCCAAAGGGATACCCGATAAGTGAAGTTCACCTGGTTTTTTTTAAAATTTTCCTGATTATTGGTTTTGGTTTTCTCACTAAAGCTCTCTCTCTCTCTCTCTCTCTCTCTCTCTCTGCAGATTGTTATTTACCCATATGGTAGTGCTGATACGTTGCTTCTGGATTTTATCTCATATCCTCCATATACGTAGTTGATTAAATATATTTTTGAGATTACTTCTTCGTCTCTGACTTTTAAGGATACCAAAACTGCTGTTGTTCCTGATATTTTGTGTCTTTGCGTTCCCTAAAATTCTAGCATTTGCGTGCCTTCCTTGTATTTGCATTCTATGTAAGCTCCTTCTTTTGTTTCGACTCTGCGTATTTTGAAATATTTCTGAAAGTCCTTGGTCACCATGCGTGCCTCCCCCATTTTCCTCGTGTGTCTCGTGCTTATTTCAAGTCTGAAATCCTTTGTCTTCTGTCTTCTTTTCGTTTTCGTCTTATTTTTTCTCCTTATTTGTAGATATTAATTATTTGTGTTTGATTCATAGTCTGTTGTAGTCGCCACTATTTCATTTTGCAAGTCCCGTGCAAGTCGCCTTTTCTTCTTGCGCTTTCTATGACTTGTTTAACCAGGTTTTTTAATTTTGATGTTCCTGGAAGAATTCAGTAAGTTTCCATTGGTTGGTCACATGAATAAACTATCTACACAAACCGATACCATAGGAAATCCATTACTCTGGGCTGCAATAAACACCAACTTATTTTGATATAAATACAAACCCAATCAAAACATTTAAAACCACAATAATCTTGTTCACTTTAATGAACTACCTACAAAGTTTCGCAAAATAAAAGAACAGCAGAAAGCCCAAATGCTGAAATAAACTGCCCCAAAAAGAAAAGATCAGGTGGCGTAAATAACTAAAAAAAAAATCCAGGTATTCTAAAAAAAAAATCCAGGTATTCTAAAAAAAAAATCCAGGTATTCTAAAAAAAAAATCCAGGTATTCTAAAAATGCTGAGTCTTCTCTTATTAGGTTAGTTATTTTTTCAAAATTTTTTTCTTTAATTGAAAAATCAGATAAGCTCAGATATATTATGAAATTGTACCAGACTGAGGTCACACCTTTTCCGCTGCTATAATTAAATCATTATTACATCAGCCTCTCAACCAAATATTTTATCAAGACATATTGTGATTGAGGATCATGTAAATTTATTGTTATTAATCTGTGTGAGGTCGACTGTGCTCGTAAAAAGTTTTAAATTTAATTATATCCATGTCACCGCTACACCAAGTCTGATGAATATTTCTTCTAGTACATGTATATGTATCAACTTCATTAAACACAACTAATATATTGCAGTTATCTCTGATCACTTTTGGAATTTGTGTGTATCGCAGAGTAACATTAATTACATCGGTGTTTTTATGTCTCGAGAAAATATTCTACCTGGATTTGATTGTTTGTCCAGCATCACATCATCAACTAAATTATTAATAAATCCATCAAGGTCGTCTATGGATGGTGCTTCATTAAATATCAGTTATAAAATTAATAATATCATCGCCATCTTTGTCCAACAATTTTTCATTTTCATTAAAATCTGTAAGAACATCATACCATCATTGATCATCAACTGATGGAGTTACTAAATACAACTTATACCATCTGATCCATCTCATTATCAAATTAAGTAATAATTGCATCTTACCACTTCCAGATGGACCTATTATTATCATCTGATAGAATTTGGTAGTACTGGATAGTGTTTGACTGGCTCTTTTGTGTTGTTGATAAATCAATAATATTCATGTTATACAAATATATAATAAATAATATACATTTATATTGTTTCAATGTAGAGCACATAATCCTACGAGTATGTTAGCAACAATAATAACAACAACAAATGCGTGTACTTGCAAGTAAATATGTGAGATGTGGTAAAAAAAATAAAACAAATTTATTATCCTTGGCAAAACAATTAAAATCGGTGGTGATATTGCTACTTCATTACGGAAATTTCCAGAAACTCCATGGGCTAAATACCCAGGAGGGAAAAAAAAACTTCCAGAATATAATTATTGTGGTCCTTGAACCAGACTTTATATCGAATTTGATAATCAAGATCAACCAAAACCAGGTTAATATCCGATAAAAGAAGTTGATAGAGCATGTCATGCTCACGAGTTTATAAAAGTAAAAACTTGAAAGATAGACATATTCCAGATGTGAAGTTGATTCATTCGTTAAATTTCATCAAAATAAACACATCAGATAATCATTATCTAATTGATTGGTAAGATCTGCGATGAAATGTAAATTATTATTCAGACTTGGCAATTAATCAACTAATTATTATAATGGAATTGACTTTTTACAGCCCAAGAGGATATTGGAAAGGTAGAGCAGCTGTTAATAAACCAGCGCATACAGCAAATGTCACACGTTCTGCCGCCGCAGCGTAGATAGTACGACAGGCAATATGGCAAAGTTATCTACCACCACCGAAACGAAATAAGTGCACATTTCGAGTCTGTCAAAGTTCCTAATGAAGTTCATCAAGCAGATATTTCTTTTTTTTAAACCACCTGATACTATCAAATTTGGAAGATGCCAATTAACGGTTGATACAATACGAGCGAATCTGGTAAGATCAAAATCGGGTAATGGTCCATTTATTGATACTCGAGTCATCTCGCTTGTTAGATAGCCAAATCTTTTTAAAAATCCAGAACATTTTCCGTAACCAAGAAAACTTCCCGGATAAAAGGCGACCATATCCAAGGAAATAACGTCATTTTGGTTATAGTTGGTATTCCACAATCCGCCGTGTCCGTTATTAACGGCAGCCTAATTGTACGTTTTCGAGATGTTCAAATCCTGTTGGCTTCCACGAATTGTTCTCTCTTGCAAAGTGAGATGCAACTGACGGAACGGTGAAACAATTATGTAATTTTGTGATGATGGAGCATCTCACACGTGGTAGACGTTTAAAAGTATACGCAACACCAAAGGTGTCGACACAGTCATTGATGTCACAATGAACGATGAGAGGGAGAACAAGATTGTTGATTATCTCTACGATCAAAAGATATTTTTCAGAATAAAGCTTGTTGTTTTTCAAAATAAAGCTTATTGTGCTAGCAGAAACAGATTGCGCTGAATGGATTATCAATTGCTCAGCATTCTCAGTTGAAAATTTATGTGCAAGATGTTCCATTTCTTCATCAAGAGATTCTTTAGGATATATTTCGCCGTTAGGTCTTACTATTGATCATAGTGTTCATCATCGGAACACTGAAATAGCCATACTGACACAGGATCGTTTTTCTTATTTCGTGAATAAAATAAAACACGTTTCTTCCAGTCTTTCTCTGGGTAAAATCTTACGGTTCGATTCGTGGAAATACCGTGACTGTGCTGGTCCAGGCGTCATCATTATTATCAATAATTTAAATGTGAATCCCTCTTGATTTATTCTTTGATTCGTATAAAATCTCCCAAGTTAACGTTTTTATTTTTACTATTATTGGAAATTTTATTGTATTCTATAACTCGACATCATTTATTCTAGCTCCAGTATCTTTTGACAGATTCAGCCCATTCGTGTTGTTGTTTTTTCCCCTCGTGGAAGATCTGTTAACCCATTTCCACTCATCGCGTTCGTAAAATGTTCAGTTACTCGTTCGGCTACACAATTCATTCATGACAGTTTCATTTGTGCAAGATCATTAATGTTGGGGCTATCATTTAGCTGATAAATTCCATCAACAATCGTGGTCATAAGATACGCTAGAGTGTAATATGGTCTGTCAATTTCAGTCAGCATTCCTGACCTGGATGTTTACTTAACGCAGCGGTTTTTACATTGACAAGGACAGGGTCACGTTTGTCACGGATAATCCATTCAGCGCAATCTGTTTCTGCTAGCACAATAAGCTTTATTTTGAAAAACAACAAGCTTTATTCTGAAAAATATCTTTTGATCATAGAGATAATCAATAATCTTGTTCTCCCTCTCATCGTTCATTGTGACATCAATGACTGTATCGACACCTTTGGTGTTGCGTATACTTTTAAACGTCTACCACGTGTGAGATGCTCCATCATCACAAAATTCTTTGTTAACATTCTGAATATTATTAGTCAGATTATTGGACGGATCAACCAGAGTTCACTTCCGTAAGTCAGGAGTTATTATGTCCAGATCGAATCTGGATTTAGGAAAAGTTTTCCAGGGCTCAATTGTAGATAATTTCTCAAATTCTTCCATATTATATTTCAGACAATTATTTAAATAAAAAATATTATATATATGAGGACTAAAAAAAAATCAGTGCAAGTTGTTGATTGCAGGGTCTTCAACCCCTTGTAACAAATCTTGCGAAGATGAATTATGCGGACAACATTCGCAAAGTGTACGAAGAGGATGTCTTGGTGCAAAGCCGTTTTTACGGTGTGGCGTCGCAGTTAGAGAGAGAAAGCGCAGTTGTGTGCGCCATGTGGTGGCAAAAGATGCAGAGAACTAAAACAATATTATGATTTTAAAAAATAACCTGTCCTTCATAAGGTTATAAGTACCTCTAAAGATTATATAGTTAGTTTTGAAGAGAAATTTTAATGTAAACAATACTATATATCAATGGAGCGTCCACGTGTGGTCTAAAGCGCTCTCCGTTACGGATCACTACATATCACCTCTTTCTGCGTGGGTTCGAGTCTAAGATTCGATCAACGTGGGTATGTGAGAAAGATTGCCAGTAGCTTCTCGTGGGTCGGTGGTTTTTTCTAGGGTTTACCCGGGTTCTTCTTTAACAAATAATACTGGCCGCCATGTATAGACTATCGTGTGCTGCAAAATGGCGTTAAACCCTACAACAACAACTATTTAAATAGAGCAAAAAGAATTTGTCCGACATCCTATCATCAATAATTATGAAGCATCTCGTGCTGATGTAATCAGACACTGTCAGCAGAGAAAACCCCGTCGGTGTTGTTGATTATGCTGGTTATCTTAGATTTCGGAAAGATGGCCGCTATCGCTTAACAGGCTTTACGACCCTCTTCCGTTTTTGTGCTGTTTTTCATGATATATGTGCTTGTCGTCTATCTCCGTCTGCATCATTGTGTTTCACCAGGCACTGGCTGCTCAGTTCGTATGCGCTTCTTCATCTCCTTGTTTTGGAAACGAGAACAATTATAATTTGTCTCAGCTGTCTTGTTCCATTGTTAAAACGTCCTTGAATAAACCGCAATCACGTGACCGTCAGTCAACCTGTTTATGTTTTGATGGACCCTCATTAATTGATTTAAGTGACCACTCCTTGGCTCTTCATACTGTGTTATGCTCAAGACTAAACGAATTGGGATTACATTCGTCATTACTTAAATGTAAACGGAAGCGAATAAAGAAACGCTGTTTCAAAGTTAGCCGGCGTAGAACAGGAAGAATTCAAGTTATCTCCCTTTCACCATGAACAGCTAAACAATTAAAAAATTCGGCCGTTAATTTTAATAACCTTTTTCAAATCCATCTTAAATCGTTCATTGCTTGAAAAACATGCCCCAGCGACCATGTGATGAGTATCAATTCAAAAGTGCTCTCCGTGTTATAGCAGTGTTACGGACCAGCTTCGCACTGCTAATAGACACCGCCGTAAAGCAAAGAGGTTTTCGCTTTCCACCAGACTCAATATTCATATAAAAATATATGAAGCCGTTAAGAAGAACGTCACAAACATAGTCCATTTAGCCAAATAGTACAGAACAACAACTTGAATTTGCTCATTGACGTACAATACTTATTATAACTTTCTTTCAGTTGGACAATGACAAAAAAACACTACATTTGTAGCATCCTTAACTATCTTTCCAGCTTAATTGACCTGGTAGGCAAACTATTAGACAAATTAGATACGATGGTGTTATAATTTATATGGAAAAATAAATTACACTATATACTCAAAGTGAGTATGTCACCGTTATGTCAACACTTAAAACCAATAATAACGAAATACAGAGACAAGACACATGTATGGGATGAAAATAATTATAAAAACACCTACATCAAGATACGTGAATAAATCACAAGATAATACAATTATTAAAGTATAATGGAGATATAGCGAAAGGAAATAGGGGGATGGGGTGGAAAAAATGGGCGATTGTAGGATCCTTTAAAATACAGAGCATGATGGTAAACTATTTACATGACGATTGGAGAAACAGGCCCAAGAAAACACATTATCAGAGTAATTCCTAACTGTTCTTCGTTTCAAACGGGAAATTGAACCAAAATGCATGTAATGATTCAATGTGGGAAAAATAAAGAAAGAAATAACATCATAAGTAAACTCCACGATACATAAGGGTGTCATGAAAATGGCATCGTGTACTTTGACAATTTTCTAAATAAAGACGTTTACATCAGATAGTAGATTGTATTACACAATGTTGAAATGTGGACATGTAATCTTAATCGAGAAAAACTAATAGGCACGTAAATATGTAACACACCAAATTCACGATAGCCTTCTATATATGCACATTAATAAAAGAAGACTCTCTCACCTTAATATAAAAATCTCACGTAAGACCAAAACGATACAACACAGGAACAGGGGCCTGTCGGTCTCGAGAAGTGAACGGGCCTGCGTAAGAACGGACCAAAAATTGAAACGATAGAACATGGACAAACAAAACATGCTGACAAAAGAGAACAGAAATACAAATACTATTAATTTTTAATACCCATTTATGAATATTGTTTTTCGCTTTACTTAATCTTTACAAGACTGGACTATTAGGATTAAACAGTTCCTCCCCCAGGGGTAGATAAAACCTGACCCCTGATGGTAAGACCTGTAAAAAGCGAGACAATACGAAAAACTACGCACTACGGACTTGCAATACACAATAAAAAGTATTTACTTTTTTAAAAATTGATATATCTGCTATGCTTGGTTTTCTTCAATTTATCATAACCTTCTTCTCATTTCCGGCTATGAGAAGGAATTACTCATAAGTTAAGGAATGTCAATGTCCATGGTGAGAGAGAGTAGAAATTCTCCATAGCGTTTATGAATTGACTTTACCACCGTATCTATGGAAACTGTTCTTTTTTCCTTCATAATCTGTGAGCAATGCTGTGTTCCATGATTTGAGGAAAGGAGGCAGAAAGAGAGAAGAAAAGCTTAGGCTGTCTCATAACGAAAGGTCGTCACTCATAACAGTGTAGTTACGGCTACATCTTGGGGAATTTTGGCAATGTTTGAGATCCAGGGATCCTAAAATATTCTCCGCCAACTGTTATAAGATCTTTTATGGGATGATAGTTCTCATAAACTCATAGTCGTACTGTAAAGATACAAGTCTCCTTTGAGTTCCGACGAAACGACACTTTATTGAAATACTCGCTATATCACACTACATTCAAACATCAACCTACATAACCTAAAATTACAGATATAAGAGATACATATAAACTACGATCAGGCCCACACCTAGGGGGGGGGGGGGCAACCATGGCACTTGTCAGGGGCCTGAGCTAGATAGGGGCCCGCGTTTTAAAATATACGCACATATTTGAAACACGAAAGGGGCCCGAACTCTGTCAGCTGTCTGGGGCCCAGAATTTCCTAGGTGCGGGCCTGCTACGATATTCCATCACTTACAAACATGATATCTTTGTATGATTTTTGCCTTTTTGAATATAATACAGTAAATTAAATATCGAAAAAATTCATGATAGCCAAATAATTTCAGATTAATACTGCAATAATTTAATAGAAATATTCTTTACTGAATTCACTCTAAAATGCCAACATATTAAACTCTATTATTTACAGCGTATTTTATTTCTAAATTAACTATTAATGAGAATGAAGTTGGTAGCAAATTTCGCATTTTACTATAATCAAGAATATAAGTACAATTAAATATAAGTTCTACAACAATTAAACATTCCCAGTGGCGTCGCTAGGTGGGTGCGGGGGGTGCGGACCGCACCAGGTGACACCATCTAAGAGGGGTGACAGCAAAATGAAAAATTGTAAATTCTACAGAGCACACACTGCTCGGTCTAGTCGGAGGGGTGACACCATGAGTTTACCGCACTGGGTGACACCAACCCTAGCGACGCCGCTGAACATTCCAATACATTATTTTAAAGAATAGTAAAGAAATATTACAATAATCAAATGTTAGATTAACATCTTAACACTAAAATTCCTATAGTGTATAGAAATTTGTACGTAGACAGTATCTTACCTATAATGATACAAGTCTCCTATGAGTTCCGACGAAACGACTGGTTCATTCTAATATCACTGCTCTTATATAAATTCCTTTATTTCGCCAGAATCTCAAATTGAGATTTCACCGTATCCCACAGGCAAGCGATTGTGACTAAGTACTTATTGGTCAGTCAATTGGCTGCTTCAGCCTTCTTAATTAATCACGAAGTATCTCTAATATTTGTTTGTAAACTGTAATCCGATGATACTTTTACTGACCCTAAGATAAAAAATAATTAGTTCTGCGATTAATCCTTTCTACTTTGTACTTAATTTATTCTGCTTGTATCAACTAATTGAAATGGACAATCAGTTTACGTATAATTTGTCCATTACCTATCTGAACTTTTCTTGACCCAAAGATTGAAGATACTAGTAGTTCCTTCTGCGACTACCCTGTCTACTTAGTGCTTAATTTATACTGCTTATATACTGCAACTCTCTGGCTATATTTCAGTCGATAATACAGATAGCCAACACATGTTGTTACTAAATGTCTTAAAGACATATAAGTTTATTTTAACGAATCACTTAAAGAAACAATAAGTAGTTGTTCGTGTTCGATGATTTGTTTTAGAATCACAATTCTTTTCTTCTAACACTAATTTCTTAAACAACTAACTTGATAAAAAGCTCCGGTGCTTGAGACCTTTGCCTTAGCTCAAAAGGGTCTAAGCTTTTTTATAATAGTATATAGTTGTGATAAATATAATTAAATGAAATCAATCTCAAAATGTTTTAGTAGAAATTAAAAATTGCTTTTAATACAATTAAGATAAAAATTATATCTTGTTACTTTTACTAAACATTCTGTCCTAATATATCTCTGCTGTAGGCGAACAAAATTGTTTGCCCTATAGGAATAATTCCAAAATTTGTTTCTCTAAAAAGCTTTGTTTTATAAAGAAAAGGAACTATATATAATGATTACACTTCCAGTAGGAATGAACATCAGAATTCTGACCGTTTACGGACTGATTTCACTGGTGTGCAAACTCGGATCACTCCATGCTTGATGGGAACACAGATTATATATATAATCTGTGTTCCCATCAAGCATGGAGTGATCCGAGTTTGCACACCAGTGAAATCAGTCCGTATATATATTACCCTATTAAAAAATAATTTAAAATATTTAAAGAATTTTGGTAGACTAAATTATTTTGGTAACAGAAAAACCCAAAGATACGAGAGGGGGTACAACCGTACAACGATATATTAAATGGAGGGGGGGGGGCAGGAGCGGGGGCTTCTCAAAGTGGCTTAGCTAACATAGATAGGAGCTCACGAGAAGCCCACAGATAACGATTATGGCTATGTCAAGCGGTACAATGGGAAAACGATCTGGTAAGACTGTAAGCCAAACTTGGATAGGTATAAAGACTCCAATGCTTGAGCTAAATAAACATTGGTACCAGGCTACGCGATGTGTGGTTTGAAATATCACTGTTCATTCGTAAATAGGTAGCTCGAAAAGTAAGAAAAGTCTTCTTCGTTGTAGTCTTTTTTTTAGTAGTGTATCTGTATGTCTGACTGGTAGTTAAGTACAAGGTTAGCAAGGATACGAACCCATGCGATACCTCCAATCAAGATGTTGGAGATTTTTAAAAACTTTAAATGCTTCTAAACATTCTTTAATTTTAAATCTCCGGGCCAATTAGTGCCATAAGCATAATTCCGGTTGTTTATTCTGTCAGATGCAAAGTTTTTGCATCCAAAAGTAAAGTGAAGTATAAAAGTACACTATTCTTCAGGAACCTAAGCGGCTGAAGAAAACGGGAAGCCTAAAACAGTTATCTGTCCTGGCGAAGACTGTATACGATGTCGATGGACATTCTTTTAGCCAAAAACCTATTTGGTAACTAACGTAATTAAAGATGTACGAGCCAATCAGAGGTGGAACACGTGGAGACTTCTTGCATAAAACAACAGTTTGTCTAGATATACGAGGACACACACTGATTAGGCGCCATACAAATGTAACTAATGTTGAAAATCGAACTCTGTGAAAACACCCTGTACAAAACACCCGAGGGAACGTACAGGTGATAAAACGCATAATTGTATAATATATGGAAAACTACGAGGCCTCATCTTCGATTACAGACAGTAAACAACATGGTGACAAACTGAAAACGCATGGCCATTTGTTTAGTGTCTAGATCGATAATACAATCGAAGAGATACACATGTGGAATACCGTACAAATGTGAAGTTTACAGGAAGCTGTTTAAGTGGAGCTCAAATTCGTCAACACACTAGAAGATGCACACTCGTGACAAACTTCACAAATGCGAAATATGTATGAAATCATTTAGTCGGAGATTTAATTTGTCATCACATATGAAGGTACACACGGGTGAACAACTATTCAAATGTGAGATTTGTGGGTTGCTATTTCAATCTGGTTCTAATTTGTCAACACATTTGAAGGTACACACAGGTGACAAGACTTTTAAATGTGACAAATGTGGGAAATCGTTTCGCCAGAAGTCACATTTGAAAAGACACATGACCATACATACAGGTGACAGATTATTCAAATGTGATGTATGTGGGAAATTATTTGCTGAATCATCTGGTTTGATAAACCACTTTAACATACATACCGGAGATCAACCCTTCAAATGTACAACATGTGGGAAATTGTTTAATCGGCACTATAATTTGTTAAGACACTTTAAGGTACATACTGGTGATAAACCCTTCAATTGTTCCACATGTGGGAAATCATTTAGTCAGAGCTCTAGTTTGTCAAGACACTTCAAGTTACATACTGGTGATAAACCCTTCAATTGTTCCACATGTGGGAAATCATTTAGTCAGAGCTCTAGTCTGTCAAGACACATCAAGGTACATACTGGTGACAAACCCTATTCATGTGAAATATGTGGGAAATCATTTAGCTCTAGTTCTCATTTGACAACACACTTGAGCACACATACTGAAGGAAAAAACATTCAAATGTGAAATGTGTGCAAAATTGTTTATTGGGAGGTCTCATTGGTTAAGACATCTGAAGATGCACATGGGTGACAAGCCTTTTAAATGTGAAATATGTGATAAATTGTTTAGCCATGGCTCCAGTTTAAAGGAGCACTTGAGGATTCACATTGGTGACAAGCTTTTTTAAATGTGATATATGTGGCAAATTATGTAGCCAGGGCTCCAGTTTGAAGGAGCACTTGAGGATTCACATTGGTGACAAGCATTTTAAATGTGATATATGTGGCAAATTATGTAGCCAGGGTTCCAGTTTGAAGTAGTACTTGAGGATTCACACTGGTGGTCAAAGTGTTAGTCCAAAGTGACATAACTGTGAGAATGGTAAACAATATACTTAATAACATATTATCCAATTTTCAGCAGTTTTCTGCTTGTCTGTGAAAATAAACAATACTTCTCAATTATTTATAATTAAATATCAACAACATTTTTATAAGACTGTTTGTATTATCTTGTTTTGATGACCTGGTTTGTTTGTGACTGTATACCCGAGTTGTTTTAACCTAATACAGACTTTTTATGTCAAATACATATGTTGTAACTGTTTTAATACTAGTATTTATATTCAGATGGGACATACATTCAAGAAATGTTGTAGGCATAGTTTTCAATACTTTTTCCTGACCAACAAAAGGTGTGCCGTGCCCAATCTGATGAACAGGTCAATGTTTAGAGGACGTAGGACAATATAATGTGGGAAACCTGTGATCTGTTGATAGATTACTTAAGGGTACACAAAGTTATGGTTCTTTTTTTGTGGTTATTTCACCAGATTGTGTGAAACTTGTAATCAAGTGATCTTTTGACAGATTACTTTAGAATACATAAAATTATGGTTCCTTTTTCTGGGTTTTATACTTGGTATTCACCAGTGCTAAAATAATATTTGTGACACAGGCATTGTGCTGGTGACTTTAAAAAATATGAGAAGCCCAGACTTCAGTTTCAATGTGCCCAAAAATTGCCCCCTTTTTTAATATTTTTTCCACATATTATATGAATGTTGCAATTCCAGTGCTTCAGAAATGAAAAATGAAAGCAAAATCATATTAAACTATCTTGTGTAATTATCTGGATCTGCAAAGCAATGCTCTTCTGCAGCTACCATGGTCAGTTATCATCTAAATTCTCTAACTGTGTCCTTCTTACTCTCTGGATAAACAACATTTATGTTCTTTATCATCAGTAGTGTATCTTGATTTATATAGCCTCTGTTTACTCTTTTGATGTCATTAGATGATTAGTAGGTGTCGCTTGATTTGTTAAACCAGGTTTTTTAATTTTGATGTTCGTGGAAGAATCCAGTAACTTCCCATTGTTTGGGCTAGGTCACAGGAAGAAGCCGGTTTAACGGAAAATGGGTAGTAATGTCTATTAGTGCAAAATAAAGTCACAACAGACAATAGACCGGTTAAGTAAAGAGACAACTAAGTAATCAGTTTCACTCTGATGTTAGAGTCATTCTCATAGCTTATGATCCTGTTGTCCGCATTTTCATAAACATTTATTTATAGATCCATAGTATTTTATGCTCTTAACATACTGAGATGAAAATCTTACTAAAGAGATTCTGTACAATTTGCCACCATGAATCCATGAATAAATTATTAAAAATTAAATAAATCAGATATCAGAACTTACTATATATATAATACACATGAAAAGAGTAATATACGTGTGCAGCATTGAAACATTCCCTTTGATCAGACCTTATCCTTAGCTGTATATGTTAGAAGTGCAGCATTATGCAGTGCACTTTCAAGTACCTAATTCTATTTTGTTTTTGTTTTTTTGTATTTCACTTTGGATTGAACTAAAATTGATATTTGCACAAGTATTCATCTAATATGAAATGGTAACTGGAGATCTCAGTCCAAATGCCTTGACCCATTCAATTTTAATTTAAGTAGTTTCACAATAACGGGATCTACCCAATGCAGAGTAGGCCCCCACGATAGTCAGTCTTACCCTTTTTGTAATCTTGTTAGGGTTTGTAATGCCAGTTGTTACTGGACAAGACATATTAATTTGCGGTACTAATTAATTGTTATTTATCACTGACATAAAAAATAAAAATATTGCTTATTTTGATTTTGGTTGTCAGCTATTTACAGTTTTAGTTAATTAAAGTAGATATCAATGTAGTTATAGGTGTATTTAAATCAAACAATATTTGTTGTCCTACATATTAATACTAATATATCTGAATGTATGCTTTGTCTCTGTGCTTAGATATCTTATAAAAATTCTATTTATATACCACAATTAAAATAGCGGCATTACAAGGATAGATACGTTTTAAACGCATAACACTGGATACATATTTTATGTTGATATAAACGTTATGGAATATGGATCGAAAGTGCGACTATAATCATGTTACAAGGGTTAACACATGATTACAATCATAAGTACCGGGAGTCTAGTAGACATGTGCTACCTTCAGCTCAATTAACAATTAACAGCGGCAGGAATAAGACCGTTTTAAAATGTTGACCTAGTAGTATATCATTTAATTAGTCTCTGATTATGATTTTTTTCCCCACTATATTTCCATTGAAGAATAAAACGCCGTTGAAAGAATTAAACGCACAAAGAATTATTACGGACAGAATTAAATGCACAAAGAATTATTACGGCCAGATTACTATTATATAAATTGTTGCCCGGAAGGCCAAGTATGTAATGCGTAGAGTATGTAATGGAACAAGTACATTACTTTGGATAGAATACCTTATGGGCTGATTTGGATGGGCCCAGAAAATTAATGAGCCAGCTCTGCCAATGGCGTGCCTGTCCTAAACAGAATGTAATGTGTACAACTGAGACGGTACACATGCTTCATGAAGAAATTGTGGAATTGTGCAAGGATACGTATGTACAAAATATTCCAAAAAATTAGTTTGCTTAGAAGGTTTCGTAAAAGCAACCTATTAGTGGATGATGTTTTGTTTATGTACAAATGGGAAAAAAAGTGTTCTTGAAGGTAAACAGAGAGTGTTCTTGAAGGTCAAGAGAGTGTTCTTGAAGGTCAGGAGTTTGTTCTTGAAGGTTAATACTGGAATGCCAAAGTTGGGATGATCATTGTGGACCTTCTTGCAAGGAGCTTACCAATGAAAGAGGGAGACGGCTGCTCGAGTTTGCAAGCTACAACAACTTGGTACTAGCCAACACCCTGGGCCAACATTAAAAACAAGAACATTCCCAGGTGCTGATGTTGGAAGTGATCACGACCTCGTCATTATGAACTTCCGAGTGAGGTGGAAGAAAATTAACAACTCAAAGAAAATCAGGCTCAAATTCAACCTTGAGCAACTGAAGTACTCTAACATCTTCATGTCATTCCAAGCCACAATTGGAGGAAAATGTGCTCCACTCCTTGTGATGGATGCTGATGTTAAAGTGATGACAGACACTTTAAACACAGTCATGACAAGAGTTGCCAAAGACATCATTGGCCTCCATCGACCAAAGAAAAAAAACTGGTTTACAGAATAGATTCTGAATCTGTACGATGCCTGAAGAGACCTAAATAACACCAGACACACAACAGAGGCAGTGGAATATCGAGAAATAAACAAGAATGTAAGAAAAAAATTGAAGAAAGCAAAAGAAGATTGGATTGGACAACAGTGCACAGAAATAGGGAGCAGTCTGATAAAGAATAACAGCAAAAAGGCATTCCAAATTGTGAAAGACCTCACCAGAAAGAAACAACCAAGAGTCAGTACCATTCAAGACAAAAATGGAAAATGCCTCACAGAAGCAAATGACATTGCAGAAAGATGGACTGGATATTGTAAAGAACTCTACAACCATCCGTCCACAGGAGACCCAGAGGTGCTTGAAGTTCCAAACTCCACAAATAATGATGATTTCCCCATTCTCGAAGAAGAGGTGGAGTCAGCAATAAGAGCACTGAAGAATGGAAAGGCAGCTGGAGTAGACAACATCCCAGCTGAACTTATCAAGAATAGTGGGGAATCAGTGATAGAACTACTAACAAAAATCTGCAACAAGATCTGGGAGACAGGCGAATGGCCAACACAGTGGACCCAATCACTGATTATAACACTCCCCCAAAAGAGGCAATCTGCAGCTGTGCCAAAATTACAGAACTATCAGTTTGATCAGTCATTCTAGTAAGGTGATGCTGAAGATCATCTTGAACAGACTGAACCCACAAGCAGAGGAAATAATCGCTGTAGAACAGTCAGGGTTCCGGAGTGGTAGAAGCACAACAGAACTAATTTTCAATCTTAAGGTTCTGTCTGAAAAGTACTCACATCATCAACAAGACATATATCATGTGTTCATAGATTTCAAAAAGGCTTTTGATAGAGTGTGGCATGAGGCATTGTGGGCCACATTGAAAAAGTACAACATGGGTCAAAAGTTGACCAACACCATCACGCAGCTGTATGCCAAGGCTACCAGTGCAGTTATTGCTCAAGGTTTTGTGGGGGACTGGTTCAAGACAACAGTTTGAGTACGGCAAGGCTGTCTCCTGTCACCACGTTTTTCAACATCTACTTAAAGCGGATCATGAGCGAAGCCCTGGAAAACCACTGTGGGACAGTCAGCATTGGAGGGTTTAACATCACCAACCTCCGCTTTGCAGACGACATTGATGGGCTGGCAGGCAGTGAAGATGAGCTTGCCACCTTAGTGAAGAACCTGGATGAAACATCTTCCAGATTTGACATGGAGGTAAGTGCCGAGAAGACAAAGCTGATGACAAATAGTGGCAAATAAATCTCAACCAAGATTAAAATCAGAGGACAGGAACTGGAAACAGTGGGCCAATTAAAATATGTTGGTTCCATAATCACGGAAGAGGGATCAAGAGCAGAAATTTTGTCACGAGCAGCACAAACAACGGCAGCTATATCAAAGCTCAGACCCATCTGGAGAGACAAGAACATCTGTCTGAAAACTAAAATCAGACTATTGAGAGCACTAGTCATCTCAATCTTTCTGTATTCATGTGAGGCCTGGACCCTGACAGCAGAATTACAACGAAGAATTCAGGCACTTGAAATGAGATGCTACAGAACCATCCTTGGCATCTCTTACATGGACCACATCACAAATGAAGAAGTGCTCAACACCATCAGGCACAAAGTAGGCCATTATAAAGACCTCCTCACCACTTTCAAAAAGAGAAAGCTGAAATGGTATGGCCATGTCACTAGAGCCAACAGTGTATCCACAACAGTACTGCATTGTAGTGTCCAAGGTGGTAGAAGGAGAGGTAGAAAGAGAAAAAGTGGAGTGAGAACATCACAGAATGGACCAGAAAATGTTTTGCAGAGACACAGGCATTGACACATGATCGAGTCAAGTGGAGGGAACTGGTCAGATGTTCAGCAGCACAGTGCCTCATCGGCCACACTAGAGCAAGAGACTGATGATGATGATGACCACATATTACATTTAGTTGAACAGTTGAGAGAATTAGTGGTATGAAAATTGGTAAGCGAAAAGGTTCTACAGTTTGAAGGTCAGATGTGAACAGTACTATATTAGCTTGCAAACATGTTAATAAAGTACATGTAATAGACATTAACATTGTAATAGACATTAACATTGGTAAAGCTGTACATCATGAATTTATACTTTGCATTTTCACGGCCGATCTGTAATGCCGGGTCTCAGATTGTGTGTGCTAGAACTGTTACTCACACGCTTTTGTTAATGATCTTGAAAATACACCACCACCCCTCCTGCGAAAAATCATATTGAATGTGTATCATGTAACTTTATTTGTGTTATAAGTTTAGCTACTGTGTTGCAAAGGTATGAGGATCAAGACTGGATTTAGGAATATGTTTAAATGTTGTAAATAATATACAATTGGCATAGTGGTTTAGCTTTCATTAAGTACTTATTATCACGGTTTAATTTTCCTCATCTTTCTTATAATGTGGAGACAAAAATTTATATTTTGAATAAATGCCATTCCATTTATATCATTATACACTTATATTTTCTTTAAATACAGAAAAGTGTCCCATATACGTAGCCGTACGGCTAGTGTCTATTCGCCTCTTCTAATTTTGACAATTATTATACACTGTACCAGGAAATATCAAAGATGGATGAGAGAGCTAAGTTATTCACATCAAATGTGACTTGAATTTTTTAGCGGAAGATTACGGATGCCCTCTTGAGGAGACGCCGAGTGGTCTAAAGCGCATTCCGTTACGGATCACTGCCATCTCACCTCTGTCTGCGTGGGTTCGAGTCTAAGATTCGGCTAATTTAGTTATGTGCGAAAGCTTTCCAGTAGTTTCTCGTGGGTCGTTGGTTCTTTCCGGGTTCTTCCTCCACCAAAAAATACTGGCCGTCATGTATAGCCTATCGTGTGCTGAAAAATGGCGTTAAACCCTACAACAACAGATGCCCTGAAACCAAAATATCAAAGATGGATGAGAGAGCTTAGTTATTCGCATAAAATGGGACTTTATTTGTTTTAGCTGAAGATAATAGATGCCGCCAAACCATACACCACGAGATTCATCCGTCAGTTATTTTCCTAGTTGTGGCTACAGAAACACTATAATAAGTAAGACAAACGCTTGCAACTTCTCTTCAAGATAATAATAATCGACAAGAGTTTAGGGTACCATGTTTAGGGTACCAGGTCTCAAAACATACCTACGTCCAAACGAGCCAATCAAATTGTACGCAATATACAACCAATAGTTTTGAATTAAGAGAAAAGTTGTAAAAATTAATTGTAAGTACGACTGAATATGCATTAAATTAGTCATGAATAGTTCTGAACTAAGCTCATTTTCTTATACAGGTAATATAATATAGGTCACAATACGACTGTGTGTGACTCAGTAGTCAGATAAATCAACCCAACCCCTTTCTGGGTTGATACTGATGTCACCTGTTCATTAAAATGGTAAAATGGGTAATTTTGATGCATGCAAATTATTCTGGGACAATAGTGCATATACTTTAGACCGGGGATCGGCAAACTACTTCCCGCGACACCACGCAGTTATAATCCGGGAGCGTTTCCAGTGCCACGTGTTCGCTGTTATGCGACATTATGTTCTCGTTTTATTACCCGCGCATGTCCATCATGTCACTTTCAAAACCAGAAAAGAAGAGAGACTTCGAATTTCAATGTTTTTAAGGCAGAATGGGGTGAAGCTTAAATAGGTCAAATCTCAATACAGGTCAGCATTAACAGATGAACATTTGCAATAAATTTTGATGATAGGGGATACTAACTTGGAACCCCGAATTGGTGAAATGCAATCTAAAACAAAGCAATTGCAATCTTCTTATTTGTAGATCTATATTTCAAACACTTGTATATATTATTGTTGAATTAATTTGTAATTTTTTTTCTTTCTTGTTATTTATATAAGTCAACCTACACAAGACCTTGAGTTTGGCTGTTGACCCGCAAAGCCTAAAATATTTATAATGGGCCCTTTACAAAATAAGTTTGCAGACCTCTGCTTCAGACACATACCAGTAACTGGGAGCAGTAATATCGAGCCCGAACTTCACAGGAAAGATGTTTGTACCATTCCACGTGAATTCACAAGTCACCAAAAATTGGACTTCCTCCGGAACTAAAAATATAACGCAAATTTCTGTCTTTATCATAACAGTTTCCGATTCAAAATATTAGCGCGTTATGTTTACAATGTGTATGCCTTTCTACCCAAACATATAACGTATGTATCAGATACATACAAGAGAATGTTCATTAAATCTGTAATCGTTTTCACTCAGTTTTCTTGGTTCCCTTTTGATCATGAAAATGTGGCATGAAATTATTACAAATATGTTTGATTAACCATATTGAACACGTATATTCTTCCTTGTAGTTATTTCTCCTGTATGTGACAGCTGAACATCATTATTCACTTGATCATTTCCGATATAATCATTATGACGTAATTTATATTTTATAAGAAAATGAAATGAATAACATTCTTATACTTAATTAAGTGCTTTCATGAAATTTAAAAAGAAAAATATCATGTATTTTTTAAAATGTTTTGTAACGTAGAATGGTAACGTATGTGTCGTAGTGTAAAACACGGATATATTTTATCATTATTTGTGGAGTTTGGATAGTTCTGTAATTTTGGCACAGCTGGAGATTGCCTTTTTTGGGGGAGTGTTATTGGGTCCACTGTGTTGGCCATTCGCCTGTCTCCCAGATCTTGTTGCAGATTTTTGTTAGTAGTTCTATCACTGATTCCCCACCATTCTTGATAAGTTCAGCTGGGATGTTGTCTACTCCAGCTGCCTTTCCATTTTTCAGTGCTCTTATTGCTGACTCCACCTCTTCTTTGAGAATGGGGAGTTGGAACTTCAAGCAGCTCTGGGTCTCCCGAGGATGGATGGTTGTAGAGTTCTTTACAATACTCAGTCCATCTTTTTGCAATGTCACTTGCTTCTGTGAGGCATTTTGCATTTTCATTTTGAATGCTACTGACTCTTGTTTGCTTCTTTCTGTTGAGGTCTTTCACAATTTGGAATGCCTTTTTGCTATTATTCTTTACCAGACTGCTCTCTATTTCTCTGCACTGTTGTCCAATCCAATCTTCTTTTGCTTTCCTCAATTTGTTTCTGACATTCTTGTTTATTTATCGATATTCCACTGCCCCTGTTGTGTGTCTCACCAAACACACAACATGGGCCTTAGGTTCTGGCAACAGTCAAAGTATCTTACTTAGTCGCTAAAATTTCATATTTTTTGTCTTTATCTTACATCTCATGTTTATAACGTAAAATTTCAGAATACCTATATTTTTGTCGGCACGCACAAGAGCCCTACGCCTGATCATCTGAAAACAATCACGTTATCCCTTTCAGGCAATTATTTTCTTTCACATGAGAGAGAGAGAGAGAGAGAGAGAGAGAGAGAGAGAGAGAGAGAGAGAGAGAGAGAGAGAGAGAGTCATGCCAAGAATCAAAACATAATTAGAAATGTCCCACGTTTGGAGAAAGCGATGTTCCGTGTTTAATTCCCAAGAAACATTCCACAGTATGTCGTCTAAAATACTAAAATGGTGAAAATACATTTCAGTTTTAGATTTTTGCACACGTGTTCTGCATATTATACTTTTTTAAGGCACATGTTAAGTGAATGGTCTTACATTTCGTCTATCCAAAATACCGTGGAATCGAATTTGTCTAAAAAAATATAAGATAAACTTCACAAACAGTTGCAACATGAAGGCGGATAACTATCAGTGAGCAGCAGCCGTTTTAATTGTGACCAAATTCTATACACATGTGCATATATATATATATATATATATATATATATATATATATATATATATATATATATATATATATATATATATATATATATATATATATATATATATATATATATATATATATATATTATAAACTGTGACAAAAGCAATTGAAGATGCCTTTCTCAATTTTACAATAAGACAGTGTACCAAACACCTTAAAGACAGCGTTAAACAATATTTACTAAGTCGAGGAGTATATTCCAAAGATAGAAATCAGTCAAATTAAAAGGCAAGTTTACAAACTATGGAAACTTTGTAGACTATGACGATAAAAAATTAAAACACCGAAATAACGAATTTGTAATTGCACCCCATCGTATGAACTATGAACAATCAGAAAACCTACAAACAAATAACAATACGGAAAATATCAACTCGTTGCTGTAAACTAAGTACCTAAATCAGTGTGAGATAATCATAGTGAGATACGATCAAACAAAGGATGGTAAACCGATGGCACAAGTTTCAGATGGCAAAGAGATGGGAAAATTTTGTTGTTGCCAGAACTAAAATTGTAATCATAGGTGAAGATACACACAGATAAAAATAAAAACAAATAAAAAAACTCACAACAACAGCACAGCATTCAAATACGAAATGTGTGGGAAGTTTGTTTAGCCAGAACTCTTAATTCGCTTTCACACAATGATATGGAGATAAACGCTGGTGAGAAACCAATCAAACAATTCAAATGTGAAATGTGTGGGAAGTTGTTTAGCCAGAGTTCTAATTTGTCATCACACATGAAGATACACACTGGTGAGAAACCATTCAAATGTGAGAGATGTGGGAAATTGTTCGCTCACAACTATAGATTGATTATACACTTGAGAATTCACACGGGTGAGAAACCATTCAAATGTGAAGTATGCGAGAAATTGTTCAGTCAGAACGCCAGTTTGTTAAGACATTTGAAAATACATACTGGGGAGAAACCATTTAAATGTGAAACATGTGGGAAATTGTTCACTGACAATTCTGGCTTGTCATCACACTTGAAGATACACACTGGTGAGAAACCATTCAAATGTGAAATATGTGGAAAATTGTTCATTCAAAGCTCTAGTTTGTCAAAACACTTGAATGTACACACTGGTGAGAAACCATTCAAATGTGAAGAATGTGGAAAATTGTTTAGTGTGAGTTCAAATTTGTCGAAGCATTTAAAAACACACACTGGTGAGAAACCCTTCAGATGTGAAATATGTGGGAAATTGTTTAGCCTGAACAATAATTTGTTATCACACTTGAATGTACACACTGGTGAGAAACCATTCAAATGTGAAATATGTGGGAACATGTTTAGTCAGAACTCTAATTTGTCGTTACATTTGAAGACACACACTGGTGAGAAACTCTTCAAATGTGAAATATGTGGGAAATCTTTTAGACAGAAGGCTACTTTGTCGGCACATGTAAGAGTGCATACTGGTGAGAAACCATTCAAATGTGAAATATGTGGCAAATTGTTTAGTCAGAGGTCTGGTTTGTCACAACATTCAAAAAAGACACACAGGTAAAAACAAATGTTTCAAAAATATTAATATCTGGGAAAACGTTTGGACTGTCTCTGAGCTCTACTTCTCTCTTGTAATTCTCTTGAAATACTGGTAAACTTGTTTAGTGATAGTCATATTTTGTTTTGCGAGGGTGCAGAATGGTGAGAAACCTGTAAAATGTTAAATATGGGAACAATTTAGAATGAAGTGGTATTTATCGAGATACAAACTAACGAATAGCGGAGAACTCGCCCCATGGAGAACTCGCCCTGGGAGAACTCGCCCCATGGAGAACTTGCACTGGGAGAACTCATCCCAGGTGTCAGGAGAAGTCGCCCCATAGTGGTAAGAGAAGTCGCCCCACTTTGCCTGGAGAAGTCGCCCCAAGGATAATATATAATAATTATGAGATTTCGCCACATGGTTGTCAAGGCTTTATTTATTGTTGTTTTTCTTCAACTTAGTAAATTATTAAATCTATAAAATTTGCAATTCTTTTCTCCGCGTCGAATGAAAGACAATGGCATTGTGCTAATTCTTGTGGACATATATGCACCTCTTTGATATAGTATTTTGTACCCGGTAATTGTGATCTTTCCTCCGTGAGCAATATAATACCATTGTATTATGTCTGTATTTTAGTCAAACCATTTCAGTATTTCTAACTCTGGTTTGTTTCTATTGAAAAGAAAACTCGCCGATATAATTTATATATTACTAAAATTAGAGGCCACGATTAAATTCTATTGAAAATAGTTAAATAATAAATCAACTGTTAACAATGAACGGTTGAACAATTTCGCATTTAATTTGTGCTTCTTCAGGTACGAAATGTTTTAAAAGAAACGGACAACGTATTTTGTTAGATGAAAACTGAGGGTCTCTATAATTTTATTTATGAAAGTGATGATAATTCATAATACTAGTGTCTCTTATGTTTGCACATCGCATCAGTGTATGTTACATTTAGATAACGAAAATGATTTTGTTCTTCTTTTCTGTCTATTTATGTACTATTTAAAAAAATCGTGCAAATTCTTGAGATTTGCTAACCAAAATTTACTTGTACGTTTTATTATAAAAATCAAACCAAATAAATGGTTATTGTTGATGCATACCATTTTTTTAAGTACCATATGTTGTGATATTCATTGGTTATAAAATATCGGCATGAAAGACAATTCGCTTAGAGAGTTATTATTGGTGTTAAACTGTGTTGAAATATCTGATAAAAACTGCGGATCTCTAAATTTTATATATGAAAGCGATGATTATTCATAGTAGTTTCTCTTATATTTGCACATCAAGAGCACCGGTGTATGTTACATTTAGATGACAAAAATGTTCTTTTTTCTTTTTCTTTTCTGTCTGTTTAGTACTAATAAAAGAAAATCTGGCAAATTCTTGGGTCTTCTTTAAGCGATAATTTATTTTTTTTGTAAAGTGTTTTTACGCTGGTAAATTGATAAATTTATTTGATAAATTTAGGAGATTAAAATTTATTAATTGCACGACATAGATTAGATAATGATGGATTCGATTGTATTGTGAAAGGAATTACATCTCTCTCTCTCTCTCTCTCTCTCTCTCTCTCTCTCTCTCTCTCTCTCTCTCTATTGTACATACTGCTTTGTTTAAAGCCCAATGGTGAGTAATATTACGGGCTTTGTTCAGCGCAGAATCAATTGTATGTGTAGGATAATTTCTGTTTTGTAAATATGTTTGGAATTTATTCAAAGAATTTTGTAATTGACAATCATCTGAAATAATACGTCGGTATCTTTTCGACTGGCTATGTGGTATACCGTTTTTAAATGACATGGGATGACATGAAGATTATTCCACATATTGGTGGAAATTAGTTTCCTTGATATAAATATTTGCAGAGATAGTGTTATCAATATTGTATATCACATTTACATCTGATAATGAAACATGCGTACTAGATGTAGTATAAGTAAATTGAATTGTCGTGTGAAAATGATTTAGGCGATCAATACAATTTTACATTTCTACGGTTGACTGCTTCCAAATACATGTATAAATGTCATCGAAAAATCTGAACCAAAGCGATGGATTAAACTTTTAGTTTTTAAGAAATTACCTTTCAAATTTTCTTCATGAGAGGAAAGCGTATGAAGGAGCCATATTAATAACATTGCCGTACCCATTATGTGTATGTATTTCGTATTATTAAATTGAAAATAATTATTTTCCAAGATAAGTTTTAATATTATACAAATATCTTCACAAGATAGTGGGCTATTATTAGCATTGTAATCAAACAAATTTGTACACGCTTCAATACCAACTGCATGCGGAAAGTTGGCATATAGTGATGTTACATCTAATAATACCAGGATTGAAATTAACAGATAGCTGTGAAATAGACTTAAACTTTTTAATGAAAAGTTGTTGTATCTTCAATATATGATTTCATTATGAGTTTTGGGTAATATGTAGAATTGAGGTGTACGCATGTTAAGAGGGAAAGTATCAAATTCCACGTATACAGAATATTTTTTTTTAGCCATCTCATTAAAGCATGTTGAAATTGTATTTAATTTCTATTGACAGATCTTCGCCAATATGTTTGTAGTAGTTTTCATCATTTAATTGACGATCAACTTATTTAAAATAATCTTCTTGATTCATAATAATAATAGTGTTTGACTAATCATCCTTTTTAATTACTATACTGTCATCATTCATTATATTATATACAGACTGAATTTCGTCTTAGACATATAACTATGATATTGCTTTTATGATTACCAATTAATATCTCTTTTGTGATCGCGTATAAATAAAAATCTAAAAATGAATGACGTAAAAGATGTTTTAATTCTGCCGTAAAAAGGTTATCTGGGTTTTGGGGAGACTTCTCCAGACGAAGTGGGGCGACCTCTCCAACCAATCTGGGGCGACTTCTCCAGATACGTTGGGGCGAGTTCTCCCAGGGCGAGTTCTCCATGGGGCGAGTTCTCTGCATACCCAAACTAACAAAGACACCACACTGCTGAGAAACCATGCAGATGTGAATATATGGGAAATTCTTAGATGGGACTAAAGTTTGTCATCAAACTTGAATATTCAGACTGGTAAAAATGGTGAGAAACTATTTTCATATATGACATGTGGGAAATTGGTTAAGCAGAGCTCAAGATTGTCGTAAAATCTTGAAGATGAACTCTGGTAAGAACAGTGGGAAAGTGTTTAGGCAGCTCTACTTTGTACTCGTACCTGAAGACACTGGCAAGAAACATCTTAAATATGAAATAAAGGTGGGAACCTTTTTAGTGTGACCCATATTGTGTTGAACATGTGGGGACAGAATGGCCAGAAACCATTCAAATATTAAATACATGTATGTGGGAAAGTCTATGTCTTTTGTTAAGATAGAGTGTCCACTCGCTTGAAAAACCCTTCAGGTGAGAAATATGTGTGAAATTGTTTAAATATGATTAAATTTTGTCATCACACTGGAAGATTCAGCCTGTGAACAAATATTCAAATGTGAACTATTTTCCAAATCGTTGAGCCATAACTTTTATTTGTCCTCACACTAGAAGATACACTGTTTAGAAACCATTTGTATATTTATATGATATCAGAGATCTCGGAAACACTTAATTACGCGCATTTGAATGCAAATATTTGATCCGGGACGCAGAAATCACTCCGTGCAGCAGTCCTCCATATGCATGCAAAAAGCTGGGAGACAAAAGTCAATGTTGATTACTTTATCATTGTAGCTGTGCTGATATTTACAGCGACATAATGTAGTGGTTAAAATACCCCCATATGTGCCTGCTGTATTTATAAGAGTACATCAAAAGAACATGTAGCAATAGCTGGGCGGCAGTTCAAAGACTTTGACTAGCAGCTTGGGTGGGAAAATGTGCTGAAATTTACAATGACTGAATTCAGAGACAGAAAGATCCCGAGATGTGGTTATTATAAGAGTACGCCAGAACTTTAGCTTCCATTATTGTGTTCATTTTTTTTACTGTAGCCAAATAAATAGTGCCTGCGACCTCAAAATCAAGACACATCAGGACAATGTCGTTTGCAAATTTGGATAAGTAGTTTGTGGTTAAATGGCAAACTGACCAAGGTTTTAATAAGATTCAGAAGATTGCTGAAGTTTGGATGGAAATAGTAGCCAAGTGTAATAAAGTGCATGATGCCTGGCTTAGTGTTTGGAATATGACAAAATTCAGTCTCACCCTGAAGGACTAACAAGAGTTACATCACTCTAGGTATCTAAGGTTACCAATATTGGTGCAAAACCCATATACCAAATTCAATTGACGAAAATAAAATCTGCAATGCTTGCCAATTGAAAAGCGGCAGTTGTCTCCAGAATATTATATTCAAAATAATACAAAGTTTGGACAAATGGATATCACCCCTGTTTCCATGACTTGAGATATGGTGGCCTAATTCTGTGCATGGCTTTGAAAAGATGTAATGTTTGTGCATCAGGCTATGGAAATGAAATACATTACTGTGGACTTTTCCTGGCATTTCAACCAAACCAACACATGATTCAATACAGAACTGATGTATCGTTGTGCCTAATCACTGAATAGGCTGACATGGTTGTGCATGTCAGTGTTATAAAGAATGTGGAAATTAAACTCAATGGCAACCAACAGTTCTTCTAATCTGCAAAGTTCAACATTGTCAATGATGGGACTGCAACTTTTACTGGTGGGACTCCTATTTTTACCAATTAGGGAGTCCTGGAATCCTAGTTTTAATATCCTAGCGAGACCTCTGTATATGACAAATGTGGGAAATTGTTCTTGTTTTGTTTTTTGCCACAGCTCTCATGTGTCAACAAATGTGAAGGTGCAGATTCATGTGAAATAAGACGGAAAATGTTTAGCCAGTTTTTTTTTTTGGTGAACACATTTGAGATTGCATACTGGCAAGAGAAACTCTTCAGTTTGACATCATATTACAAGATACGCAATACACAGTATTGTCAATAGTGATGGTATTGTTCTGCCAGAATAGTGACTTGGCTTTCAGTGAGAAAATGCAGCTGACAAGCCAATCCAATGTGAAATCGGTAGCCAGAATACTGACATGGCTTTCACTATGAAAGTGCACCTGACAAGCCAATATAATGTGAAATTGTTCTGAGAACTCTAGCTTGACATCATATTGCAAGATACACAATAGTAACGGCATTCAGATGTGAGATTTTGTGGTAAATTGTTTTGCCAGAATATCGTCTTGGCATCCACTTTGAAAATGCACCTGACACCAATCTGATGTGAAATTGTTTAGCCCGGAAGTTGTACACTAGCTGCTGAGTTACCTTTCAAATGTTGGAACATGGAAGTCACTTGATGCAAAAACAAAAACCTGCCAAGATTTGCTCACATCTTGAGGAGTCAGGTTTTCTCCAGTTTACAACAAGAATGATGGGTTTCCAGTCGTTGCTCATAATAAATATGTACAGCATTATCAGGGCTCTTAGGGGTCTGAACAGCCAGGTAAAATACAAATGACATTCTTAAAGGATGTACTGTTTCTTCCTGTCATGCATCCCTGAGATACACCTCATTGTGCCCTGGGGACAAGACCCATGTGTACCTTTTCAGGCTTCATGTGGTCGTTCAAAGTCGGTGAATGTCATTGAGAAATGAGCACCTAAAGTCAGGGCCTTGAAAACCATTACTGTTTTTCTTAAAGAGGACAAACATGCAAAACTGAAATTCATTCATTGTATAAGGTTCATTTTCTGAAAATTTGTACCTTTCATTCTTACTCGTTACAAAGAAATTTATTAAATTTACAAGTGTTTCTCCCAAGCCGTCTTCAATACAGCAATGCACTTCCTTCGCCCTGAACGAATAGCAGTAGTGATGTCATTTGTGACAATGTGTACACACCAGCATTGTTGATAATGCAGTCAATTGGCTCTCCTTGAATGTTTAAATTAAGGCGACAGTCAGTGATGACAGTGATGTGGATGACGTTCCTGAAGTAGAATATTCCATAAATATCCAACCTTACATGTATGAACCAGAGATAGATTTGTGTAACAGAGATGAACAGGTTCTGACAATGGCAATGCTCTGGAGACCAGTGGATTATCACCTGCCTGGTGTAGAAGCGTATTTGCTCGAAAATGCATATTGGTAAGTAATCTTTATCTGAACAAATCTGCAAATATTATTTATAAACTACTTTTGATTTTAAATGTCAAATTGAATAGCAGTACAAAATCTAATTGAGTTATCAGAGTATGGTGCTAGAAATTTGTACCAATCACAATTTATTTTTGCTAAATTCATTTTCTTTTACATTTTGTTCTTTTCTTTAATTTTCTGTTTTGAAAATTGAAGAGTGTTCCTCTACCTGCATCACAAACCACGAGGGATTCATTGCCGACTGTTTGAACATGTCTTAGAAACTTTACTGCATGAGTACATTCAAGAAAATGGTAGATTAAGGAAAAACTATCAGATCCATATCTGCATACTAATCTTGCAGCAAAAAATCTCTTTTGGAGAAAAATGAAAACCTGTGTAAAATTCTTTTTTATAAGCATTTGTATAATAACACATTTTGGTAAGTTGGATTTACAAACAGAAAGATGGTCTGCAAATGAAAATGAAAAATATATGACCAGTTCAGCAGAATTATGTGTGCGTGATTGTGAATCAGAGATAGCACACATCACATTACTTACCCACCTCGTCCAAGGCACCATAAACCAATATTTTAACTAAAGAAATGCCACATATACGGTGATTGGATTGGTGTGAAATTATGTACAATGACTATACTATTCAGTAAATTGTATTTTGTCCTTTCAGAGTCTACCGATACATAACATACAGATCATTTGTCCACTGAGTGTGAAAGATACTTGGTAAAAGAATTAGGAAGATATTACCATGTTGTGTAATGAGCATGATTCACAAGACTTTCCCATCTGAAACCTACACTAGATTCATTCAAGTATCTTCTCACCTGACTGATGAATCTGAAAAATTCTGACATTTCAAGAAATGTGTGTGAATACATGTGTATAATAACCCAATTAAAAAAAAATTAGAAGCTACTGAGGTTCTAAACGTTATTGGCTCAAATTACAATTTCAGGTATTGAAACATTGATGCTGTTCCTGAATTATTGAGTCCTTATGTAGAACCATATTGGTGGTTGATGGTTCATTCATTTCATTGGGCCCTAGCTTTGTGTGCTGTATGATACGTGTGGTTTAATTCTTGCCACATTATTATCTCCTCCATCAGTTTTTGGACATAATCTGAAAATATGAATTTTATTGTTGCAATCATATATCCAGCTAGCAATGTCATGCATTTTTCGATGGAAAATAAAAAAAAATTCTTCCAAAAAAGAAAAGCAATCCAAATACGTTGTACAATTTATAATTTTCTACTTTTGATGAAAGCAAAACAATTTTTAAAAAAAACACAACAAAATGTACATTAAAATAACTGATTCTAGTTAATAATAATAATAATAATAATAATAATAATAATAATAATATAATGAGGACTTTGTATAGCGCCTAATCTTTGGAAGCTCTAAGCACTAAACAGGTTTCCCCACTCTCCATATTTGGGGACACAACAATTTCAATGGACAAAGGAAAACTGCAAAAATTAAGTCCTTTTAATTATAAATTCAACCTTAAAATAAATGCATTCATTCCTGTCATTGATGTGATGTTATCCTTGAATCAAAAGTAGAAGAGCTGCCATCAAGGACTTTATATTGAACTCTGTCGACTACCACAGATCCTAATGTCTTTGTTGCATGATGGATTGTTTAGTATTGATATTTATTGCTATATTGTAGTTTTGGTTATTGCTAGCATCATCATAGATGTGGACTGACAGTTGTTTTATCTACCAGATAAAGTTTTAAAAAATGTTTTCTTCACATCTGTATAGCTCTGCTCACTGACCTATGTCGACTAAAATGACTCTCCAGCGTGCTTCCTGTCTTCTGTCTTGTTGTTGGAGTAGAAAAATAAAAAAGAGTCGACACTGCATCAAGGTTCAAACACATACTTTTTGGCTCAAACCCAATACTTAGTGCATATCTCTGGTCTTTTGAGAAACATTCAGTTCAGGCTCAAAAATGTCTCAGGCACAAATTGGTGTGTTGCAGTTGGCATAAAGCCTTCTCTCTCTAATTTGATCATCCTTACAGATCTCCTTTAGGAAATGTGGAAAACCTAATCTTCTGTCGGTAACTGCTATTATTTACACAGTTTAGAGCTGTGCATTGGACTATCTTGTTTCTACTTGACACTTCGCTGCACAAACTGAATATGACTCGTACAGGAATCGTCTCAAGTGACATCACTTCCAGTTTGTGTGGAAGGGATCTAATAAATTCAGGGCAGGTTCTTTCCATCTGATCTCATAATACAGGACAATATTTGTTTAATGAAATGTTTGTGGAAATATAATAGAATTATAGATACAATGAAAAAAATAGGAAAGATTATGTACACAAACGACTAAATATTCTTTTATTTGCGATAAAATAATGTAGGTCAGGGTTTTGTCCCCTTCAAGTAATGGAAAGTATGATACGTGTGGTTTACGTCATAACCTCCTCCATCAGTTTTTGGACATAATCTGAAAATATGAATTTTATTGCAATCATATATCCAGCGATAATTTGACATCAATTTAATTCAGAACATTATTGCTTTTGCTGTTATAAGTTACGAAAAAAATAGATAAATGTGCACAACGAACGATGCATCTTTACCACAATTTCTTGTATTTTATATTTCATTTAAATTGATAATGAATGTTCAAAACATCAAAAACATTTTAAGTTGTCAAATTAACACCATTCTAATCATAAGTTTCCGATTCAAAATATTAGCGCGTAAGTTTACAATGCGTATGCCTTTCTAATCACTCCAAACATATAACGTATGTATCAGATACATACGACAAGAGACTGTTCATTAAATCTGTAATCGTTTTCACTCAGTTTTCTTGGTTCTCTTATGATCATGAAAATGTGGCATGAAACTATTACAAATATGTTTGACCGCTCCGGTGGTCTAGTGGTTAGAGCGTTCGCCGCGGAAGCGGGAGGTCGTGGGTTCGATCCCCGGCAGAGTCATACCAAAGACTTACAAAAATGGTACTAACAGCTGCCTCGCTTGACGCTCAGCATTAAGAGGTTAGTGTTAGGGACTGGTCGGCCTGGTCTCAGGATAATGTGACTGGGTGGGACATCATGCTACATGTCTGCGGCATGATGCCTCAGTGCTAGACATCACTATAAACTGCCTCACAGCAGACATTTTAGCGATATGACTGAAAAATTGTTAAAGCTACGTTAAAAATCCTAATCAAACAATCAAACATGTTTGATTAACCCCATATTAAACACGTATATTCTTCATTGTAGTTATTTCTCCTGTATGTGACAGCTGAACATCATTATTCACATGATCATTTCTGATATAATCATTATGACGTATTTTATATTTTATTAGAAGGTGAAATGAATAACATTCTTATACTTAATTAAGTGCTTTCACGAAATTTAAAAAGAAAAATATCATCTATTTTTAAAATGTTTTGTAGCGTAGAATGGCAACGTATGTGTCGTAGTGTAAAACACGGATATATTTTAAAGTTCAAACAACTTAAATGTACACTTCTGTGTGCAATTAAAATGGCCTGAACTTATATACAGTCTCACATATAGAAAACAATATTATTTTTTTTTGCCGATGGAAGCGAGGAGTCCGCTCACGCGTACTGTTTA
The DNA here is from genome assembly GCA_030141615.1 of Unio pictorum. Lineage (NCBI taxonomy): Eukaryota > Metazoa > Mollusca > Bivalvia > Unionida > Unionidae > Unio > Unio pictorum. Next base: position 6,515,734 of record JARLTB010000050.1, read on the forward strand.
GGTAACGTGTGTATTTTACTAAAGTAAAGCAAATGCATTGTACGCCTGATCAACAATCACTTTATCCCTTTCAAGCAATTATAGAGAGAGAGAGAGAGAGAGAGAGATCTTTATACAAGTATCGCATAGTTGGGCCGAATTGTCTTTCGAGTTGGGCCGAATTGTCTTTAAAGTTGGGCCGAATTGTCTTATTTTCGGTTCAAATTGGGCCGAATTGTCTATACGTCGTGTGTACTAGTCCCTTCCAAGCAATGAACCTTCTTAGCCGTCCGCCTTCTTGAACTGGATTCATTTGCAAGTTGTGTTTCTATGACCCGCTCCACTCCTTTCCCTTTACTACTTTTGTCCTTGGAGATCCAAACATACAAATAGAGACAACTAGCTTCCCGTGCTAAGCTTAAGTTATTGCTGAGAAATATAATTTTATGACATTTATTACATTTTGTAACCTATATGTTTCTATGGATAAGTACGTGTCCCGGCTAAAACGTAGTGTTCACACGCCTTGTGGTCATGAATGCGCATTCTTTTCACTTGATTGAAAGTAATTACTACGTACCAGTATTGCATATCACACGCAATATTACTTAGGATAAGTTTGCGTCATAAAGGTCGCGAGCACATTTGGTGACAAGGGTTTTTGAAAGATCGCGGGCACGTTTGGCGACAAAGGGAATTTAAGATTGGGAAGTTTAATATGGGTGGGCATGTAGAGCCACAAAAAGATACTGGGACAGTATAACAGCTTAAAATAAAATATAAATATTAAAAAGTAAAATAACGTTTCAAAATCATTACGCCTTTAGCTATTTCACGTTTTTAATTGTCGAGAATGTAATTCATTGTATCGTACTAATGGGATTATCCCGCAAGTAGGGACTAGAAGTTTATGCGTATTTCACGGTGTTTAGGTGGACAACACTATCTTGGACTGAATGTTTGACAGTGTGTTGAGAGAGAGAGAGAGAGAGAGAGAGAGAGAGAGAGAGAGAGAGAGAGAGTCGTGCAAAAACATAATTAGAAATGTCCCACGTTTGGAGAAAGCTTTGTTCCGTGTTTAATTCCCAAGAAACATTCCACAGTATGTCATCTAAAATACTAAAATGGTGAAAATACATTTCAGTTTCAGATTTTTGCACATATGTTCTGCATATTATACTTTTTAACGGCGCATGTATAAGTGAATGATCTTACATTTCTTCTATCCAAAATACATTGGAATCGAATTTGTCTAAAAAAAAATAAAATAAGATAAACTTCACAAACAGTTACAACATGAAGGCGGATGACTATCAGTGAGCAGCAGCTGTTTTAATTGTGACCAGATTATATACACATGGGCGGATATATATATATATATATATATATATATATATATATATATATATATATATATATATATATATATATATATATATATATATATATATATGAATGCAATGTTCCCTACACCTTAAATTCCGCCCACCTGGAATTGTACAATTTGTACTGTTATACCTATAGCCAGCCTTATTTATTGACCTTCACATGGGTGATATGGGATAAATCACATTATGTCATGCTATGTAATAACTAGGTCAAACGTCAATGTACCAAATATCATGTACTTCTCATTCAAAAAGTACACATCACATAAAATAAAGGAAGGAGTGTTAGGACTGGTCGTCATGGTGTCAGGATAATGTGACTGGTTGGGACATCATGCAACATGTTTGCGGCATGATGCCCCAGTGCAAGACATTACTATAAACTGCCTCACTGCAGACATTGTAGCGATATGACTGAACAATTGTTAAATCTACTTTATAAAACCGAATCAAACAAACAAACAAACAGAAAAATGCCAAAAATAAACAATAAGCATAGTGATTCCATCGGAGGAAAGTATGAATCTAAACAGGAGATGTAGCACATGATAAAAGATTTAAAGGAGACAAAAGCATCAATGAGAAAAATGAGAAATGAACGTTTGATGACCTTACACTGGACAATATATGGAGGCAGTGTCCCATAGGTCCAAGGACAGTTCAAAGGTACCTGTGTTATAACATCTCTTACAGGCACCAAAATTTCAGGCAAACTGGTGTTCATTCCCATCTAATATAAAAGGGTGAATATTTTAGTCAATATAGATGCATATAATTAATATTTCCTCTAAATAAGAAAATTATAATAATGATTTATTATAATTTTGATTTATTGTAATCTTGATTTCCTCTAAAAAAAAGAAAATTATAATAATGATTTATTATAATTTTGATTTCTAATAATCTTGATTTCCATCAAGACAGTGCTAATATAATATGTAACAAATCTTCTCTTTATTATCATAACCAATCACTGAAAATGTGATTTATTATTTCTTGAAATGTTATGTCTGGTGTAAGAGAGGCAACTGATTGATATACATAAGGTGTGGTATTTTTAATTCCTCCAATATATTATCCATGTAGTAAAGATGAGTTCATGAACACATGCATTTACTTTAATGCAATTAAATTATCAAAAATTACATTACTGAAAAGTGAAAACCTAAAATTCAGGCTTCTGTATGTAGTGGAGACATCAAGAGTGATGCTCACCCTCATGTCTTTGATATTTGATACACATTTTATATTTCAATAGTTTTTGCACCAGTGTGTGTCTTCGAATGTGTGATGACAAATTAATGATCTGGATAAGAAACTTTGCACATTTCACCTTTTGCACAGTTTGTCACCAGTGCAAATCTTCAAGTCTGAAAATGAACTGGAGCACAATCGAAATTTCCCACATGTTTCACATTCCACCAGAGTGAACCCATACGTTTTGACAAACAACAGCCTTTAATAATCAAATTCTCATTCTTCACATTCGAAGAGTATTGTTTGTTTGTTTTTTATGGTTTAACACCATTTTTCAGCATAATATAGGCTATACATGGCGGCCAGTATTATTGGTGGAGGAAGAACCCGGGAAAACCCCCGGAAAGAACCACCGACCCACGAGAAGCTACTGGCAAGCTTTCTCACATAACTACATTAGCCGAATCTTAGACTCGAACCCACGCAGACAGAGGTGAGATGGCAGTGATCCGTAACGAACAGCGCTTTAGACCACTCATCCACTCGGGGCCCCTTGATGAGTATCTCACCACTGTGATCAAATACTAACTCTCGCTCTAGCTAAACAATGTTCCAAAATTTTCACATATCAAACATTTTGTTGTCACCAGTAGCTATCTTCACCACTACAGCTAAAAAATTTCCAACATATTTTGCATATCAAACATTTTGTTGTCACCAGTATCAATCTTCACCACTCCAGCTAAACAATTTCCCACATATTTAAAAAAAAATCAAATATTGCTTTGTCACCAGTATCAATCTTCACCACTCCAGCTAAACAATTTCCCACACATAGCACCTTTCTTTGAAGGTTTTTTTGCCAGTGTCTATATTCAAGAGTGATGACAAACTAGTTACCCCAAACAATTTCCCACATATTTCACATCACATCAGCATGCACCATCACATGCAGAGGTCTCAGAAACACTTAATCATATGCATTTGAACACACATTTTATATTTGGGATGTAGAAATTACTTGTACAGGAGTCCTCCATGCACATGCAACTGCTGGTCAGCAAATTCAAGGGCTTGCCAGTTTTGCTTCAACCACCTTCTTCGTGGGAAAATATGTTGATGAATTGATCATTAAAGCTGTGATGATATTTACAATGAAAAACTTCAGTGGCTGGAAGACCCCAGATGTATGTGTTATCATTGTAGGAGTACATAAAAAAAAATGACCTAATAGGTTGGCGGCAAACTCAAAGTCTTGACTAGCTGCAGAATGGTGAGAAAATGTGCTGATATTTAAAGTGATTGAATTCAGAGGCAGAAAAAACCCAGTGATGTACTTGTGAAAAAGAAAAACATCAAATGAACACAATAACTTTCATCGCTGTGTTTGTTTCCAAGTGAAATCGAAACAGTAGTCCATGTGACCTTGAAATCAAGACATGTTTAGAGTTGTACAAAATGCTGTTTGCAAATTTGGATAAGTATTTTGGGGTTAAATGGCAAATTGATTTTAATGAGATTTAGCAGAGTGATATCAGCTGCTTGGTGCCTGGAAAAATAACTTTCCTTGGCCTGTCATAATTCACTCTCACCCAGGAAATGGACAAACAACTATATGTCAGTGGAATAAAGAAGCTAGAAAAATAAACTCAATGACAACCACTGGTTCTACTCATCTGGAAATCTAGTTTCTTCAGGTATGCCCAAGTTGCTTCTGGTAGAGGAATACAACTTTTGCTGGTGGGACTCTTGCTTTTCTCAAAATAGGAGTCCCGGACTCCTAGTTTTAAAATCCTAGCAAGACCTCTGGCATGTATTGATAAACAGATCTATTATTGATCAATTTCCCACTCTTTTCACATCGGAATAGTCTCTCACCAATGCTGATCCTCATATCTTGCGCCCTCGATAAACAATTTCTCGTATTTCACATTTGATGGGCTTCTCAAGTGTGAATCATCCTGTGTTATGACAAAATTACAGCTTTTGCAAAATAATTTCTTACATATTTTACATCTTAAATGCTTGCTACAAGTGTAAAAATCACAAAGTAATCCACAGTTTGTTACATCACATTTTGAAGGGTATCTCACCAGTATCAAAGTGTAATGTTTACGCTAAACAAATTACAACATATTTCACATTTGAATGGTTTCACACTAGAGTGCATCCTCACGTGTTTTGACAAACGTTAGTTATTTCTAAACAATTTGCCTGATTTAAACATCTGTCACCAGAATGTATATTGACGTGTTATGACCAAGTCGAGATATATGAAAGCTTTTTTCACAAAATTAATGGCTGAGTGATTCCTCATTAGAGTGCATCTTCAGGTGCCATGACTGAATATAATGCTGACTAAACTAAGTTGCCACTTAGTTAAAATTTGATCGGTTTCTTAACCAGTGTGCAATGTAAGATGTTTGAACAAATAAGTTCTTTGACTAAACACTTTCCCGCATATTTCACATTACAAGGATTTCTCACTGTTGTGCACCCTCATGTGCCTTGACAAATGCGAGCTGCTTCTAAACAATTTGCCACATAATTCACATTTGTAGGGTTTTTCACCAGTATGTATATTCAGGTGTGATGACAGACTACCACTCCAACTAAACAACTTTCCACAAATTTCACAACTGAATGGTTTCTCACCAGTATGCAGTCTCCCATGTCGTGATAAATTAGAGTTAGTGCTAAATGATTTATGACATATTTCACATCTGAAGGGTTTCTCGCCTGTGTGCACTCTCACATGTATCGACAAATCAGAGCTACTTCTAAACAAATTGCCACATATGTCACATTTGAATGGTTTCTCGCCAGTGTGTGTCTTCAAATGTAACAACAAACTAGAGTTCTGACTAAACATGTTCCCACATATTTCACATTTGAATGGTTTCTCACCAGTGTGTATATTCAAGTGTGACAACATACCAGAGTTTGTGCTAAACAAATTCCCACATATTTCACATTTGAATGCTTTCTCACCAGTGTGTATATTCAAGTGTGATAACATACCAGAGTTTGTGATAAACAATTTCCCACATATTTCACATTTGAATGGTTTCTCTTGAGTGTGCACCTTCATATGTGTTAGCAAATTTGAGCTATTACTAAACAATTTCCCACATATTTCACATTTGAATGGTTTCTCACCAGTGTGCACTCTCCCATGTCTTGATAAACGAAAGTGATTTATGAACGACTTGCCACACATTTTACATTTGAATGGTTTCTCTCCAGTGTGTCCACTTAGATGCGATGACAAGCTAGAGTTCTGAGTAAATGACTTCCCACATATTTCACACTTGAATGGTTTCTCACCAGTGTGCATCCTCACATGTTTTGACAAACTGGAACTATTACTAAACAATTTCCCACATGTTTCACACTTGAATGTTTTCTCACCAGTGTGTACCCTCAAATGTATTTTCAAATTAGAGCTATGGATAAATAATTTCCCACATACTTCACATTTGAATGTTTTATCACCAGTGTGTATGTTCATGTGACACAGCAAACTAGACTTGAGGCTAAACGGCTTCCCACAAATTTCACATCTGAATGAATTCACGCCGGCTTGCATCGTTATTTTTTTTATGACATCAAATAACGTGAAGAAGAACTATAGGTACTATTCACAAATGTCTGGCTAAACAAAGGCAGCCATTTTTATTTTTAATTGTCAACAATATACATGTATCTTCTCCCTGAGCGGCATCTGGCGTGTAAAGGCGAAGCAATTTGTACTGCAGCCGGCCGTGCACCTTAACTGGGAAAGACTATTCGCAGTGCCACCGTGTAGGTATCACGGTACCAATTGTTTTTCCATAGACCTCAATGCTAATATTTGGAGAGATAACTATATTTTCTATCCTAATTTAGCATGCATCTCACACACTGTTATAGAGAACAATGTTAGATTGTCAATTTGACAATGACAAAACCAGGTACTCCATTGCATTTAAGAGAGATAACTCTGCTGGAACTAGACAGGGGTATGAGTTATCTAGTCACAACATACCTATTTTCAGTCATGTGTATTACATTTTCAAAAAATCATAAAAAATACAAAATTTGATCTATTTAGGAATTAGCATAAATTCACATGTTGCCAAGAGGCTAACCTTTTTTTTAAGCCTAACAGAAAGTACAACTCTTACATAATCCACCAATCAAAGCTTGTCTTGTTCTTAAGGGCTGAATGGTATGGACCCTACACCTTATGCACCGCCCACATGGACTTGCGCAATTGGTACCGTTATACCTGTAGACAGACACCGACACATGTTATTAAAACTCATTACTCAACTCAAAGTTGCATTACATAATAAGAAACCTTTAATCGGTAGGGAGCAAATTGATGGCTGATGGAAAATCCGTACCCATGATGTTTCGTACCCAGCAGGAATTGGTCGTTGCGTACTCAAGATGATGGTTAATTCGAACCTATTATTTTACATGGTCAAAGACACTGTATTGTCACATTTAAAAAAAAAAAATGATTGTCCAAGCACTGATAAACAGCATAAAGTCTCCATGGGTCACATAAATGCTATTCGTTTTTGCCATTTTTTTTTTCGTCTTTCTTTTTTCTTTTTTTCAAACCCAGTACTCTGTTTGGGCTAGGTCACAGGAAGAAGCCGGTTTAACGGAAAATGGGTAATAATGTCTATCAGGTGGGGTTTTTTGCAAAATAAAGTCACAATAGCCAATAGACCGGTTAAGTAAAGAGACAACTAAGTAATCAGTTTCACTCTGATTTTGGAGTCATTCTCATATCTTATGATCCTGTTGTCCGCACTTTCATAAACATTTATTTATAGATCCATAGTATTTTACGCTCTTAACATACTGAGATGAAAATCTTACTAAAGAGATTCTGTACAATTTGCCACCATGAATCTATGAATAAATTATTAAAAATAAAAAAATTTAAAAAAATCATAGATCAGAAATTACTATATATATAATATACATGAAACGAGTAGTATACGTGTGCAGCATTGAAACATTCCCTTTGATCAGACCTTATCCTTAGCTGTATATGTTAGAAGTGCAGCATTATGCAGTGCACTTTCAAGTGCCTAATTCTATTTTGGTTTTTTTTGTATCTCACTTTGGATTGAACTAAATTGACATTTGCACAAGTATTCATCCAATATGAAATGGTAACTGGAGATCTCAGTTCAAATGCCTTGACCCATTCAATTTTAATTTAAGTAGTTTCCCAATAACGGTATCTACCCAATGCAGAGTAGGCCCCCACGATAGTCAGCCTTACCCTTTTTGTAATCTTGTTAGGGTTTGTAATACCAGTTGTTACTGGAAAGACATATTTATTTGCTGTTATGACAAAAAAGTTGTAACATAACAAAGGAGAGAGAGAGAAGGAAGAAGAGAAGAGATGTCGCCAGCTACATCTGAAATGAGATTCGCCAGCTACATCTGAAATGAGAATCGCCGCCGCGATGATAAGACAGCTACATCTGAAATGAAAAGACAAAAGTCTATTTCCTCGTGGATACAGAACTGACTTTATTTAATTAATCAACACACATATATTGACTACATTCTAGAAACACATCTAAAAACTTTGTAATAAAAATTCATGCAATACATATTATATTTTCCCTTTTCAAGCTTTCCAAGCTTTTAGAATATTATACAAATGGTTAATTCTCGATGAATTTCAAGATAGCCAAAGGTATTAAATGTAAAAATTATAATTAATGTAACAATTAATTTAAAGAAATGCATTTTACTTATTTTAAAATAGAATATAGATTTAAATATATTGCTAGATAATATTCTTTCTTACTTAAAGAATACTTTTATAAATCATTAAATCAAAACATGAAGTTAGTAGCAATGTCAACCTTTACAATAAAAAGTACATAAATATAATTAAATAATAATTTAATAATTTAAATATTCCGTTACAATATATTATAAATAAAAGTATCAAGTGAACAATGTTGCTAACATAACAATGTTACTATTAAAATCTCAACATTAAAAGTACTTATTCCTAAAGAAGTTACAACATATACAATTGTTTTACCTGAAATGAAAAGAGAAAAGTCTATTTCCTCGTCGATACAGAACTGACTTGACCCTTTAATGCGCCGTCTATGTATACGCATCTTGTGTCAGGTTTAAGGTATCGGAGAGGAAATATGTCCGCTCCCTTCAGGTAATAATCAGTTTCTCCTGGTCAAAACCGGCTTAATTTACGTCATTTGACATAAGGTAGAACTCAAATTTGTAGTTTATCTATATTCGTTTGGCATTAGTTAGGTCCAAATATGAAAATTCCTTAATATTCTAAACCAGCAACATGTTTTAACATACTAAGCCAGCAGCGATGTCTGTCCATCATTAGATAAGAACCATTTTGTAGCGACGACTGTCCATCATTAGATAAGAACCATTCTGTATTTACGTCAGCACGGAAGTTCGTTCTACTTTTTTATTAACCGAATTAGACTTTTGCCACAGCCTGGTTTTACAGAATATATATTTCACTGATAAGACTTAGGAGCTGACTGACCCAGTAAGATTTTTTGCTTTATAACCTAATTCCACACAATAATGTACATTCGTATAGCTAGTGATTTACGTTGCCAACTTATGCTTTGCACATCAACTATTTTCCTTCAATTAATATATAGTTGTGCTTTGGAAATAAATGAAATTAATCTTAAAACACTTTAGAACTTACTTAATATAAATGAATAAAACATTACTTTAATACAATTTAAAGAAAATAGTAATCTTATTAATTTTACTAAAAAATCAATCCTAACAGTACTAATTAATTGTTATTTATCACTGACATAAAAAATATAAATATTGCTTATTTCGATTTTGGTTGTCAGCTGTTTACTGTTTTAGTTAATTAAAGTAGATATCAATGTAGTTATAGATGTATTTAAATCAAACAATATTTGTTGTCCTACATATTAATACTAATATATCTGAATGTTTGCTTTGTCTCTGTGCTTAGATATTTTATAAAAATACTATTTATATACCACAATTAAAATAGCGGCATTACAAGGATAGATAAGTTTTAAACGTATAACACTGGAAACATTTTATGTTGATAAAAACGTTATGGAATATGGATGAAAAGTGCGACTATAATCATATTACAAGCGTTAACACACGAATACGATCATAAGTACCGGGAGTCGAGTAGACATGTGCTACCTTCAGCTCAATTAACAATGAACAGCGGCAGGAAAAAGACAGGTTTAAAATGTTGACCAAGTAGTATATCATTTAATTAGTCTCTGATTATGATTTTTTCCCCCACTATATTTCCATTGAAGAATAAAACGCCGTTGAAAGAATTAAACGCACAAAGAATTATTACGGACAGATTACTATTATATAAATCGTTGACCGGAAGGCCGAGTATGTAATGCGTAGAGTATGTAATGGAACAAGTACATTACTTTGGATAGAATACCTTATGGACCGATTTGGATGGGCCGAGAAAATTAATGAGTCAGCTCTGCGAATGGCGCGCCTGTCCTAAACAGAAAGTAATGTGTACAACTGAGACATTACACGTGCTATATGAAGAAATTGTTAAATCAGAGTGCAAGGATACGTATGTAATTTTGTGCAAAATGGTCCAAAAATTTTTTTGCTTAGAAGGTTTCTTAAAAGCTACCTATTAGCTGCATGATGTTTTGTTTATGTACAAATGAAAAAAAAGTGCTCTTGAAGGTAAAGAGAGTGTGTTCTTGAAGGTAAAGAGAGAGTGTTCTTGAAGGTCAAGAGAGTGTATTTGAAGGTCAGGAGTGTGTTCTTGAAGGTTAATACTGGAATGCCAAAGTTGGCAAAGATGCTCTAAAAGACTGGGATGGTCATTGTGGACCTTCTTGCAATGAGCTTACCAATGAAAGAGGGAGACGGCTGCTCGAGTTCGCAAGCTACAACAACTTGGTACTAGCCAACACCCTGGGCCAACATTAAAAACAAGAACTTTACCAGGTGATGATGGTGGGAGTAATAACGACCTCGTCATTACGAACTTCCGAGTGAGGTTGAAGAAAATTAACAAGCCAAAGAAAATCAGGCTCAAATTCAACCTTGAGCAACTGAAGGACTCTAACATCTGCAAGTCATTCCAAGCCACAATTGGAGGAAAATGTGCTCCACTCCTTGTGATGGATGCTGATGTTAAAGTGATGATAGACACTTTCAACACAGTCAAGACAAGAGTTGCCAAAGACATCATTGGCCTCCATCGCCCAAAGAAAAAAACCTGGGTTACAGAAGAGATTCTGAATCTGTGTGATGCCTGAAGAGACCTAAATAACACCAGACACACAACAGAGGCAGTGGAATATCGAGAAAAAAATAAGAATGTCAGAAAAAAATTGAAGAAAGCAAAAGAAGATTGAATTGGACAACAGTGCACAGAAATAGAGAGGAGTCTGATAATGAATAACAGCAAAAAGGCATTCCAAATTGTGAAAGACCTCACCAGAAAGAAACAACCAAGAGTCAGTACCATTCAAGACAAAAATGGTAAATGCCTCACAGAAGCAAGTGACATTGCAGAAAGATGGACTGGGTATTGTAAATAACTCTACATCCATCCGTCCACAGGAGACCCAGAGGTGTTTGAAGTTCCAAACTCCACAAATATTAATGATTTCCCCATTCTCAAAGAAGAGGTGGAGTCAGCAATAAGAGCACTGATGAATGGAAAGGCAGCTGGAGTAGACAACATCCCAGCTGAACTTATCAAGAATAGTGGGGAATCAGTGATAGAACTACTAACAAAAATCTGCAACAAGATCTGGGAGACAGGCGAATGGCCAACACAGTGGACCCAATCACTGATTATAACACTCCCCCCAAAAAAGGCAATCTCCAGCTGTGCAAAAATTACAGAGCTATCAGTTTGATCAGCCATGCTAGTAAGGTGATGCTGAAGATCATCTTGAACAGACTGAACCCACAAGCAGAAGAAATAATTGCTGAAGAACAGTCAGGGTTCCGGAGTGGAAGAAGCACAAAAGAACTAATTTTCAATCTTAGGGTTCTGTCTCAAAATTACTCACAACATAAACAAGACATGTATCATGTGTTCATAGATTTCAAAAAGGCTTTTGATAGAGTGTGGCATGAGGCATTGTGGGCCACAATGAAAAATTACAACATGGGACAAAAGATTACCATCACCATCATGCAGCTGTATGCCATGGCTACCAGTGCAGTAATTGCTCAAGGTTCTGTGGGGGACTGGCTCAAGACAACAGTTGGAGTACGGCAAGGCTGTCTCCTGTCACCCACGCTTTTCAACATCTTAGAGCGGAACATTAACGAAGACCTAGAAAACCATTGTGCGACAGTCAGCATTGGAGGGCTTAACATCACCAACCTCCGCTTTGCAGACGACATTGATGGGCTGGCAGGCAGTGAAGATGAGCTTGTCACCTCAGTGAAGAACCTGTAAGAAACATCTTCCAGATTTGACATGGAGATAAGTGTCGAGAAGACAAAGCTGATGACAAATAGTGGCGAATAAATCTCAACCAAGATTAAAGTCATGGGACAGGAACTGGAAACAGTGGGCCAATTCAAATATCTTGGTTCCATAATCACGGAAGAGTGATCAAGAGCAGAATTTTTGTCACGAGCAGCACAAACAAGGGCAGCTATGTCAAAGCTCAGGCCCATCTGGAGAGACAAGAATATCTGTCTGAAAACTAAAATCAGACAATTGAGAGCACTAGTCATCTCAATCTTTCTATTTTCATGTGAGGCCTGGACCCTGACAGCTGAATTACAACGAAGAATTCAGGCACTTGAAATGAGATGCTACAGAACCATCCTTGGCATCTCTTACATGGACCACATCACAAATGAAGAAGTGCGCAACACCATCAGACACAAAGTAGGCCATTATGATGACCTCCTCCCCACTTTAAAAAAGAGAAAGCTGAAATGGTATGGCCATGTCAATAGAGCCAAAACAGTATATCCACAACAGTACTGCAGGGTAGTGTCCATGGTGGTAGAAGGAGAGGATGACAGAAAAAAACAGTGGAGTGAGAACATCAAAGAATGGACCAGGAAATGTTTTACAGAGACAAAGGCATTGATCGAGTCAAGTGGAGGGAACTGGTCAGATGTTCAGCAGCACAGTGCCTCATCGATCACACTAGAGCAAGAGACTGATGATGATGATGACCACATATTAAAGTTACATTTAGTGTGCTATTTGAACAGTTGAGAGAAGTAGTGGTATGAAAATTGGTAAGCGAAAAGGTTCTACAATTTGAAGGTCAGATGTGAACAGTACTATATTAGTTTGGAACTGCAGCTTGCAAACATTTTAATAAAGTACACGTAATAGACATTAACATTGGTAAAGCTGTACATCATGAATTGATACTTTGACCAATCTGTAATATCGGGTCTCAGATTGTGTGTGCTAGAACTGTTATTCACACGCATTTGTTAATGATCTTGAAAATACACCCACCCCCTCCTGCGAAAAATCATATTGAATAATCATATCATGTAACTTTATTTGTGTTATAAAATTAGGTGCTGTGTTGCAAAGGTGTGATGGTCAGGATTGGATTGAGGAATATGTTTAAATGTTGTAAATAATGTACAATTGGCATACTAGTTTAGCTTTCATTAGGTACTTATTATCGCGGTATAATTTTCCTCATCTTTTTTATAATGCAAATGAAACGTGGCGACAAAAATTTATATTTTGAATAAATGTCGTTCCATTTATATCATTATACACTTATATTTTCTTTAAATACAGAAAAATGTCCAATATACGTAGCCGTACGGCTAGTGTCTATTCGCCTCTTCTAATTTTGACAATTATTATACGCTGTACCAGGAAATATCAAAGATGGATGAGAAAGCATAGTTGTTCACATAAAATGTGACTTGAATTTTTTAGCGGAAGATTACAGATGCCCTCTTGAGGAGACGCCGAGTGGTCTAAAGCGCATTCCGTTACGGATCACTGTCATCTCACCTCTGTCTGCGTGGGTTCGAGTCTAAGATTCGGCTAATTTAGTTATGTGCGATAGCTTGCCAGTAGCTTCTCGTGGGTCGGTGGCTCTTTCCTCTACCAAAAAATACTGGCCGCCATGTATAGCATATCGTGTGCTGAAAAATGGCGTTAAACCCTACAGCAACAACAGATGCCTTCAAACCAAATATCAATGATGGATGAGGGAGCTTAGTTATTCGCATAAAATGTGACTTGATATTTTTAGCTGAAGATTATAGATGCCATCAAACCATACATCACGAGATTCATCCGTCAGTTATTTTCCTAGCTGTGGCTACAGAAATAAGTAAGGCAAACGCTTGCATCTTCTCTTTAAGATAATAATAATCGGCAAACGTTTAGGGTACCACGTTTAGGGTATCTGGTCTCAAAACATACCTATGTCCAAACGAGCTAATCAAATTGTACGCAATATACAACCAATAGTTTTGAATTAAGATAAAAGTTGTACAAATTAAATGTAAGTACGATTGAATATGCATTAAATTAGTCATGAATAGTTCTGAACTAAGCTCATTTTCTTATACAGGTAATATAATATAGGTCACAATACGACTGAGTAGTACAACGTTTCTTTTCTTGCATATTAATAATAATTACTGCCATTGATAAGTAGCAGGATATCTAATTATAATACTTTATCTATCAGCCGTGATGGCGATTTTCACATAGACTGTTAACAGTACATTCCTTATATGACTCAGTAGTCAGATAAATCAACCCAACCCCTTTCTGGGTTCATACTGATGGACAATGTATGGGTCTGATGTCACCTGTTCATTAAAATGGTAAAATGGGAAATTTTGATGCATGCAAATTATTCTGGAACAATCATGCATATTTAGACCAGGGATCGGCAAAGTACGGCCCACGACACCAAACAGTTATAATCCGGGAGCGTTTCCAGTGCCACGTGTTCGCTGTTCTGCGACATTTTGTTCTCGTTTAATTACCCGCGCATGTCCATCATGTCACTTTCAAAACCAGAAAAGAAGAGAGACTTCGAATTTCAATGTTTTTAAGGCAGAAAGGGGTGAAGCTGAAATAGGTAAAATCTCAATACAGGTGTTATGAAAAAAATTATTTTGTATTCTTGCTATGAGACGGAATTACTCGTAAGTTAAGGAGCATCAATGTCCATGGTGAGAGATAGAGAGAGAAGAAAGAGTTCAGGCTCTCTTAAAAGAGAGTCGCCACTATGATGAGACACAGCTACATCTGGAATAAGAAGACAGACTGTTTTCTTGCCGGTACGGAAAACTTTATTTAAATAATCAACACACATATATTACTACATTCTAGAAACACTTCTAAAAACTTTTATACTAATAATTTCATGAAATACATATTATATTTTCCTTATTAAGCTTTCCAACTTCATTCGTTCGTATAACTTCTGCATTTTAGAATATTATACAAATAGTTAATTCTCGATCATTTTCAAGGTAGCCAAACTATAAAATGTAATAACTGTAATTAATGCAACAATTAATTTAAAGAAATGCCTTTTACTTATTTTAAAATAGAATATTTATTTAGAATATATTGCTAGATAATATTCTTTCTTACTTAATACTTTATTTCAACATTAAATCTCAACATGAAGTTGGTAGAGAATTCAACCTTTACAATAAAAATTACATAAATATAATTAAATATGAATTCTTTAAAACATTAAACATTCCATTACAATATATTATAAATAAAAGTATTAAGTGAACAATGTTGCTAACATAACAATGTTACCATTAAAATCTCAAACTTTAAAGGTACTTATTCCTAAAAGAAGTTTTTCCAACATATACAGTTCTTACCTGCAATAAGAAGACAGACATCTATTTTCTTGTCGGTACGGAAAACCGACCCGAGCCTAGATGCGCGTGCTATTTATACGCATCCCGCTCGTGTCAGGGTTAAACAAGGTCGCACCTTTAGCGTACCGGTCAGAAAAAGATGTCTACTCTTCATCAGATAGGAATCAGTTTCATCAGGTAGGAACCAGTTTGTTTTACGTCATAAGACTTAGTCTTATAGTTTATTTATATTCGTTTGGCATCGTCACACCAAATATGGTTATCCGTTAGCTGAGAACCATTTTGTTTTGTGCCACTAGAACTTCTTTATAGAAAGGTTAACCCACTTTTATTAACCGAATTTGTAATTCGCTAATGTCTGGGTCGCAGAATATCTGTTTTTACTGATAGAATCTAGGAGTTTCTAGCTAAATCAGCAATATGGCATGTATTCGCCAATGTCTGGGTCACAGAATATATGTTTTTACTGATAGAATCTAGGAGTTTCTAGCTAAATCAGCGATATGGCATGTATAATGTTTTTTGTAATATAGTTCCACACATATTGTACATTGGCAAAGCTTTAAATTATCTTTACTAGTTTTATGTAGTGTGGCTTATATACATTGCCTTTTCTTCGTTTGTGCAGCAACTATTTTTATTCAATTAACATATAGTTGTGCTTGGGAAATAAATGAAATTAATTTTAATATATTTTAGAAACTTACTTAAATATAAATGAATAAAACATTACTTTAATACAATTTAAAGAAAATTGCAATCTTATTAATTTTACCAAAAAATCTATCCTAACACAGGTCAGCATTAACAGATGAACATTTGCAATAAATTTTGATGATAGGGGATACTAACTTGGAACCCCAAATTGGTGAAATGCAATCTAAAACAAAGCAATTGCAATCTTCTTATTAGTAGAGCTAAATTTCAAACACTTGTATATATTATTGTTGAATCAATTTGTATTTTTTTCTTTCTTGTTATTTAGATAAGTCAACCGACACAAGACCTTGAGTTTGGCTATTGACCCGCGAAGCCTAAAATATTTATAATGGGGCCCTTTATAAAAAAAAAGTTAACAGACCTCTGCTTTAGACACATGCCAGTAATTGGGAGCAGTCATATCAAGCCCGAACTTCACAGGACAGATGGTTGTACTATTCCACATGAATTTACAAGTCACAAAAAATTGGACTTCCTCCGGATCCAAAAATATACCGCAAATTTCTATCTTTATCTTGTGTTTGAATGTGTGTGTACGGCTATTGGACAATTCGACCCAAAGACAATTCGGTCCAACTTGAACTGAAAATAAGGCAATTCGGCCCAACTTTGAAGACAATTCGGCGCAGCTAGAAAGACAATTCGGCCCAATTTCAAAATAAAACTGACAATAGTTTTAACAAGTATTTATTTTTAACATTTGGTGAACAAGATAAATGTTTTCAGAAGTTATAATGGTTAGGAGTTTTCTGATATCTTTAGGAAAGGCCGTCCCAAAGCCAAATTGTACTGTGGAGAAAAAAAAGAAGTATAGTAGAGATGGACGCGGTGCTTTGGGAGTTACATAGACAATAATGAGATGCATCACATCTCCTGTGAAAGAAAGTCGATTTTGTTAGACACTTGCAAACTTTGTCTCAAAAACTTAGTTCTCAATCAAAATACGTGTACATATGTTACAAGAAATCTTCTCGTATTTGAACGTATTACAAATAAAATTATACAGGGAAAATGGTTCAAAATTGCATAATTAGGTATTTTGCGATAATTTGATATTGATTTAATTCAGAACATTAATGCGTTTTGCTGTTATATGTTACGAAAAAACAGACAAATATGCACAACGAAAGATGCATCTTTACCAAAATTTCTTGTATTTTAAAGTTCATTTAAATTGATAATGAATATTCAAAACATCAAAAACATTTTAAGTTGTCAAATCAACACCATTCTAATCATAAGTTTCCGATTAAAAATATTAGCGCGTAAGTTTACAATGTGTATGCCTTTCTAGTCACTCCAAACATATAACGTATGTATCAGATACATACGACAAGAGAATGTTCATTAAATCTGTAATCGTTTTTCACTCAGTTTTCTTGGTTCCCTTTTGATCATGAAAATGTGGCAAGAAATTATTACAAATATATTTGATTAACCATATTAAACATGTATATTCTTCATTATAATCATTATAACGTATTTTATATTTTGTAAGAAGATGAAATTAATAACATTCTTATATTTAAATTAAGTTTTTTCACGAAATTTAAAAAGAAAATATCATGAATTTTTTTAAATGTTTTGTAACGTAGAATGGTAACGTATGAGTAGTAGTAGTGTAAAACACGGATATATCTTAAAGTTCAAACAACTTAAATGTACACTTTTGTGTCAGACATTTTGAATATTCAACCCGTAAATAATCTGATATAGAACACGGCGTCATTTTAAAGAACGTGACTGCTTTAACGCCTTTGATTCAGACAAAACTGCATTGCATGCAAGGAGTTTTTGTCTCACAAGATTCCGTCTTCTTGGGATCAGATATAAATTTGTACACCTTTTACATGGATTTAATTCCTTAGGTTCTGGCAACAAAGTATTTTACTTACCGTAGTTGCTAAAATTTTGTATTTTTTGTCTTAATCTTATGTCTCAAGTTTAAAACGTCAAATTTCAGAATACCTATATTTTTCTGGGCACGCACAAGAGCCCTACGCCTGATCATCTGAAAACAATCACGTTATCCTTTTCAGGCAATTATTTTCTTTCTTGAGAGAGAGAGAGAGAGAGAGAGAGAGAGAGAGAGAGAGAGAGAGAGAGAGAGAGAGAGAGAGAGAGAGAGAGATCTTTATACAACTATCGCATATATGGGCCAAATTGTCGTTCCAGTTGGGCTGAATTATCTTATTTTCGGTCCAAGTTGGGCCGAATTATCTTGGGCCGAATTGTCTTTGGACCGAATTGTCTATAAGTCGTGTGTACTAGTCCCTTCCAAGCAATGAACCTTCTTAGCCATCTGCCTTCTTGAACTGGATTCATTTGCAAGTTGTGTTTCCTTGACTACTTTTGTCCTTGGAGATCCAAACATACAAATAGAGACAACTAGCTTCCCGTGCTAAGCTTAAGTTATTGCTGAGAAATATAATTTTATGACATTTATTACATTTTGTAACTGATATATTTCTATAGATAAGTATGTGTCCCAGCTAAAACGTAGTGTTCACATGCCTTGTGGTCATGAATGCGCATTCTTTTCACTTGATTGAAGGTAATTACTACGTACCAGTATTGCATATCACACTCTATATTTCTTAGGATAAGTTTGCGTCATAAAGGTCGCGAGCACATTTGGTGACAAGGGTTTTTGAAAGATCGCGGGCACGTTTGGCGACAAAGGGAATTTAAGATTGGGAAGTTTAATATGGGTGGGCATGTAGAGCCACAAAAAGATACTGGGACAGTATAACAGCTTAAAATAAAATATAAAATATAAATATTAAAAAATAAAATAACGTTTCAACATCATTACGCCTTTCGCTATTTCACCTTTTTAATTGTCGAGAATGTAATTCATAGTATCGTATATTTAAGAAATTCAGCTAAGATTGCACTTTTTATTTGCGGCTTGTACTAATGGGATTATCCCGCAAGTAGAGACTAGAAGTTTATGCGTATTTCACGGTGTTTAGGTGGAGAACACTATCTTGGACTGAATGTTTGACAACGTGTTGAGAGAGAGAGAGAGAGAGAGAGAGAGTCATGCAAAAACATAATTAGAAATGCCCCACGTTTGGAGAAAGCTTTGTTCCGTGTTTAATTCCCAAGAAACATTCCACAGTATGTCATCTAAAATACTAATATGGTGAAAATACATTTCAGTTTCAAATTTTTGCACATATGTTCTGCATATTATACTTTTTTAAGGCGCATGTATAAGTGAATGATCTTACATTTCGTCTATCCAAAATACCGTGGAATCGAATTTGTCTAAAAAAATATAAGATAAACTTCACAAACAGTTGCAACATGAAGGCGGATGACTATCAGTGAGCAGCAGCCGTTTTAGTTGTGTCCAAATTATATATATATATTATGAGGTACCAAGCTGTGTCTTATTTTAATGTGTATGTAATGGTATTTGAACTATTTTAGCTGCTGTTTTCATATTTGTGCTTTACTACTACCAATCTACATTTTGGGAATAAAATTAATTGTTTTAACTATGGGTTATGTTTTATTCATATCAGCACTTATTGACCTTAACATGGGTGATATGGGATAAATAACATTATATCAATGTACCAAATATCATGTACCTCTCCTTCAAAAAGTACAAATCACATAAAATAAAGGACTTTATATTTATTTCATAAATGCAGAACTTAACATCAGATACAAGTGGAAATGGCCCAATCTTATTATAAAGTATAAGCTTTGAACACTTTACACTGTCTGCAGATACAAGAAATCACTAAACCCCAGTCCTCACAGAAAGGTCAACCTACCCATCCTCTTTGTCACACAAATAGAACGCTTTCCTCCTTTGTCATGTGAATAAAATTTACGCAAAAAGCCCATATGACACCAATACAGTAGATCACAACTTCCAAGTGGTTATGTTGGACTTAAGGTGACATTTAGGGAATAAAATACAGAAATATGCCACCGCTGGCCTAGTGGTTAGAGTGTCTGCCGTGGAAGTGGGAGGTTGTGGATTCGATTCCAGGCCGAGTCATACCAAAGACTTACTAAAATGGTACTAACAGGTGCCTTGCTTGGCGCTCAGCATTAGGAGTTTAGTGTTAGGACTGGTCATCATGGTGTCAGGATAATGTGACTGGTTGGGACATCATGCTACATGTTTGCGGCATGATGCCCCAGTGCAAGACATCACTATAAACTGCCTCACTGCAGACATTGTAGTGATATGACTGAACAACTGTTAAAGCTACTTTAAAAATCCTAATAAAAAAAAAAAACAAACAGAAAATGACAAAGATAAACAATAAGCATTGTGATTCCATCGGAGGAAAGTATGAATCTAAACAGGAGATGTAGCTCATGATAAAGGATTTAAAGGAGACAAAAGCATCAATGAGAAAAATGAGAAGTGAAAGTTTCATGATCTTACATTGGACAACATATGGAGGCAGTGTCCCATAGGTCCAAGGACAGTTCAAAGGCACCTGTGCTATAACATCCCTTACAGGCACCAAAATTTCAGGTAAAGTGGTGTTCATTCCCATCTAATATAAAAGGGTGAATATTGTAGTCAATATAGATGCATATAATTAATATTTCCTCTAAATAAGAAATTAATAATAATGGGCGTCAGTTAGGCAGAAAAATACCTAAGCCCAAAAAACATACTTTATGAACTTTAAACTTGTAAACTTTACTGTAAGCAAATATCAAAGTACTTCTAGATACATTTCCATCAAGACAGAGCTACAACTACAGCTAAACAATTTCCCAAATATTTCACATATCAAACAATTTTTTTGTCACCAGTATCAATCTTCACCACTACAGCTAAACAATTTCCCACATATTTAAAAAAATTAAACATTGCTTTGTCACCAGTATCAATCTTCACCACTCCAGCTAAACAATTTTCCACATATAGCACCTTTCTTTGAAGGTTTCTTTGCCAGTGTCTATATTCAAGAGTGATGACAAACTAGTTACCCCAAACAATTTCCCACATATTTCACATCAGCATGCACCATCACATGCAGAGGTCTCAGAAACGCTTAATCATGTGCATTTGAACACACATTTTTTATTTGGGACGTAGAAATTACTTGTACAGGAGTCCTCCATTCACATGCAACTGCTGGTCAGCAAATTCAAGGGCTTGCCAGTCCTGCTTCAACCACCTGCTGTGTGGGAAAATATGTTGATGAATTGATCATTAAAGCTGTGCTAATAGGTTGGCGGTAAACTCAAAGTCTTAACTAGCTGCAGAATGGTGAGAAAATGTGCTGATATTTAAAGTGATTGAATTCAGAGGCAGAAAAGACCCAGTGATGTACTTGTGAAAAAGAAAAACATCAAATGAACACCATAACTTTCATTACTGTGTTTGTTTCCGAGTGAAATCGAAACAGTAGTCCATGTGACCTTGAAATCAAGACATGTTGAGAGTTACACAAATTGCTGTTTGCAAATTAGGATATGTATTTTGGGGTTAAATGGCAAATTGACAAAGATTTTAATGAGATTTAACAGAGTGCTATCAGCTGCTTGTTGCCTGGAAAAATAACTTTCCTTGGCCTGTCATAATTCACTCTCATCCAGGGAATGGAGAAACATCTACATGTCAGTGGAATAAAGAAGCAGGAAAATTAAACTCAATGACAACCACTGGTTCTACTCATCTGGAAATCTAGTTTCTTCAGGTATGCCCAATTTGCTTCTGGTAGAGGAATACAACTTTTGCTGGTGGACTCTTCTTTTTCCCAAAATGGGAGTCCCTGGATCCTAGTTTTAAAATCCTAGCAAGACCTCTGGCATGTATTGATAAACAGATCTATTCACATCGGAATAGTCTCTCACCAATGCTGATCCTCATATCTTGCGCCCTCGATAAACAATTTCTCACATTTCACATTTGATGGGCTTCTCAAGTGTGAATCTTCCTGTGTTATGACAAATTACAGCTTTTGCAAAATAATTTCTTACATATTTTCCATCTTAAATGCTTGTGACAAATGTAAAAATCACAAAGTAATCCACAGTTTGTTACATCACATTTTGAAGGGTATCTCACCAGTATCAAAGTGTAATGTTTACGCTAACAAATTCCAACATATTTCACATTTGAATGGTTTCACACTAGAGTGCATTCTCACGTGTTTTGACAAACGTTAGCTATTTCTAAACAATTTGCCAGATTTAAACATCTGTCACCAGAATGTATCTTGACGTGTGATGACCAAGTCGAGATATATTAAAGCTTTTCACAACAAAATTAATGGCAGAGTGATTCCTCATTAGAGTGCATCTTCAGGTGCCATGACTGAATATATTGCTGGCTAAGTGCCACTTAGTTAAAATTTGATCGGTTTCTTAACCAGTGTGTAATGTAAGATGTTTGAACAAATAAATTCTTTGACTAAACACTTTCCCGCATATTTCACATTACAAGGATTTCTCACTGTTGTGCACCCTCATGTGCCTTGACAAATGTGAGCTGCTTCTAAACAATTTGCCACATAATTCACATTTGTAGGGTTTTTCACCAGTATGAATATTCAGGTGTGATGACAGACTACCACTCCAACTAAACAACTTTCCACAGATTTCACAACTGAATGGTTTCTCACCAGTATGCAGTCTCCCATGTCGTGATAAATTAGAGTTACTGCTAAATGATTTCTGACATATTTCACATCTGAAGGGTTTCTCGCCTGTGTGCACTCTCACATGTATTGCCAAATGAGAGCTACTTCTAAACAAATTGCCACATATATCACATTTGAATGGTTTCTCACAAGCGTGTGTTTTCAAGTGTGATAAGATACTAGAGTTTGTGCTAAACAATTTGCCACATACTTCACATTTGAAGGGTTTCTCACCAGTGTGTATGTTCAAGTGTGATAACATACCAGAGTTTGTGCTAAATAACTTTCCACATATTTCACATTTGAATGGTTTCTCTTGAGTGTGCACCTTCATATGTGTTAGCAAATTTGAGCTATTACTAAACAATTTCCCACATATTTCACATTTGAATGGTTTCTCTTGAGTGTGCACTTTCATATGTGTTAGCAAATTTGAGCTATTACTAAACAATTTCCCACATATTTCACATTTGAAGGGTTTCTCACCAGTGTGCACTCTCCCATGTCTTGATAAACGAGAGTGATTTAAGAACGACTTGCCACACATTTTACATTTGAATGGTTTCTCTCCAGTGTGTCCATTGAGATGCGATGACAAGCTAGAGTTCTGAG
Source organism: Unio pictorum (assembly GCA_030141615.1). Classification (NCBI taxonomy): domain Eukaryota; kingdom Metazoa; phylum Mollusca; class Bivalvia; order Unionida; family Unionidae; genus Unio; species Unio pictorum. The sequence goes on from JARLTB010000050.1 coordinate 6,539,150, forward strand.
TAAATGACTTCCCACATATTTCACACTTGAATGGTTTCTCACCAGTGTGTACTCTCACATGTCTTGACAAACTAGAACTATGGATAAGCAATTTCCCACATATTTCACACTTGAATGGTTTCTCACCAGTGTGTACCCTCAAATGAATTGACAAATTAGAACTGTATTTAAACAATTTCCCACACAATTCACACTTGAAGGATTTCTCACAAGTATGTATCTTCGTGTGGCGTGGCAAACTAGATTTCAAGCTAAATGACTTTCCACATATTTTACACTTGAATGGTTTCTCGCCAGTGTGTATCAATAAGTGTGATGACAAACTAAAGCTTTGAGTAAACGAATTGCCACAAATTTCACATTTGAATGGTTTCTCACCAGTGTGCACTCTCACATGTTTTGACAAACTAGAACTATTACTAAACAATTTCCCACATGTTTCACACTTGAATGTTTTCTCACCAGTGTGTACCCTCAAATGTATTTTCAAATTAGAGCTATGGATAAATAATTTCCCACATACTTCACATTTGAATGTTTTATCACCAGTGTGTATGTTCAAGTGACACAGCAAACTAGAATTGAGGCTAAACGGCTTCCCACAAATTTTACATCTGAATGGTTTCTCGCCGACTTGCATCGTTATTTTTTTTCTTTTTTTATGACATCAAATAACGTGAAGAAGAACTATAGGTATTATTCACAAATGTCTGGCTAAACAAAGGCAGCCATTTTTTTTTTAAATTGTCAACAATATACATGTATCTTCTCCTTAAGCGGCATCTGGCGTGTAAAGGCGAAGCAATTTGTACTGCAGCCGGCCGTGCACCTTAACTGGGAAAGACTATTCGCAGTGCCAACCGTGTATACAGACACCGACACATGTTATTAAAACTCAAAGTTGCATTACATAATAAGAAACCTTTAATCGGTAGGGAGCAAATTGATGACTGATGGAAAATCCGTACCCATGATGTTTCGTACCCAGCAGGAATTGGTCGTTGCGTACTCAAGATGATGGTTAATTCGAACCTATTATTTTACATGGTCAAAGACACTGTATTGTCACATTTACCTTTCCCTCTGTAATTACGAACAAATAATTCTACGAGTAAAGCATATCCGGTATTTAAAAAAATAATTGTCCAATCACTGATAAACAGTATAAAGTCTCCATGGGTCACATAAATGCTATTAGTTTTTGCCATTTTTTTTTTCGTCTTTCTTTTTTCTTCTTTTCAGACCCAGTACTCTGTCCCGTGCTTTCAGGTGTTTTAATGTTCTGTATTTATATACATCTGTATTTTGAACCAAGCTACATTCTGACCATATGCCAATGGTATGATTTTTTCGTCGTCTCACATGGAGTTAGGAGAATCTTCATTTCGCTAGTACATATTTATAAATGATATTGGGTGATTCTCAGTGTCCATATGAAGAGTGATTCCATTTCCTTTGCTTTCATGGAAGATAGAAATATATGTGAAGTAATTATTTAACAATAACTAAATAATATTAGTGTAAGTACACTTTAAAGGTACCGTGTGTATCCTTTACAGGTACTGTATTTGTATTTTTTTTAGGTATGGCATGTGTATCCTTTATATGTACAGTTTTTGTATCCTCTACAGGTACGATATGTTTATCATTTGCAGATACGGTGTGTATGTATCCTTTACATGTTTGGCATGTGTATCCTTTGCATATGCGGTATTTGTATATTTTACAGATACGTAAAGAAGTACACGAAAAGCCTTATCATGCATACAATAACTCCTGACACAATCCTCAATAAGTTATATCTCAGTATCTTTAGCTTCGCAGACGAGATGTCCTTGGTTAGACTTTCCATATTCGGATTAAGAAATTTATTGAAGATATATGAAAAGACCGCTCGTTATCATGATATCGTATATAATACACAATAAAAGGTATGCGTGATATTTCAGTCTACCGCAATAGATGAATAGTTGTGTTCCGCAACTTCAGTCAGGACAAGCCCAAAGACTATTAAACAGTTCGAAATAGAGGTAAAGATCCCCCCGCCCGCCTCGAACAAATTTCCAAACAAATAAACTACCATGGAAATTCACCTGCAACTAAACAGAAAAAATTCACATCTAGCACAAAGAAATACCAAACACATTAAAAATAAAAAATACAGTAAAAAGTACACTACTCAGCCCAGACATAGCAACATTGCAGATGAAAAATACGAGCAACCATCCGTTTGTTCAACAAATAATTGACCATAAATGAAGATTTCCATCAATTATGTATGCGCTACACCGATGACCAGATGACAAGACTTCAAAAAATGTCAGACAAAAAGAAAAAGAAGTCTTGTTGGCGTTGATAGAACATTCAACCTTTTGAGTTACAACTCTTATTTATAAAAGCAACAGAGCTATTCGAAAAGAAATAGATGAATATCCAATATTCTCTGGACCCATGTTATTGCACAAAAACCTTCATCCAGACATACATGGCCTTCTTTGTCCACTTTTAAACAGAGATTAAATTCAACAGCGTTGAGCAACGCATTCTAGAAACTATCGAGTTCGGAACGTAAAACGAAAATAAACTGTGACAAAAGCAACTGAAGATGCCTTTCTCAATTTTACAAAAAGACAGTGTACCAAACACCTTAAAGACAGCGTTAAACAATATTTACTAAGTCGAGGAGTATATTCCAAAGATAGAAACGCAATAGTGGATTTAATACTTGTAGCAGATGGTACTGTGAACGCCGTCACAGTCTTCCATTTCAAATCAGTCAAATTAAAGGCAAGTTTACAAACTATGGAAACTTTGTAGACTATTACGAGAAAAAATTAAAACACCGAAATAACGAATTTGTAATTGCACCCCATCGTATGAACTATGAACAATCAGAAAACCTACAAACAAATAACAATACGGAAAATATCAACTCGTCTATAAACTGTAAACTAAGTACCTAAATCAGCCCCTGAACTCGCTAACAGGAACTGTTTTTATTGTGTGGACATTCAGTTTTAAACATTTCGGTGACGCATGTGATTGTGCTGGAGGTTATATGATGCCCAAAGATACGAGTATATCAGAACAGCGTTGGAGATGCAAGACAGAATAGCACAAATTGGTAATAATTAATTAATAGTTTCCTTCGTGATGACAAAGGAAAAACTGTTTAAGCAGCGTTAAAAATCAATTTACATACTGCCTCATTACTCACAGCGCCCCAACTACTTAGAGTTAACCACACCATAATATTTACATTCTAAAGAATACCTTTAAATCAATATCAAGAACGCAGAAATCTAATTCTTGTTTCATCACAAAAACAAGACCAGAAACCAATCGATATAAAAAAAATAATAGACTGGGACTACGTTGGTGCACATCGGTTCGTTACATATAAAATTAAGAATATCCGTCCATGAATCGAGGGATGAAGGTTGTTTAGATCTTACCATACAATTCGGTCAATTGTAAAATCCAAGACTATCCGAATACAAACGGTACTGCCAGACAGTACGTGTGCAGACGTCAAAAGCGGCGAACAATTATTACATTTTCTCCAATATGTCATAAACTTAACGAAGTGTGTCGAAGAATTAGAATACGCAATTAAGAAAAACTAGCAGGGTTGGAACTACCGAGGGGTGATGACTCGTGGCTTCCCTTCTGTTACATTGTTACCAGTTAGAACCCCCATCCCTTGATTCATGACGGACACTCCTAATTTTATTTGTAACGAACGCCTGTGATTGGTGGGTACTAAACCGGAAGTAATAATTCTGACCAGATTCCACATAGTGAGATAAGATCAAACAAAGGATGGTGAACCGATGCCGATGGCACAAGTTTCAGATGGCAAACAGATGCGAGAATTTTGTTGTTGCCACAACTAAAATTGTAATCACACGTGAAGATACACACAGGTAAAAAAAACCCCAAAAAACATTATTAAAAAAACTCACAACAACAGCACAGCATTCAAATGCGAAATGTGTGGGAAGTTTGTTTAGCTAGAATTGTCATATGCTTTTACACAATGACATGGAGATAAACGCCGGTGAGAAACCAATCAAACAATTCAAATGTGAAATGTGTGGAAAGTTGTTTAGCCAGAGTTCTAATTTGTCATCACACATGAAGATCCACACTGGTGAGAAACCATTCAAATGTGAGAGATGTGGGAAATTGTTCACTCACAACTCTAGTTTGATTAAACACTTGAGAATACACACGGGTGAGAAACCATTCAAATGTGAAGTATGCGAGAAATTGTTCAGTCAGAACGCCAGTTTGTTAGAACATTTGAGAATTCATACTGGTGAAAAACCATTCAAATGTGAAATATGTGGGAAATTTTTCACTCACAGCTCTGGTTTTTCTTCACACTTGAAGATACACACTGATGAAAAACCATTCAAATGTGAAATATGTGGAAAATTATGTAGAGAGAATGCTCAGTTGTTGTCGCACCTAAAAATACATACTGGGGAGAAATCATTTAAATGTGAAACATGTGGGAAATTGTTCACTTACAGTTCTGGCTTGTCATCACACTTGAAGATACACACTGGTGAGAAACCATTCAAATGTGAAATATGTGGAAAATTGTTCAGTCAAAGCTCTAGTTTGTCAAAACACTTGAATGTACACACTGGTGAGAAACCATTCAAATGTGAAGAATGTGGAAAATTGTTTAGTCTGAGTTCAAATTTGTCACGGCATTTAAAAACACACACTGGTGAGAAACCCTTCAGATGTGAAATATGTGGGAAATTGTTTAGCCTGAGCTATAATTTGTTATCACACTTGAATATACACACTGGTGAGAAACCATTCAAATGTGAAATATGTGGGAACCTGTTTAGTCAGAACTCTAGTTTGTCGTTACATTTGAAGACACACACTGGTGAGAAACTCTTCAAATGTGAAATATGTGGGAAATCTTTTAGACAGAAGGCTACTTTGTCGGCACATGTAAGAGTGCATACTGGTGAGAAACCATTCAGATGTGAAATTTGCGGGAAATTGTTCACTCACAACTCTAGTTTGTCATCACACTTGTTAATGCACACTGGTGAGAAACCATTCAAATGTGAAATATGTGGTGAATTGTTTAGGCAGAGGTCTGGTTTGTCACAACATTCCAAAAAGACACACAGGTAAAAAGAAATGTTTAAAAAATTTTAATATCTGGGAAATCGTTTGGACTGTTACTGAGCTCTACATCTCTCTTGTAAGACTCTTGAAATACTGGTAAACTTGTTTAGTGATAGTCATATTTTGTTATGTGTAGGTGCAGAATGGTGAGAAACCTGTAAAATGTTAAACATGGGAACAATTTAGAATGAAGTGCTATTTATCAAGATGTAAAGACACCACACTGCTGAGAAACCACGCAGATGTGAATATGTGGGAAATTCTTAGATGGGACTAAAGTTTGTCATCAAACTTGAATATTCAGACTGGTAAAAATGGTGAGAAACTATTTTCATATATGACATGTGGGAAATTGGTTAAGCAGAGCTCAAGTTTGTTGTAAAATCTTGAAGATGAACACTGGTAAGAACAGTGGGAAAGTGTTTAGGCAGCTCTACTTTGTACTCGTACCTGAAGACACTGGCAAGAAACATCTTAAATATGAAATACAGGTGGGAACCTTTTTAGTGTGACCCATAGTGTGTTGAACATGTGGGGACAGAATGGCCAGAAACCATTCAAATATTAAATACATGTATGTGGGAAATTCTGTGTCTACTGTTAAGATAGAGGGTCCACACTCTTGAAAAACCCTTCAGGTGAGAAATATGTGTGAAATTGTTTAAATGTGATTCTATTTTGTCATCACACTGGAAGATTCAGCCTGTGAACAAATATTCAGTGTGAAATATTTTCCAAATCATTTCGCCAGGACTTTTATGATACACTGTTCAGAAACATTTGTATATCTGTATGATATCAGAGATCTCGGAAACACTTAATTACGCGTATTTGAATGCAAATATTTGATCTGGGATGCAGAAATCACTCTATGCAGGAGTCCTCCGTATGCATGCAAATAGCTGGGAGGCAAAGTTGATGTTCATTACTTTATCATTTTAGCTGTACTGATATTTACAGTGACATGATGCAGTGGTTATAATACCCCCAGATGTGCCTGCTGTATTTAAAAAATGTACATCAAAAGAACATGTAGCAATAGCTGGGCGGCAAGTTCAAAGACTTTGACTAGCAGCTTGGGTGGGAAAATGTGCTGAAATTTACAATGACTGAATTCAGAGACAGAAAGATCCCGCAATGTACATGTGGTTATTATAAGAGTACACCATAACTTTAGCTTCCATTATTATGTTCATTTTTTACTGTAGCCAAATAAATAGTGCCTACGACCTCAAAATCAAGACACATCAGGACAAAACATCATTTGCAAATTTGGATAAATAGTTTGGGGTTAAATGGCAAACTGACCAAGGTTTTAATGAGATTCAGAATATTGCTGAAGTTTGGATGGAAATAGTAGCCAAGTGTAATAAAGTGCATGATGCCTGGCTTAGTGTTTGGCATACAACAAAATTCAGTCTCACCCTGAAGGACTAACAAGAGTTACATCACTCTAGGTATCTAAGGTTACCAATATTGGCGCAAAATCTGCAATGCTTACCAATTGAAAAGCGGCAGTTGTCTCCAGAATATTATATTCAGAATAATACAAAGTTTGGACAAATGGATATCACCCCTGTTTCCATGATTCAAGATATGGTGGCTTAATTCTGTGCATGGCTTTGAAAAGATGTAATGTTTGTGCATCAGGCTGTGGAAATGAAATACATTAGTTTTGACTCTTCCTGGCATTTCAACCAAAAATGAAAATTTCAACCAAACCAACACATGATTCAATGTTTACAGAAATGATGTATCATTGTGCATATAGGCTGACATGGTTGTGCATGTCAGTGTTATAAAGAATGTGGAAATTAAACTCAATGGCAACCAACAGTTTTTCTAATCTGCAAAGTTCAACATTGTCAATGATGGGAGTTCAACTTTTACTGGTGGGACTCCTATTTTTACCAATTAGAGTAAACCAATACCAATTGGAGTCCTGGAATCCTAGTTTTAATATCCTAGCAAGACCTCAGTATATGACAGATGTGGGAAATTGTTCTTGTTTTGTTTTTTGCCACAGCAACCAGCCAAGATTTGCTCATATCTTGAGGAATCAGGTTTTCTCCAGTTTACAACCAGAATGATGGGTTTCCAGTTGCTGCTTATAATAAATATGTACAGCATTATCAGGGCTCTTAGGGATCTGAACAGCCAGGTAAAATAAAAGTGACATTCTTAAAGGATGTACTGTTTCTTCCTGTCATGCATCCCTGAAATACACATCATTTTGCCCTGGGGACAAGACCCATGTGTACCTTTTCAGGCTCCATGTGGCCATTCAAAGTTGGTGAATGTCATTGAGAAATGAGTACCTCAAGTCAGGACCTTGAAAATCATTACTGTTTCACTTAAAGGGAAAAACATGCAAAACTGAAATTCATTCATTGCATAAGGTTCATTTTCTGAAAATTTTTACCTTTCATTCTTACTCGTTACAAAGAAATTTATTAAATTTACAAGTGCTTCTCCCAAGCCGTCTTCAATACAGCAATGCACTTCCTTCGCCCTGAACAAATAGCAGTAGTGATGTCATTTGAGACTATGTGTACACACCAGCGTTGTTGATAATGCAGTCAATTTGGCTCTTCTTGAATGTTTAAATTAAGGCAACAGTCAGTGATGACAGTGATGTGGATGACATTCCTGAAGTAGAATATTCCATAAACATCCAACCTTACATATATGAACCTGAGATAGATTTGTGTAACAGAGATGAACAGGTTCTGACAATGGCAATGCTCTGGAGACTTCAGTGGATTATCACCTGCCTGGTGTAGAAGCATATTTGCTCGAAAATGCAAATTGGTAAGTAATCTTTATCTGAACAAATCTGCAAATATTATTTATAAACTACTTTTGATTTTAAATGTCAAATTAAATAGCAGTACAAAATCTAATTGAATAAACAAAGTATGGTGCTAAAAATTTGTACCAATCACGATTTATTTTTGTTAAATTCATTTTCTGTTACATTTTGTTCTTTTCTTTAATCTTCTGTATTGAAAATTGAAGAATGTTCCCCTACCTGCATCACAAACCACGAGGGATTCATTGCCGACCGTTTGAACATGTCTTAGAAACTTTACTGCATGAGTACATTCAAGAAAATGGTAGATTAAGGAAAAACTATCAGATCCATATCTGCATACTAATCTTGCAGCAAAAAATCTCTTTTGGAGAAAAATGAAAACCTGTGTAAAATTCTTTTTTATAAGCATTTTTATAATAACACATTTTGGTAAGTTGGATTTACAAACAAAAAGATGGTCTGCAAATGAAAATGAAAAATATATGACCAGTTCAGCAGAATTATGTGTGCGTGATTGTGAATCAGAGATAGAGAGCACACATCACATTACTTACCCACCTTGTCCAAGGCACCATAAACCAATATTTTAAATAAATAAATGCCACATGTACGGTGATTGGATTGGTGTGAAATTATGTGCAATGACTATACTATTCAGTAAACTGTATTTTGTCCTTTCAGAGTCTACCGATACATAACATACAGATCATTTGTCCACTGAGTGTGAAAGATACTTGGTAAAAGAATTAGGAAGATATTACCATGTTGTGTAATGAGCATGATTCACAAGACTTTCCCATCTGAAACCTACACAAGATTCATTCAAGTATCTTCTCACCTGACTAATGAATCTGAAAAATTCTGACATTTCAAGAAATGTGTGTGAATACATGTGTATAATAACCCAATTAAAAGAAAATTAGAAGCTACTGAGGTTCTAAACGTTATTGGTTCAAATTACAATTTCAGGTATTGAAACATTGATGCTGTTCCTGAATTATTGAGTTCTTATCTAGAACCATATTGGTGGTTGATGGTTCATTTCATTGGGCCCTAGCTTTGTGTGCTGTATGATACGTGTGGTTTAATTCTTGCCACATTATTACCTCCTCCATCAGTTTTTGGACATAATCTGAAAATATGAGTTTTATTGTAATCATATATCCAGCTAGCAATGTCATGCATTTTTCGATGGAAAATAAAATAAAATTCTTCCAAAATAGAAAAGCAATCCAAATACGTTGTACAATTTATATTTTTCTACTGTTGCTGAAAATAAAACAATTTGTTAAAAAAAAAAAATTTACATTAAAATAACTGATTCTAGTTTATGTATAATAATAATAATAATAATAATAATAATAATAATAATAATAATAATAATAATGAGGACTTTGTATAGCGCCTAATCTTTAGAAGCTCTAAGCACTAAACAGGTTTCCCCCACTCTCCATATTTGGGGGACACAACAATTTCAATGGACAAAGGAACACTGCAAAAATTAAGTCCTTTTAATTATAAATTCAACCTTAAAATAAATGTATTCATTCCTGTCATTGATGTGATGTTATCCTTGAATCAAAAGTAGAAGAGCTACCATCAAGGACTTTATATTGAACTCTGTGTCACCTACCACAGATCCTAATGACTTTGTTGCATGGTAGATTTTTTTATATTGATATTTATTGCTATATTGTAGTTTTGGTTATTGCTAGCATCAGCATAGATGTGGACTGACAGTTGTTTTATCTACCAGATAAAGTTTTAAAAAATGCTTTCTTCTCATCTGTATAGCTCTGCTCACTGACCTATATTGACTAAAATGACTCTCCAGCGTGCTTCCTGTCTTCTGTCTTGTTGTTGGAGTAGAAAAATAAAAAAAAAAGAGTTGACACTGCATCAGGGTTCAAACACATACTTTTTGGCTCAAACCCAATACTTACCGTAGTGCATATCTCTGGTCTTTTGAGAAACATTCAGTTCAGGCTCGAAATGTCTCAGGCAGAAATTGGTGTGTTGCAATTAAGTCTTCTCTCTTTAATTTGATTGTCCATACAGATCTCCTTTAGGAAATGTGGAAAACCTAATCTTCTGTCGGTATTATTTACTATTATTTACAAAGTTTAGAGCTGCGCATTGGACTATCTTGTTTCTACTTGACACTTCGCTGCACAAACTAAATATGGCTTGTACAGGATTCGTCTCAAATGACATCACTTCCTGTTTGTATGGAAGGGATCTAACAAATTCAGGGCAGGTTCTTTCAATCAGATCTCATAATACAGGACAATATTTTGTTAATGAAATGTTTGTGGAAATATAATAGATACAATGAAAGAAAATAGTCAGGATAGATTATGTACACAAACGACTAAATCGTTTAATCAGAAATCAAGTTTGACAATGCACTTGAAGATACACACTGGTGAGAAAACATTCAAATGTGAAATATGCGGGAAAACGTGTATCCAGAAAGGATATCAAATTTGTCAACACACATAATGATGCACACTGGTGACAAACCATTCAAATGTGAAACATGTGGGAATTTATTTAATCAGAAATCAAATTAAACAAGGCATTTGAATGTACATACTGGTGATAAAACATTCAGATGTGATATATGTGGAAAATTGTTTAGCCAGAGCTTGAATTTATCCTTACATGCGAAAAAACATGCTGGTGACAAACGATTCAAAGGTGAGATATGTGGGAAATTGTTCAGCCAGAGCACCTGCTTGTCAACACACACTGGTGAGAAACCGTACAAATCTGAGTTGTGTTTAAATCTTTTTCCTTGAACTCTGGCTTGACAAAACACATACAAAGCCATTCAAATGTAATATTTGTGGATTTTTTTTTAGTGAGCATTTAACATTGATGACACACTAGGACACATACTGGTGAAAAACCATACAAATGTGAAATTTGTGGTAATCGTTTCACAGTAAAGTTTACATTGACAGTGCACATGAAAATGCACACAGTTTGTTGAGAAATATGTTGGAAATTGTTTAACACCCACTCCAGAATACACACTGGTGAAAAATACTACAGATGTGAAAGTGTTTGGCCAGAACTCTAGTTTTTCAAGACACTTGATTATACATAATAATTAAAATTCCCCAATCAAAATGTGAAATAAATAAATGACAATTTATTGTTGTTGTTTTGGGTTCAGTGCTGTTTCTCAGTGCAAGTTAGGCAATTAATTGCAGTCAGTATAACTGAGTAAGAACACCGACAAACTGGAAGATACGTGCAACCATTCACATGTACTCAAATTGGCCGGGTCCATGATTTAGAAGGAGGGCGAAGGAGAGGAAGACAGAGGAAAAGATGGGAGGATAGCATCTCAGAGTGGACAGGACTGAAGCTGAGTGACACAGTGAGAGTATCAGAAAACAGATTGGAATGGAGGAAGCTGGCTGTCAGGTCATCAGTGGTGCCCCAACGGTCAGCAAGACTAAGGGATAGATAGATAGATGATTTAGAACCCACATGCTTTTGTCAACTGTAACCCTGAATGGTTAATAATTTAGTAAAAATTGAGATTTGACATTGTACAATGAGTTACATATTAGTGACAAGGAAATGTAGCTCATTGGCATCTGAAGTTACTATTATGTTTTTTTAATAGTCACTGGGACCCTCTCTTCAAAGTGTCAGACAAATAAATTATTTGAAAGACGACCAGTCTTCAGCAACTGTCTCAGGGTAATTGCACATTAGCTAGTGCTCGGAGAAAAAGTCGCTGAGACACAGACCCAGGACTGGTGACTGAAATAAACTCACCAGCCCTGACTGAAATTTTACAAGCATGGATTCTAATTTCCACATGCCCTAAATTTCCACTATTTTGATATTGTCACACAATGTTGCAATATTTACAGTCTGAATATATAAATTCAGTATGGTTCCAAGGGGCTCGAAAGTCAAGCATGTGTCATTAGTGTTCATCATTACGCTCACTAGGGACTACTGGGTGGTCCAGATTTTCAAACTTCTCTACTGAGTAAATCCTGGTCACAACCAAGGTGACATATGTTAGTGTGCTGTTTGCTGTATATGTAAAGAAATAATTGCACACACACCCTTATATTTTTTAATCTTGTTTCTGGCTTGATCTGAAATTTATTTTTGTTGGGCTTTGTTGATAGCTAATTGCGTCCTAAATTGGCTTAAAATTACCCCATTGTTCTTTTAATTAATCTGCATTAATTACATTATCTCATTTTAATATTAAGAACCACAGGAAATAATGCCAACTCCCTTCTCTGGATGTAAATAATGAATTTAGCCATTGGCATTGTTTTCATTGCTTTAGTGCAGTAGAGTTAGGTATGTTTTGATCAATCTTTTCAGTCATGATCATTCATATAAATATCCCTTTTTATATCATAGAACGTGTCTCACAATGCTTCTCATCAAATCATGCAAGTCTTACAGAGCTGGAACTTGTAAAGTTTGTGGAAGAGAAAGGTGGGATTATGGTTGCTCACAGGAAATATGGTGTCAGTAAAAAATGTGTCTGAGACGTAAAGCTAAAGTTGCATTATGTGCTATAAAAAAAAAAACCCAAAGCAGATCATGGCAGCAAAGCAAGATGGACTAATATTGAGGATACCGATAGATTAGAAAAGTATGTCTTGACACAACGAGCCACATTTTGTGGAATAACATGGAGACAAATGATAATGAGAACATATCCAATGATTTGAGCCCTGAGATATCTACCATTTTACATTCTGTTATAGAAGACAGTAAATTTCTATGAATTTTGATATATTGAAGATGATTAAGTGAACTCTTAATCAATATTTTCTTAATTAGCGTGTGGAAGAGTTCTTCTACAGGTAATACAATGAGTTAACAGTATTGATGTGCTTTCAATTATAATTATATATATAATGATACATTAACTAATATAAAAACTATAAAACTGTTCATTTGTGTAAATTCGATACTGCATATCACAGATATACTAAGTATAATAAAAAGTATTTTTATTTATTTTTCATTTATAACTTTTGTTTTCTGGCTCTTAATTTTCTTCACATTTCTAATTTTCCTATGGATAGCCTTTTTTCCTTATTGTAAGCCTCAAAGAAACTGCTTGAATTGCTTATATCTCCATGATAAGTCTAAAATTTATTTGGTTTTCTTTCCATGTTCATAATAGTACCTCGGATCACATTAGTTTTTGTTTTTTCTGTTTTATCCGAGACCTGCATAATAAACACGTTTGCTTTAACTATCAACTGGGTTGGTCAGGTTCCTTTTGTTGTCATTGTAGTGAGAAAGGTTTCACATATCAGCTAGACGTATCTCCCATCAACTGAGTTTCTATAGGTCTGTGAAGTACATGTGCGAGCTTCTCCAGTGCAAGTGTGTTTTGCATTCTGTGATCTCCGAAGGTGGGCTGAGGCACATGTGCCTTATCAAGTTGGGCTTACCAAGCTGAGACTCTCTGAGTCAGAATTTAAATTTTGTTCTGTTACTACCTTGGACTAGAGTACGATAAATTCTCTTTCGCAGCTTATGAAACAGGCCGCCACAAGATTTTATATTTCTTAGCTCATTAATCATAATACGATCACAACTAGATTTATTGTTTTCATTGTCTAAGTAATATTAGTCATGACCATGGTGATTTTGTTATGAAAAATTTGTCGTCACTTGTTATGAATGTTTTTGTTACCACTTGTTATGAAAGTTTGTTATGTATGTTGTGATTAGCTTTTCATAACCTTCTTCTCATTTCTTGCTATGAGAAGGAATTACTCGTAAGTTAAGGAGCATCAGTGTCCATGGTGAGAGAGAGAGAGAGAGAGAGAGAGAAGAAAGAGTTCAGGTTCTCTTAAAAGAGTATCGCCACGATGATGAGACAGCTACATCTGCAATGAAGAGACAAACAATTTGCTTATCTTGCTGGTGTAGGAACTTTACTTAAATAATCAACACACATATATATTACTTCATTTTAGAAGCACATATATAGATTTTATAATCAAAATTCATGAAATACATATAAAATTACACTTTCCTTTTTAAGCTTTCCAACTTCATTCATTCATATAATTTCTGCATTTTAGAATATTATACAAATAGTGAATTCTCAACCAATTTCAAGATAACAAAAGTATAAAATGCAATAACTAATTAATGCCACAATTAATTTAAAGAAATGCATTTTACTTATTTTAAAATAGAATATTAATTTAGAATATATTGCTAGATATTATTCTTTCTTGCTTAAATAGTACTTTATTTCAACATTAAATCTAAACAAGAAGTTGGTAGCGAATTCAACTTTTACAATAAAAATTACACAAATATAATTAAATATGAATTCTTTAAAACATTTAAACATTCCATTACAATATATAATAAATAAAAGAATTAAGTGAACAATGTTGCTAACATATCAATTTTACCATTAAAATCTCAAACATTAAAAGTACTTATTTCTAAAAGAAGTTTACAACATATACAGTTCTTACCTGTAATGAAGAGACAAACAATTTACTTATCTTGCCGGTGTAGGAACTGATCTGAGCCATGTGCATGACTATTTATACGCATTTGGCTTATGTCAAGGATAAATAAGGTCACACCCTTAGTATACCGACCAGCAAGATGTCTGCTCCTCATCAGGTAGGAACTAGTTTGTTTTACGTCATAAGACATAATGTAAGACTTAGTCTTGTGGTTTATTTATATTCGTTTGGCATCATCACACCAAATATGGGTATCCTTTTTTTGAGAACCAATTTGTTTTGTGTCACTAGAAGTTCATTAGAGAAAGGTTAGTCCACTTTTATCAACTCTTTCAGCCCCAAGAAACTTTTCAGTAACACTGTTACTGTGCCCCAGCCACACTAAGCTGTTAATAGCTGCTTGTGCCCCAGAGTGTTTTACCTGTTTGGAAAATTTTGTAGAAATCATGCACATGCCTTCACATTTACTTTAATTTCTCTTCTTATATCCAATATTAATCCATGATAATTTTAACAATTAATCCAAATTAATTTGTCTACACAGTGATTTATTTTTCTTTCTATTTTTCCAAGTCTTTCACAATTTATTTATACATTATTTTACAAATATACATTATTTTACAAAATTATGTGCAACATTGTTAGGAATATCACATCATCAGCACTTAAGTCCAGGAAAATAAACCAGGAAAATTTAATATGTGATATGGTTTGAAACAATTTGTATATACATTACTTGGCAATGTTCACATCCAGTTTTTGGTTAAGATAGAACTTTGTTCAATAAACACATTTTGCAGGTTGGATACTACGTTTGTTTGGCGATACCAATGTGCATTTTTAGTTATATGGATTGGTTTCGTTTGCGATGTCCATGTATTTTCTCCGGAAATAATAATAAGTGAAAAGAGATAGATTTCTCTTTTTTCCTTGTCTATTTGTCATTGTATGTTGTAGGTCCAGGATTCATTCCACTAAAATCATTGATTTGGATAGACAGAAGACGATCGCTCCAATCTGCTAGATCGGCAGAAACTCTTTCATTTTCGCTATCAGCATCCGCTTTTTCTGACTATTTAATCTCAAGAATCTTCGATGTCCCATTCGAAATTTCGCAAATTATCCAACTGTCGAACATATCTCCCCACTAATTACTCAGTATTTTCGAGATCAAACACGAGAAACTCCTCATTTTCGCCCTCACCGCCATCAAAAACCATTCGTGCTTCCGCCATCATTTTTGCGATTTTTTAAGAAGAAAAAAAAACACGTGTATTGAAACGGATCCCAAGCAGTAATCCTTGGTTTCCGAACATTTAAAGTTTGCCCAAACGAACGTAAATTCATTTCTGATTGTCTACAAGTGGGTCTGATGCTAGGAAAAGCCCCATTTGTAACAAATCAGAGACTTTCTTTCGGCCATACATTCGGACCGCCGAGCAGCGGTACCGGCCATTGAATGCAGACGAAAAATTTCACGAAAAGGCGGTATCGGCCGTTGAATGCAGAAACTGCATTACGCGTACAGGCGACATCGGGGCCGAATGAGTTAACCGAATTGGAAATTCGCCAATATCTGGGTTACAGAATATATGTTATTACTGATAGAACCTAGGAGTTCTAGCTGAATCAGCGGAATGGCGTATATAATGTTTTTTGTAACACAATTCCAGACATAAGCTTCAGTTATCTTACTAGTTATCGGCAATATACATTGCTTGTTTTTCGGTTGCGCAGCAAATATTTTTGTTCTATATATTTCTGCTTTAAAAATAAATGAAATTACTCTTAATATATTTTAGAAACTTACTTTCATATAAATGAATAAAACAGTACTTTAATACAATTTTTAGAAAATTGCAATCTTATTAATTTTACCAAAAAATCTATCCTAACAATTTCATTGACCTGAGTATATGTCGCCTGACCCATGATTGGGTTTTCATTTTCATTAAGGTGTTTATCGAGCGGTATCTAAGGAACAAATTGCCATATCCATTCACGACTGGGTTTATGTAATTAGTCAATTAACTTGTGAATATCTAAGCCGGATCCGATTACATCGTGTCGATTTGCTTGCAAATTGGGCCAGCATTTATATTATAATTTAATCGGCGACTAAAATAACACCAGGAATTATTGGCGTTCTTAAATTTAGTCAATCAATTATGAAATATGCTCATTATTTCTGCCACATATAGTACAGATACGATTCAGCATTATTCTGCTATTTTTGTTGTTTCCATAGTTATTTTGTATTTTCTGTTTTACTTCTGCGCTTTCAGGCGATATTTAGTCATTTTGTTTATTTGCTCGTTAGATACAATTACAATTCGGTCGTTTTCCAAATTTGGTTTAGGTGTAAACTGTAATACAAATTTTAGAACATCACCGGGTCCGCTAGCGGATTGCTTTGCACAATGAGTGTGCATCCCAAGTTGCAGTTCCAACTCACTGAAGTTCATTAGAGTGTTTTTTTGTGTACTTTTTCGCAGATAGCACGGACTGTTTGACAACATCACTTAGTTGCAAACCAACGAATCTAAGTCGTTTGTTTTAAAAAATAAAATGCTACCCAATGCATGCCAGATCCGTCGTTGAAATTCTGAAAATTTATTACACAACTTGCTGCAGCTGATAGTGGAGAGTTTCGCTCTCAAAGTTGAATTGATCACTCTTCTTTTGAATATACTTACTGAAATCTTTCAATTCATCTAGAATCTCAAAGTTGTTTAACGGTGGTTGCCAGGTAGCATCCGTCATCTTCCACGTTCTATCCCAAGCAGATTCTGAAGTGAACGTCTCGCTTTTCTGGCTAGAAATGGACCTATGAATTCACCTTTTACAGCTTTGCGGTCATCTTTTTTTAGTTGTTTTACAATTCTTTGCTGTCTTACGTTTCTCGTGCATTTTTAAAAACAATTATAATCGTTAGACAAAGTCACTAGATTATTAGTCATGTGATAAAGTTACCGGTAATTCCATTAAACAGCCTTATTAGTTGCTCCGGATATTGGTTCCAACGCCGTCACTATTCCTAGTGTTCCTAGTACTGGCAATAATTTCGGTAGTACCGTTGTTACAATGTTTTCTAGTGCAGGTCCCAGAAATCCTACACTTATTTCATTAACTTGCGTTGCTAATAAGCGTAAGATAAATGGCTTGCGTAGACATATTTTATTAATTTGCCCTTGTGATAACATCAGTTTTGCTGTAAGAATGCCAAACGTTTCGAAATCTATCTTCAATGAAACTGACCGACGTTTAATGATAGCTTGCTTTAGATTGTTTTTAACTTGCTCCGTCGATATATTTATTCTGACAAATATTTATCGTACATGTTGACTGTCAAATATAGAATTGTTTTGTAATTGACTATTTATTACGTCGGTGTTGTCGCCGAAAGAAAATAAACAAGTGTCTTAGTAACTGTTTGCCTAACGTTGTTATCCGCTATGTGTTACCAGTTGAATTAGGCATTCCTGTTTGATAAATTTTGTTTTGTTTAAAGCATATTGTTTTAGTCAACCTGTTCACCATCCCCTCAGGTTCGATTGTTTTATCGATTAAAGGAACGACTCGTGGCAGCCATAAAGCTAGTCGTGAAATTATTCATTGAGCATGGGCGACATCAGACAATCATTTTGATCTGCTCAGTCAGGTATAAGTGTATGTTTGATACCACGAAATACCTTATAGTAGTCGTGGCCAAATAAGAATATTGTGCTACGCGGACGCATCATTGTTATTTGATTTATCTGAAAATGACCCTCGTGTTATATTTTTAAGGACAAGGTTACTTATTATAAGATTTGCTACTGCTTATCATATGGGATAATTTCAATAAAAGTACAAGCTGCTTTCAGTGAATTCCTTGTAGCATCTGCATTTGCATATACATTAGGTGTAGCAATCCCCTCACGCCGAAAAAGTGGCGTTTGTGTCACAGAATTAGGCGAAAATAGAATTTATTTCTTATTGAATTACAAGCTAATTTCACCATTTTTTTTTGGTGTGTTTCGTCGTACATGCGTTACCTGGGGTGAATAAGTGGTTTTCTCCAAGGTAAGCGGCGTGTAACGATTTGCATGTGCCTGACTTCGAATTACATGAAGTCCGGAACATTAGAATCACGGGGTGCACGGTAATTTTGCCGTGATTTCTGCTCACCTATTTGAGGGTATATAAGGCAGAATATTTCTGATAAATATTACGGGACCAAAAGTATCTCATCACAGGAAAGATAGCTCGTCATACTATCTCCAGCCAAAGGGGTGAGTGTTAAATTTATATTTCGTTTTATTGTGAATTTTTATTCAGTTTATCATTTCATATAATGATGCCTTTATTACAATGCAGATTTTAAACGTGGAATATTTGGAATTACTAGTCACTATTAGACTTTAAATACAATAGCGTAATCTATGGTTTAGATTATTTTTTGAGACAACTATTATTAGTCTGGTTTTCTTTATTGTAGCTGATAACATCTCTGATAACGTCTCTGATATCGTAGCGGAGCATCTCTGAAATTGTTGCTGATTGTAGCTGAACGTCTCTGAACGTATCTGATTGAAGCTGAACGTCTCTGAACGTATCTGAATTGTAGCTGAATGTGATTAATTGTGCCATTTGATTGTGAGATCAAATTGAGGTATCTGACTGTTTGTCGGATTGTCTGTCCGTCTACATTTGTTGTGATGTGTAAATATCTGGAAATCTAGAAGTCTGAGTGTCGGAGCTGTCTAGAGGTGTAAACATCCGGGGTGGCATCTAGGTATTTGAGAACGTTGGTTCTAGTAGATGCTGTATGCTGTCTGTACGTATAACTGGTGGATCCGTGAAGGGCAAGTGACCGCTAAAAGTATTGTGTCAACCCTAGGTCCTCGGGGAAACTGGGCGGCGATTCAACAGGTGGTGAATCGTACGGTTATACAGGGTCGAGACACATGTGTGTGTTGCAATTGTAGTACAATTGAATACATTGTTATATTTACATAGTTACTTCAAATCACAATAGTATTTCAAGGGATTACATGAATCTCAATAAAAGTTAGCAACTTGATTAAATACATGTATATGTTCGTGCTAGTTGTCGCAATCCATACGTGCGATAGTATAGTTTGATGCTTGTGTTTATTATCGTAATTTATACTTGCGTTAATATAACTTTTGTAAAGGTTCCTTGGATCTGTGTATAGTCCAAGAGATTACTTTGTATCTGTGTTTTATTTTGTATTAATATTTAATTTATTCATGTATTGTGAATGATTGTGAGTGTAATTGTGGGTTGAACGCATGAGTTATTGTGTTGATACATCATTATTTTTCATTAATAATTTATATCATAAATTTTTATTTTCTTTCCCATATTGTTTGTGTTGTTCATTTAATCCACCATCCACTCGGTAACAATTCTGTTACAGTTTGCAATAATAAAAATCCCTTACTGCTCTGGTATCCATCATCAGTTTCAACACAAAGTACATTAAAACGAATAAAATAGCTTGAAGCTGTACTTCCATCCTCTAGTATCTTTTAACAACAAGATATTTTTGTTGCAACAGATCGTGAGCAGCCAACGCTGAACGAAACAATTTAAGAATCGTACTTGTTACTGGCATTTGCATAAAACTATCTTCTACGGTTTGATTAGTTAGTTGATATCGTGCACTTTTAAACAAGCCCCAGCCATTATTCACGTGTTATTTATGTGTAAGCGGAATATTTCCAGGTGCTGATCCACCTGGTGGAGTTGTTCGGATTTTACCTTGTACTTCAAGCACTGTTGTGTGTTCCAACAGATACATCTTATCTCGTATGTTAAAGATTCGTATACCCATTATGTTAGGCTTATTTGAATCTTCATCGAGATACTCAACATACTGAAATTGTGCTGTTTAAATGTCATGTCCTCGGTCAGGTCAATATAATTTTTGATAGACATTTTTTTACTTGATATCTTAGATAAAATTACGAACCGCGTTGAATGTAGGTTGTAAGAGTATCCCATTAGATTGCCGCAATATCTGGCCTTGGTCTAGTTTTATTTACTAATTTTCTGATAATTTTTTCGCCTGATGGAGACAGCGGTTAGTTGTCAATTTTGTTAAAGCATTGCCTGTTTTTGATGTTGGTGCAGAAATTGCGACAAGTGCACTTGGTAAAGTGCCAGACACTCGGCCCTTGATTTTATCTGCTATAATTTGTCCTACAGCTGTACCTGTTGATGAATCGGCTCCAATGACAAAAGCTTTTGACGCGTCAAACGCATTGGGTTATACTTTATTTGTAGTTCCAGTTTTCAATTATTTGGAGAATATATTTATTTAGATACATGTATTGTTGTTTATTAAATACGATTAATGATCTGACTGTATCGTGTTTACAGAGATCCATGAACAGTTTGTCATTTTAGTGTTATTTTCTTTTATCATAATGTGTTATGGTTTTGAATGAGCTCAAAATTATCTGCTTAAATACTGATGATACTAGCGGTTATAAGATATTCTATTGTTTTTTTTTTGTGGAAATATTTAACGTTTTAGGCGCCTTGTGTTATCTTTAGAGATTTCCATGTGATAAGACCTTTCCTTGTTCCGAATGTAAAATCATCATTGATGTTGGTTTTAACATATACCATTCAATGTCATACAGTAGCTGATACTAATCCTATTTCATATTGATTATTGCTGTAAAGTTCATTACCTAGGTCGTAAAATACAGACAAGTTTGCACTTTCTGCCATTGTCTGATATGAGTGAATTACTAATGTAGTTGATAACATTGTCATGTTATCTGATAGATACAACTTGGAGTTCTCTGCGGTTAGCGAATCAAATCACTGTGTTAAATGAAATATTCATCGGATGTTAGTAACCTTTTGATTATCTAACATTTCAACACTTATGCTGTCGGTTTATGTGCTCCGGCTTCTTATATGAGATTAATATCATCAATCGATCAACTTTTTGAGTTTGAGAGTTATAGATGTTAACGCTAGAGCCTGATATTATTTTACTATATTCATCATTCACTTTAGCAGCTGAAATATTAAAATTTTGGCCGAGGCTATTCGCACGGCCGCCGTGTGGCCTATTTGGAAAAGATTATTTGCACGGCCGCCGTGTGGCCAATTTGGAAAAGACTATTTGCACGGCCGCCGTGTGGCCAATTTGGAAAAGACTATTCGCACGGCTGCCGTTTTTATGCCAAGTGATTTTAGGTACAACTGGTACAATGTTATAATCTGGTATGCACATATTCAAGGATAAAGTAATGATCATATGGCCATCACCGTTACCAGTAACGGTATTTAACTTTCCACCTTGCGCCCTCCCCCCCCCCCCTTTTTTTTTCGGGTTAACGATTAGTATAAACTGTTCATTAGTTTTAATACTCATTCGGATTGATATATTGTATGCACATATTATGTGTGTGTGTCCCAAATGAATGTGTTGAAACCAATAATATTCATTTATATCTACTTTGTTTCCTTTTCAGTCAGCATTTGTGTGTAAAATATGTATCATTGTAAGGGTCGCTTTCGTCATTAAGGACAGCAGGTTTTGTATTGCTGTTTCCATCCGTACATGCATATAATTATACTTCCTGATAAAATATAATTTTTTATATCTTTTAATTAATGAAATGTATTATCCACTTAGTATAAATATAATCAATCAGTGCTGCTCTTTTCAACACCATAACTCTAATGGACTTAATGCATTCTATTATGTTTAAAACTGTCATTCAAACTTATGATTTATTTGTAAAACAGATAATGAAATAAATATAAAAAATTTCTCTCCTTTTTTTCTTAACTCTGTTACCGAGTAACACATCGAAATCAGAAAAGGTTAATACAAACACTAATGCATAATACAACCCCCACCCTAAAATCTAAAAAAACAAAAAACAAAACAGCGATGCATTTTTTATAAACTTATGGAATATATATGCACCATTTCTGAATTCTACATGCATAATATCACATCAACTAAGCAGAGCATAATTTTATACGCTAAACAAAATATAATAAATAGTCACTTTCCTACACACCTCCCTCTCTATTTATAAGTTAACACATAAATCACATTTAAGAATACTTCATCGATATTATTGAAGGGGGGGGGGGTAAATGTCCCTTGGAATTTTCATCTCAAAATATTCAGGGCATATCTATCGGTGATGAAATACAAGGAATTTGTGTATTATACCACCATGTCGGCTAATTATGCGCGTCTGGTAATTCTGTGCGACGATACGTAATTTCTGTAAACACTAAATCACGTGTTATTTTTGTTCAAAAGTCCGTTTTGTATCAAGAAAGAACGATCGTACTTTAATTATGGAAAGTTATATTCATAAAGTGTACAAAAATATCCCACATTTCGACTTGAAATGCATATGAAAATGTGATTTCTAAATGTAAACATGAAGACCCACTCAATGATCTTCTTGAACCGGTAACCTAGAAAATCCGATTTACTATGCATCTGTTAGAATCATACATATAAATACATTATATAAAATATGGAAATGTATACCTTAAACAATACTGGATTTTAATCCAAATTTCCAATTATCCAAGAAGTTGTCCTACACGTACAAAATTGTCTGCTACCCAACGTGTCAACTTGTCGCTAGAATATAAATTCTCAGGACATTCCCCGGCGCATAGTAGTTTTCGAAGTTCTTTAGTAATTTTTTCCCATCAACAAGACGTTTTAAATACATTGTATCCTATTCATTGTTGTTTATCTTCCACGTAATAGCTTATTTGTATATATAAAATGTTTGACTTTACTAACTTTTGTACAAGATCAGCTTAGTTTGCTGAATATCTCTTGCCATTTATTGACATTTTTACGTTTAATTTTATAAATCTAGTTATAAACCTGCCTTAAGTACTCGACTGAACTGCTGACAGAATCAATCCAAAACAACATACTTCATTTATATAGCCCGATGGATAAATATTACATCTTTTCAAAGCTGTGCGCAGAATAGGCTGACATATCGCGAGTCAGGAAAATGGGGGGGGGGGGGGCGTAATCTCGTGTGTCCAAACTTAATATTATTTGGAACAGAATATTCTGGCGACAATGGCCTTTTACAAATGGTAAGCATTGCTGTATTTTATTTTTGCCAAACGGTCGATTTCGGTATGCGTTTTGCTTCAATATTGGAGACTGAAACCTATTGCGCAGATACGCCCGACAACGTTGTACTGTTATAGAAGATACATCAACTTTGATTATATGATTTATACAGTCTGCAGGTTTCACCACCACTGTAACTAAATATTGGAATGCACATCTATATTCAGATGAACAAATTTACACGATTTTCAGTAAGAACAATAATAAGAATAATACGGATAAGAAGACTGAAAGCCCTTACGCCGGTTTGCCTTGTCCGAATGGCTATTTTTAAAAACTGATATCACTGCTTGTGACGTTTCACAGCAGAAAAAAGTACAAGCGCCATTTGGATTAAACCTGTCCCGACCCTTAGATCATCAAGTCTTACATACCAGGAACTGATCACTTAATTTTTCCATTGGGGGTGGCTGCATGGAATTTTCATTTATACTACAATATATTTTTAACAAATATAATGGGTAACCATTATAATCAATATAATGATTTCCTTTTTTATTGATTAAGGCAAGAAGTTTCTTTCAAGCTGTGTGGGTGTGGTTTGCCGATATTTTAAAAACAGTAAAATCAGTACAGTGGAGGTGAGATAGGTGAGCTATTGGCTTTGGTAGATAAAGTGGTTATAACACTGTAAATCATATGACAGAACATTTTTTTTTTTACAACAAATCCAGATACAATTCTTTTTTCATAACTGTCTCATGAAGCGACATGAGACCCTTTATTAATATGTACCATGTGGTGGAATTTCCCTCTAGTATACATTTTTCAGATTTTGTGTGGAAATAATACTTCTATTAGAACAGATAGTATTTTACATCTGAACAAAGTCAAAGGCTTGAAATTTTCGACAACCATACCCAGATTAATATTTGTTTATGTTTATATGTGAAAGTTTATGTGAATGTGAGAAAGCCAGAATACCCATACAGCAGCACAGTCTAGGCTTGTGGTTTGGCTTAAATGCCAGTTCTCATCACATTAAAGGCTATACATGGCAGCCAAAAGAACACTAAATAATACACAGGAACACCCATACAAAACAAGACAAGAGTTAGCACATTCTCACATTGACCAGGTTATAGTGTGGCCTCTTTTGCCTAAACATGTCCTCCTTTATTATAACACATTAATACAAGCCGAGTCTGTAGATACTAATACTCTCTTTTTTTTAAAGTTCAGATATCATAAACCTTGCATTGACAGAGCCAGACTTTCAAACCAACGCAAATAGAGATAAAATGTCAATGCTTCAATATTTGATTCTGTATTGAAAGTTTTCAGTTTATTGAGGTTTATGCAGATGTGGTAAAAGTTCTTTTCCAGACACATATGTGATTTCTAGAGAGAGAGACAGAGAGAGAGAGAGAGAGAGAGGATACGCATTTATGAGAGCATCTGAGAGTGTGTAAGAGTGCACAAAATTAAGAAAGCTATTCTACTTTTAAAGATGTGTTTAATCACGTATTATCTTATGAATATATATTTCTTCCAAAAATTATATCACATAAATACAGCTGCTCCACACAAATATACAGTCAACAAACATCTGTGATGAATATACATGGAAATCAAAGTATTGGGATGCTGTCTGTTTACCAATAGCCATCATTCACTCATCATAGGTCTACTATTATATGCTTAACACAATAGAAACTAAATATAGTATTGTCTTTTTAACTCCTCCATAATGCAAAGTAAATGTATGCTTTTACACATTAAGATTAAGTCATAACAGAAATTACATTTGTAAGTCATGGGAAAGATTACCAGCATTGTGATAATATGACTGTTCACAGTAGATTACTATGGTATATAACAAGGCAAAGTTACATCTAAAAACAAGCATAAAAGAAAATATACATCTGATTTTCAGATTATAAACTGTTCTCCTTATCACTCAAATGCACAGGAGTAAATGTAAACCAACATGATTAAAAGTCAGTAACAAAGCATTCATTTGGTACTTTTCACTTTTCACATCTGACTGAAAGAGGAAATCAGAGGGGAAAAAATACATTTTCAAAAGTATTTAATCTCATTAAAACAATAATTTTTATATCTAGGAAACTGAGAACTAGATAAGAAGATAAGAATTCCTTATTTCAGACTTCAAAGTCCATACCTCTAAAGTAAAATATAAATATAAAGTAAAATACATTTTAAACATAAAAGTGTATATATATATATATATATATATATATATATATATATATATATATATATATATATATATATATATATATATATATATATATAGTACCTACAAATATACAGCAACATCTACAACTATTAATTGCGCCATGCAGTGTTAGGAATAAAATTAAGTGACACATTTAAAGAGTAATTTGTTCCATCTACCAATACTATGAGAATTTAAATGAATGTCATAGTTCCAAACAGATTTCAATATACAGTTCTTACTATTAGATATTCTTGTCATCATTGAGAATACATACTTTCTCATTATTTCATCAAAACTGAATACATTATAATTAACAAAAGTGCTGGTAACACTGATCCACTTAAAACAAAGACTCTTTATATATATATATATATATATATATATATATATATATATATATATATATATATATATATATATATATAAAGATATAAACTTCAATCCTTCTTCTAAAATGCCTGATGAAGTTGACAAATGAAACGTAATATGCACAATCCACTCTATGTTAAACCACAGGAGTCTGACGTTTTATCAATAAAGTACGGCGAAATCTCTGACAACATGAATTCCCCTTATCGGTAATATAAATAAACACAAGGAATGCAAGCGTGACCACAACACTTCACTCAATTCAACTTTTTAAATAAATCTTTATTTACTGCAGTGTAGAAACTGGTAGAATTGGCTACTTCTGCTGGAAGATCGGTTCCAGACAGGGATTGTGACTGTAATGGTGAAAATAAAGGTTCATTTCTCCGATTGGATTCAGGACAAGGTCATTTAAGAATTATGCATTGGTACGTCACTGTCTTTTGAATATATATATATATATATATATATATATATATATATATATATATATATATATATATATATATGTAGTTTTTCAGTCTTCTTGCGATTCTGAAGCGATAAAAGACTCGCGAGAAAAAGTCGAATCGAGTGAAGGGTTGTGGTCACACTTGCATTCCTTGTGTTTATTTATATTACCGATAAGGGGAGTTCATGTTGTTAGAGATTTCACCATACTTTATTGCTTCAATGTCATACTCCTGTGGCTAAACTGTCCTCCTCAAGCTAGTAAAAAGATCAGCATAAAAACAATGTTCCTTCAGACAACCTGCATCCAAACATATTTTCATGTACAATAGTACCTCACGTTTTTCTTGTATCATTTAACTAATGATTTTACCTATCACCACAATGTGTGCATAGCCACCCTTCACCGAGTGTTTTATCCATGAACATTTCTTTTGGAATCGACAGACATGTCTGATGGTACCACTCCTTGCAACTGGAGCATTCAATCATTCTCTCTTTATGGTTGTCAGGAAGTCTGCAAATGCAGTGAAGATTTACTTTTTATATTATATACGTCTCTTTATTTGATTTTACCATGACCTCTCTATGTGGAAATTCTGCAAAATGACTTTTGTGTAAGCAATCTTCCAAATGTCTCCGCATGACGTCTTGATTATACTTAAGGTTAGTTGGATCTTTTCCTTTGCAAAGTGATGCTGTCATGGCTATTGCAAACAAGCCACAATCAACTCCTCCCTTTTGCCTCTGACATTTTCTAATCCTTAGTGTTATGTGCTTTTTTTTGTGTCATTGTAATTGCTGCTATTTGCATCTTGACATTCATTGAAATATGATGAGTGGACGATGCCAATGAGTCATATATATCTATTTCATGATTACTACCCATTACATTTGATACTGTCAACCAGTGCAAATTTCCATCATGCAATATCTGCACAAACTTCCCTTTGCAGATGTCAAACTGAAGTTTGCTTCCAAGTAAGGGATCCTGAAATCCCTGGATATCAGGATGCTGTTTCTTTAGAAGCCTTAGAGCTGCACTGATGTGAATATCAGTTAACATTCCACCATCTCTTATTTCTGCAAGCTCCTCTGGTTTTAAGGTGATGGACTCTGTTATGCACTCATCATCTATGGACTGAAGATCTTTTTCTTTCTGTGTCCTTTTTCTTTTTCTTGCTTGGAACATATTCTCTGTATTTTCAACATTCTTGTGCTTCTTTTTCTTAATTTTAGATCTTCCACGAACTGGTGGAGATGACGGCAATCTTATGTTTGTTACACGCTGGAGTACATCTGAGAAGGTTCCTGTTCTTATCAAACCCGTTTTTATAGAAGTTTCAATATTAGACAGACTGCTTGGACACTCTTTATCTTCTGATGGTCTATGTTCCTCAATGTTTGCTCCTGTAGTTGATGTCATTATGTTTTCTTGATCATCTGGCATGTCAGATAGGTGTGCAAAACTTCTTCGTTTCTTCAAGCCAAACAAAGGAGAAGGGGGTGGGTTTTCTTCCGAATCTGAACCTACTTCATTGTCAGTTTCACTGCATACATACCTTTTTTGAATCTCTTCATCTGCTTGGCATTTTTCTGTTGTGCTATTGCTTTGTGTGTTCGGCTCTACATTGTTGTTTGTTTTCTCAGAAGAGTTTTGTGCATTGCCATCCTGAGTATAACTGTTTTTATCAGATGAGTGAAGAAACTGGGTTTTACCAGGCTCTTGCCCTGATTGGTTATCTTCCATTATGTCTACCAGCACCACCTTCTGACCTTTGGACCACATACTGTAGAGCAGATTCAATGCATCTAATTTTTCTGTGAATTCGTTCGATCCAAGGGTTGAAACTAAATCAGCCAGTGACTTGCACACAACCATCACATCTCTATTTTTCTTCCTTTGACTTTGGAACATTTTTATTCTCTGGATTAGATCGCACCCGGCTCTCCACCTGATCAAGTTTTCGTTTAAATATTACTTCATCATCATATCCTAAACACCATCGTGGAAATACATCAGTGCTTAAAAAGAGAATCTCCTTTTTTTTCTTCATTCTTGCTGCAAAGATGTGTCGACATGGCAGTCCCATTGTAGTTTTAAGCACGCAGCATTTCTCAGGAGTGCATGCATATTTTTCTGTTTGAGATCTTGCTGCTTTCAACTCGTGCACAACAATATTGGCTGCGTAGGGAGTCAATTTCTTCACAAGGCAAGTACTTCCCTGTGAGAGTTGGTCAAAATTAGGATCATTAACTTAATCTGAGTAAAGGACGATGGATGGACCTATTCTGGCTAGTGTTTACTGCATTTTGTAATAATTTTATTTAAAGATTTTATCTTGATGACATTTTAGAATTTTCTACCAATGAATTTTTGACCCTAATCCTGCTTCTACTATTGACTTACCTGTTTATATACACTTGTTTACTTGAAAGAAAATTCATTCTTGCTATAACATCTGCAGCATAATCGTTTGTAGCGTTATGTTCAGGTTTTAATCTGGATGTATTTATTTAAAATATTCACTGGAATGACAATGCACTCAATAATACTCTTGCACAGCGGCAGTAATGTTGACCTATAGTGAATTCAGACATCTTAGATTATATTATTGTCATATATCGAAAAGTTGTTGGCACATCACCCACACTTCAGGACACAGACACTTTATCGGATTCACAAGAACAGACACATCAACACCTTCAGTGTTGGATCTTGTCTGGAATACCAATAAACTTTTGTGGATTTATTTCCAAATACAATATTTTTATAATTTCACTTTGTTTCAACTTTTTGGGAAATACAATATTTGTTGAATTTTACAAAACGTGTTGCTTTTTTCTGTTACTTAGTTTAAGGTCATATAGAGTCATAGCAGTCTAAAGAATTATACTTTGAAAACTTTAATAACACACACAGTGAAGTTCTTTTATCATAAAAAGTACTCTTAATCTTTTCTATGGCGCTCAATAGCATTATACTGGTATGCCATTAAACCACAATCAGTCAATAATAAAAAGTAATCTTAAACTTTTCTATGGGGCTCAATAACCTTATAGTGCTGGTATGCTGTAAAACCAACATCAATCATAAAATGTATATACCTGGCAATGAATATGGTCTTGTAACAATTTTACTTTGTCATCTTAAGCATTGTTTGAACCATTTCCTTGGCATCTGTCTCTAGTTGCCGCTGCTCTGGGTACTGCACAAACAAATCTGGACACAATGGATGGTTATGAACGTTATTAAACTTGCAAATTACAAGTTTACCAATATATCTATTGGCTATTACATAGACTTCTGCAGGGAAGCAACTCTTGAATGATCTGAAAATACATAAAAGTAATTAGTATCAAGTCTTAATTGGATGGATAGGTCATATAAAGGTGTTTTTTTCGGGTTACTAGAAACAACGAAATACACTTAAAAACCGAAATACACATGTATTTACAAGTTCTAACTGTATCTATCGGTTTCCACACAAATTATTATTTGTTTTTGTTTGATTAATAATATAAAGCAAAATAAATATCATTTATGTTACTTTGATTCGAATTATTTACTTTTTTCCAAGTTAAAGCTCAAGTCATGTAATGATGTCACTCGGTCGTACTTGATTCGACATACCTTATAATTAAGGAAAGATAGTAATGAATACACAGAGTGAAACTAGCTCCTTCCGAAACAATCAACTTGTGCAATAAAGTACGACCAATTGACGCGTGCTATAACTAGGAACAAGTTAATAATTCGTATCAAAATCACATAAATTATATTTTATTCTGCTTTATATTATTATCAAAACAAAAACAAGCAATAATTTGTGTGTGGAAACCGATAAATACAGAAAGAACATGTAAATACATGTGTATTTCGGTGTGAATTTCAGTGTTTCTAGTAACCGTTTTTTTTTTCTACTAATCAGAGCAAGAGTATTTTTTCAAAACTATTTTGTGGGCTTGGTATGCCAACCAAATGTATTGTTTTAATTAATATACATGTATTAACTTTAAGGTGTATGGGAAAGGAATTAGTGATCCTACACCTAACCAACCATAGTTTATGAGGTCTATAATCGAAACATAGGTTGATAATATAAAAACGGATAAAAGGACTTACGAGGCAAATCGTATTATGTAGAAAAATGTTGAAAATCATATTTGGTGGAAATGCTTTCCCCGTCATTTCTGGTTGTCCAGGGGGTCCTTTATTTTTGGAATTTGTTGCATAGGGTGGGGTGCGGTCAGTAGCGGCTTTAGCGGGGGGTGGGGTGGGGTGAGGGGGATGTCTGACTCCGGCTCTTAGAAATGCCTCAAGCGCAAGATATCTATTAAAAATTTAAATGCACTTACCTTTGATTCGGCCGTAAACCAAGACCTTGCTTTCTGCCTTGACCACCATGTTTGCATCTAAACCTTACGTAACGATAGGCAAATTTGCTTTCATAAGGCTTAGATGATGCCATCAGAGCCTTATTTGCTGCTTCAACAGACTTAATATCAGCTTTCACCGGCTATTGGACAATTCGGCCCAAAGACAATTCGGCCCAAGACAATTCGGCCCAACTTGGACCGAAAATAAGACAATTCGGCCCAACTTTAAAGACAATTCGGCCCAATAGAAAGACAATTCGGCCCAACTTTTTCTTCAAACAGCAAGTGGATACTATGCAAGTTTTATATATAGTTGTAACAAATATTTATTGTAAAAAGAAAATACTTAGCAAGATATATTGATATATTTCGAAACATCGTCGGCACAAGAGTAATAACTGAAATTTCACATACACAAATCGATCCATATTTTGTTTATATTTACTCACAAACATGGTCTCAAAACCTTAATTATCAAGCAAAATACATAAGTTACAAGAGATCTTCTCGTATTTGAACGTATTTTTTATGATTTACAAATAAAATTGTACGTGAAAAATGGTTGAAAATTGCATATTTAGTTGTTTTGTGATAATTTCATATACATTTAGTTCAGAACACTATTGCGTTTTGCTATGATGAGTTATAGAAAAGACATCTAATTGTTTTTAAAAAAAAATGTATTTTATAAAAACAAAATGTAACGTAGAATGGTAACCTTTGTGTCGTAGTGTAAAATAGATATAATTTAAAGTTCCAACAACTTAAATGTACACTTTTGTGAGTAATTAAAATGACCTAAACTGATATACAGTCTCACATACAGAAAACAAAGTTTTTAGCCGATACAAGTGTACGGTATAGGTAACTTATGTATTTCACTAACGTGAAGCAAATGCATTGCATACAAGGAGGTTTCGTCTTACAAGATTCCGTCTTCTTGGGATCGGATATACATTTGTGTACACCTCTGCATCGGTTCTTTTACTTGGTGCTAATTCCATCGGTTCTGGCAACAGTCATAGTATTTTACGTAGTCGCTCAAATTTCGTAAGTTCTTTCTTTATCTTACGTTTCAGGTTTGAAACGTCAGATTTCAGATTACCGATTTTTTTGTGAGCACGCGCAAGAGCCCTACACCTGATCATCTGAAAAAATTTACCCTTGTTACTTTAGTGATAACGTGTCTGCGGCATTAATTTGTGCCTTATTAGTGAATTTTGGTGTCAAAAGCAATTAATCGATGCAGCATCAATTGTATGTATGTATGTATGTATGTATGTATGTATGTATGTATGTATGTATGTATGTATGTATGTATGTATGTATGTATGTATGTATGTATGTATGCATGCATGCATGTATGTAGGTATGTATGTATGTGTGTGTGTATGTATGTATGCATGCATGTGTGTATGTATGTGGATATGTATGTGCACTCAGGCTGGTGAGTTTTATGTATACGGGCTCAGATGTATTTTGCTTTGTTTCACTTTATCCCTTTCTGAAGACACTCCACGTGGATACGGGCCAAATTTTGCTGGATATCCACCTGTCACTAATGTAAGTCATCCATTCTTGTAACGCGGGTGTTCCTGCCTTTCCTTTCAATTTTGCAAATGCTGATGGGATATGCTCGGCTGGAAGAAATACCAGAGCAAACACCTTCCTACATAACTTGAATACAGCATCCCGCTGGGTGTATGTCGTATCCCGTATCCACGTGGAGTGTCTTCGGTAAAAGTGTACGGACAAACAACGACGTGGAGGGCTGGCACAGTCGTTTGAATCGCAAAGCGCGAAAGAGCAATCTGCAGTTTTATCTCATGATAACTTTACTATATAAAGAAGCACAAATGATACCGTGTCAAGCAAAGATGGTATCGGAAGGAAAACATACAAGACATCAAACAAAAATGATCCGTACCTTGCACGGAAAATTTTTTAAGATGTGGAGGATGTACACCAATAAGGAAATCAGTACTAACAATCTTCTAAGATTGTGCGGAAGAATCTACGGTCCACGAAGTTGAAGAACTAAGAACTGAGAGAGAGTGAGAGAGAAAGAGAGGGGATGAGAGAGAGAGAGAGAGAGAGAGAGAGAGAGAGAGAGAGAGAGAGAGAGAGATGCCGTTAATGTTGTGAATAAACTGATTACTAGTCTTAACTAAGTTACATTTTTTGTTTGTTCCCTTGCTTGTAAGCTGCTATTTTTTTAAGACAAATATACACACATGCAAAGAATGTACGTCTGAATGCGTCTGTCCATGTGTGCGTCTCTCTCTCTCTCTCTCTCTCTCTCTCTCTCTCTCTCTCTCTCTCGCAAATTAGAAACAAAATAATTGTCAGAAAGGGATAAAGTGAAACAAAGCAAAATACATCTGAGCCCGTATACATAAAACTCACCAGCCTGAGTGCACATACATATCCACATACATACACACATGCATGCATACATACATACACACACACATACATACATACCTACATACATACATACATACATCAATCATGCTGCATCGATTAATTGCTTTTGACACCAAAATTCACTAATAAGGCACAAATTAATGCCGCAGACACGTTATCACTAAAGTAACAGGGGTAAATTGTTTCAGATGATCAGGTGTAGGGCTCTTGCGCGTGCCCACAAAAAAAATCGATAATCTGAAATCTGACGTTTCAAGCTTGAAACGTAAGATAAAGAAAGAACTTACGAAATTTGAGCGACTACGTAAAATACTATGACTGTTGCCAGAACCGATGGAATTAGCACCAAGTAAAAGAACCGATGCAGAGGTGTACACAAATGTATATCCGATCCCAAGAAGACGGAATCTTGTAAGACGAAACCTTCTTGTATGCAATGCATTTGCTTCACGTTAGTGAAATACATAAGTTACCTATACCGTACACTTGTATCGGCTAAAAACTTTGTTTTCTGTATGTGAGACTGTATATCAGTTTAGGTCATTTTAATTACTCACAAAAGTGTACATTTAAGTTGTTGGAACTTTAAATTATATCTATTTTACACTACGACACAAAGGTTACCATTCTACGTTACATTTTGTTTTTATAAAATACATTTTTTTAAAAACAATTAGATGTCCTTTCTATAACTCATCATAGCAAAACGCAATAGTGTTCTGAACTAAATCTATGTGAAATTATCACAAAACAACTAAATATGCAATTTTCAACCATTTTTCACGTACAATTTTATTTGTAAATCATAAAAAATACGTTCAAATACGAGAAGATCTCTTGCAACGTATGCATTTTGCTTGATAATTAAGGTTTTGAGACCATGTTTGTGAGTAAATATAAACAAAATATGGATCGATTTGTGTATGTGAAATTTCAGTTATTACTCTTGTGCCGACGATTTTTCGAAATATATCAGTATATCTTGCTAAGTATTTTCTTTTAAAAATAAATATTTGTTACAACTATATATAAAACTTGCATAGTATCCACTTGCTGTTTGAAGAAAAAGTTGGGCCGAATTGTCTTTCTATTGGGCCGAATTGTCTTTAAAGTTGGGCCGAATTGTCTTATTTTCGGTCCAAGTTGGGCCGAATTGTCTTGGGCCGAATTGTCTTTGGGCCGAATTGTCTATAAGTCCTTTCACCCACTGAATGCTGTTATTCTTTCCATGCTTTTCCAACACGGCGAAAAAATCGACATAATTATTGAAGTTGTCTCCTTCTTTCAGGTCTTCCATCTCAGCTTCTGAAACAAGCGCGCAATTCGATTTGAATCGGAATATTTCGGAGTCGTCCCTACTTCCAGGTTTTCCATCTCAGCTGCTGAAATAAGCGCAATCCGATTTGAATCGGAATATTTCGGACTCGTACCTTATGCAGTTACTTACGGCCGTGCGAATAGTCTTTTCCAAATTGGCCGCACGGCGGCCGTACGAATAGCCTTTTCAAAATTGGCCACACGGCGGCCGTGCGAATAGACACTACCTTTGAAGTATATGGATCGATGGCGCACACGTCGGAAATAAACAGTTCAGTATGTCTGCTGAAGACGAGCACTCTTTTTTTCAACTGGTGCATACTATAAATTCATGAGCCGTAACTCTAACGTTTCAGTAGAATGGACACATGATAAATGATTCAAATGTGAATTGTTAAAACTCGTGTGGTTAGATTGTCAACAAAATAGAAGATGCACTGTGGTGAGAAACCATACAAATGTGGTGTGTGTGGTAAATTGTTTTTCGTGAACGCTGGAGTAACAAAACATATGAAAATACATACTGATGACAGCCCATTCAAATGTATAATATGCGGAAAATTGTTTAAACATAACTCAAATTTGTCCACGCACTTGAGGATACATACTGGTGACAAACCATACAAATGTGAAATTTGCGGGCGTTTGTTTAGACACAGTTCAAATTTGTCAACACACGTGAAGACACATACTGTTGAGAGACCATACCCATGTGAAATATGCGGGAAATTATTTAGACAGAGCTCGAGTTTGTCAATACACTTAAGGATACACACTGGTGAGAAACTTTACAAGTGTGAAATATGTGGTCAATTGTTTTCATTGAAGTCAAAAGTGACAGTACACATGAGAATACACACAGGGGACAAACCATTTACCTGTAAGATATGTGGAAAATTGTTTAGTAAAAGCAGTAATTTGTCGGAGCATGCGAGGATACACACTGGCGAAAAGCCCTTCAAATGTGAAGTATGTGGGAAAATGTTTCGACAGAGCTCTGCTTTGTCAAAACACTCGAAGATTCATGCTAGTGACAAGCCATTCAGATGTGAAACTTGTGGAAAACTGTTTAGGAAGAACTCCGCTTTATCCGCACACTTGAGGATACACACTATTGACAAACCATTCAAATGTGATATATGTGGGAAATCGTTCAGACAGGACTCGAACTTGTCAAGACACATAAAGATACACAGTGTTGATGTACCATTATTAACATGAAATATGTATAATTTTTTTATAAACAGCAATAGTTTCCCGATACATTGGAAGATACAAAATGGCAGTGAACACTTTTAATGAGTACTATGTTGGAGATGTTTTAGAGTAAACAATTATTTGCCAATATGCACAAGGGTGCACACTGGTGACAACCATTAAAATCTGAAATGTGTAAGGAAAAATGAAATCCATTATATTTACAAATGTATGATAGGAAAACTCTGTCCTATGTTCACATAGTTGTATTTGGATATAATGCTTTGCAGAGTCAACAGACATAAGACTGTGAAGAGTGTCTGTATTTGACATAAGGATTTGCGAAGTCATCAGGTATAAGAATTTGTTGAGTGTCTGATACAAAGCATTGATTCACAGGATATAATTTACCATGTACACTAAAAGGGTAATAGAGAAAATAAAATGTGGTTCAAAGTTTTAAAGAGCTTATTGTAAATACTGAACATAAAAAGTAAGTTTTATTTTGAAAAATCAGTTTTAACATTAAATAGTATTTAAATACATGTACGTTTAACTTTTAAACAGTAGTTTAAAGAATTTTGTATAGCATCTAAAATATGTACTGCAGCTACTTTAATATGCACCATGTTGTTTTTCACGCACAAGTTTTGGAGGAAATATGGTATTCATTAGAAACAATCTTTAGGATGTAGGATTTATCATTTTATCTTATGCTTAAATAGATTAGCTACAAAAATAACAGTTATTCTCTTTAGTAATTCAAGGGGAAAAAAGAACATAAACCAACAAAATTCAGGAAGATAAAAATGACCACAATGTAGGACTTCTGACTATCAGCTTGGATGGGAAAATGTGCTGATATTTACAATGACTGAATTCAGAGCAGAAAGACCCTGAGATGTACATGTGGTTATTATAAGAGTACATCAGAACTTTAGCTTCCATTAATGTTTTCATTTCTGATTGTAGCCAAACAAATAGTGCATGCGACCTTGAAATCAAAACTTGGACAAAATGTCGTTGCAAATTTAGATAGGTATTTTGGTGTTAAACAGCAAACTGACAAAGATTTGAATAATATTATTTTAATGCTGAAATTGCTTGAACCGATAGTTTGGACAGTATAGTAGCCAAATGTAAGAAAGTTTGTGATGCATGGAATATAAATGTATTTTCTCGGTACACTTTATGAATCTCTCTTTCCTTAATTAAAGGATGTTTGTTCTTTCTCTATACAAATAGGAATTTCAACCACAGCAACACTTGCATCAATGCTATTTCTGTACTGCTAAACTTATGTTGGATCGTGATCATTCATAAATTTAAATGTATTGAATTTTTAATATATTTCCAATAGGGCTACTATGGGAGTTGAATTAGTTCTGTGACTCCTACAACCTCTCAATAGTGGATATCCGCCATTATTTTTATTGGCACTGTTTATTTCAAACTGGTGATAAAACTGTAACTTCAGGCAGCAAAACTGTCCAAGCAATCATGCTTATCTCATTATTATAGAACTATTAGTGCATTGTTTACTATTATTTTCATTTGTTTCTGTAAAATGTTATATGACCCCAAAATTTGGAGATGAGAAGTGCAGTGTCCTCGTCTTATATGATCCTGTGTGCACCACTTCATAGTGTTCCATGTTCTGTGGGTGCCTCTATCAATGTCAGTGCAAAAATGGTGCACATAATCCTTATATAATGAAGACTCCAAGGTCAGTACTAAAAATGTACACATTGTCCTAATATAATGAAGACTCCAAGGTCAGTACTAAAAATGTACACATAGTCCTAATATAATGAAGACTCCAAGGTCAGTACTAAAAATGTACACATAGTCCTAATATAATGAAGACTCCAAGGTCAGTACTAAAAATGTACACATAGTCCTAATATAATGAAGACTCCAAGGTCAGTACTAAAAATGTACACATAGTCCTAATAGAATGAAGACTCAAAGGTCAGTACTAAAAATGTACACATAGTCCTAATATAATGAAGACTCCAAGGTCAGTACTAAAAATGTACACATAGTCCTAATATAATGAAGACTCCAAGGTCAGTACTAAAAATGTGCACATAGTCATGTTATAAACATGACTCCAAGGTCAGTACATTGTCAAGTAATCAATCAAAGCTTCTCATGCTGAACTTTATTTTTCTCTTTATCCTGAATCGTCACAATGTGGTAACTAACATTATCAAAAAACCTTATTAGACCTGGTTAGGGCCTTTCCATTTATTAGTTATCAAGAGCTAAAATTTGGCCATGATGGTGTCTACTATATTATTTACAGAGAAATATATACAAATGTCTCCCACACACAAGCCATCCAGTCTGAATGCCGTGGTAAGGATACTTTCTGTGATCAGCAAAACTTTTGCTTTTGGTGTGCCTTATTCTCTAGAGTATCGTGACATACCTGGGTAAATGTCAGATATTGCCTCGACATACTGCTTCATAGGAAATTAAGATGAAATGTGCTGTTCACTTCAGTATGGTGTTTAACGTCATTTTTCAGCACACTATAGGCTATACATGGCGATCAGTATTAATGATGGAGGAAGAAGCCTAGAAAACCCCCGGAAAGAACCACTGACCCACGAAAAGCTACTGGCACATACCAACTGAACTTTCCACCGTGTGACTATCAATACAAATCACGTTATTATAAAATACATTCCAAGATGACTTCACGGCGAATAAGTTTTTGTTAAATGTTCACAGGCATTTTTTTGGCTGTAAACTGACCAGCGTGCAATGGAACACAGTTTTCACTTCCGGATCATCACGAAGACCTTATTACTCACTGTACACTGTCGCCCAAACACATACAAACACACCTAAGCTAATATTTTAAAGAATAAACTATTGCCTTTAAATCCATACCAATAATGCCTAAATCTAACTTTTGTATCACCACCAAAAAAGAGAC
Source organism: Unio pictorum (assembly GCA_030141615.1). Lineage (NCBI taxonomy): Eukaryota > Metazoa > Mollusca > Bivalvia > Unionida > Unionidae > Unio > Unio pictorum. The sequence goes on from JARLTB010000050.1 coordinate 6,578,061, forward strand.
CGGAAAGAATAGGTACTTTTGTGGGTACTGAACCAGAACAATGAATTGTGACCCGAGTCCATGAGTCGCATCTAATTTTCCTCTTTTTAACTTTCCGCCAGCTGCGGAATAGTTAAAAGAGCGACTTACGTAAACATACATGATTATCTTGTCTGATTAATAAGCGGTTTAATCCATACTACTGTAATTATCTTGTGTGATTAATAAGCAGTTTAATCCATACTACTGTAATTATCTTGTGTGATTAATAAGCAGTTTAATCCATACTACTGTAATTAACTTGTGTGATTAATAAGCAGTTTAATGCATTTATCTTGTGAGATTAATAAACAGTTTAATCCACAACACTAATTATATTGTGTAATTAATAAGCAGTTTAATCCATAACAATGTAATTATCTTGAGAGATTAATAAGCAGTTTAATCCATAACACTAATTATATTGTGTAATTAATAAGCAGTTTAATCCATAACAATGTAATTATCTTGTGAGATTAATAAGCAGTTTAACCCATAACACTGTAATTATCTTATGAGATGAACATTAAAATCATCTAAAGGCTACTTTTACATGACTTCAAAGAAACAGACACTCTACCAACTATATACGTATATAAGGAATTGCATTATGGCAAGCACTTCAGAGAGTCTGTTTTTCATATCAGTATTTAAATTAAATTGGTCACAGCGTATATGTCTATCATGAAAGTAGGGTTGATTTTTAGATATTGTCAAATAATCGATAATTCATAATAATAGCTATTACATAAATGTTTATCATTAGATTTGGGCACTTGTAGGTGCAGAAAAGTACGTCACCTGTTAAAATTGAGCCAGGAAACGGAATTGTAATAAAACTAATACAAAATAATAAACAAACAAAATTAAATACAATTTGCTAATAATTTCTTCGAAGACAAAGAGATTTTTAGGGGTAATTTTTCGTTTTATATTTAACCACAGAAATTGCATATGCGTGTGGGTGGTACGACTAATGGTGACAACGACAAAATAGGATTAATATCTGATTAGTTATTTAGTATATCTATTATTTAGTCATCTCCTTCAATACCTAAACAAATATTGCTCTGATTTATTGCAAGAGATAAAATAATATCTTCAGGTACATGTACAATAAAGCCATTTATCCCAGCTGGGTCAGACCTTTATATACATGCTCCATTTGATTGCTGATATCTGAGTATCAGTACCGAAATTTTGTGTAAATTCATCTTGACAATATTTAACATCAAGCTCTCTCTGGGTTTCAATATTTCTACAGAGCCCAAATTACATCCCACCTTTATTGTATAGGGACATCAATATTATTATTATTTTCTACAGAGCCTAAATTACATCCCACGTTTAATACATAGGGACAATTCTTATGGCAGTTATCACTGTTTACATCTTAAGGTATTACTATTCTTTTTATTAGATCTGTGCACATATGCTACTTGGTATTTGTTTTTCCGGTTTGATTTCATCTCATGATGATAATTTACGTCGATATATACTGTACAGTGTTATGTCAAGTTTTTTTCATGTCAGTGTTACGGCTATTGGATTTAATTTATTTATTTTTTTTAAATGTTAAATCCAAATTTGTTATTTTGCCTTTAAAATGAATTGATTGGGAGATTTTTTCTAGAATGTTCAGGCTGACTTAGATTCTCTAATTGTAAACAAGTTTTGACCTTGGCTTGTTTGACCTAAATCCTGACCTTGCTTTAGACATTGTCAACAAGCCTCCAAATCTATTGGTCAATTTCAAGGACAACATTTTTATTTTTAGTTCTTAGGGGTAGAAAAATCTAGAGTATGTTATTTTTAGTAAAGGTAGTCTCTTTCTGTGACCTTCCATGAACTTCTATCAATTTCTAGAAAAGCGCGTGATTACTTGTTTACTTCAGAAAAACAATATATATAGCTGTATTTTAGAAGCTGACATTAGTAGATGTTTGGGCTTTAAGATAAGTTGTGTATTATCTGTTTGAGTTAAATTATTCTGGACTTGTGTCAATTCGTTGGAAAAGAAGAATTATCTGGAAAAAGGACATATGTTTATGATATTCAATTGGATGATTAAAAACAAGAACTGTACCACGTGACATTGTCAGCCATTTTGGATTACATCGTCAAGATTCGAACCTGGAACTATTAGAACATTTATTTATTAGGACTTGCAATTCCATTAGTGGATTATTTTGTGAATTCTAAATTTGTTGGATTTGATTCTCTAAAACTGTAAGTTCAATTGTTTTATTTAAATAATTGTACTTAATAAAATCATTGTTAAAGTTTTACAAGCTTGTTAGTTTTCACTCTTTCTGTGTTGCTGCTTATTCGAGCCTAAGCACGTAACATAGAAATTGGTGGCTATCGTCTCGGGATTGAGATTTGAGATAAATTTGGATTTAAATTTGAATTTCCCCTAGTTTTTGAAAATTTTAAAACTTCAGTGAGACTGACACGCTTGTATCAAAATGACATCTAAGGTAGAAATATTTCTTTCTAATCCTACCCAGGAGCAATTAGATCTTTTCGAAAAAGATGAGTTGGTTCAACTTGCCAGGAAATACGATCTTTCTGAAGTGAAAGCTTCTTTAACGAAACAAGATATCAAAAAGATTTTGGTCCAGTATTTGGTAGAACAGGATGTTTTTGAACAAAGTGCTTTGATTCCAGTCAGTAAGTCTACACCAGACTCTGACATTAAACTGAAGGAATTAGAATTAAAATTCAAGATGGAATTAGAGTTGAAGAAGCTGGAATTTCAGAGAGAGAGTGAATTAGAGTTAAAGAAGCTAGAATTTCAGGAAAGGGAGAGAGAAAAGCAATTACAATATGAGAGAGAGGAGAAAGAGAAACAAATTGAATTACAAAAAGAACAAATGCGGATTGATAGAGAGAGAGAGGAGAAAGAGAGACAATTACAAACTGAATTAGAGTTTAAGAAACTGGAATTTCAGGAAAGGGATAAAGAAAGACAATTACAATTTGAAAAAGAGGAGAGAGAGAGACAGGAAAGGGAGAAGGAAAAACAATTACAATATGAAATTAGAATGAAAGAAATGGAGCTGGCAAGTGGGAATCATCATCATACTTCAAATCAAAATTTTGATTTAGCAAGGAATATTAGATTAGTGCCCCCTTTTAAAGAAAAAGAAGTAGATAAATATTTCATTCTTTTTGAAAAAGTTGCAGAAAATTTAAAGTGGCCAAGAGAGAATAGGACTCAGTTACTACAATGTGTAACTACTGGTAAGGCTAGTGAGATTTACACTTCACTGTCTGTTCAGCAAAGTGGTGATTATGACGTAGTTAAAGAATGCATTTTAAGAGGTTATGAGTTAGTTCCTGAAGCTTATAGGCAAAAATTTAGAAATTACAGAAAAGAAGCTGGACAAACTCATGTCGAATTTGCTAGACAAAAAGAGCAGTTGTTTGATAGATGGTGTTTAGCCAAGAAAGTCGAGCAAGATTATCAAACTCTCAAGCAAATTATATTAATTGAAGAGTTCAAAAACTGTGTCCATAATGATGTTAAAACTTATCTTGATGAGCATCAGATTGAAACCTTAGAAAATGCTGCTCGAGCTGCTGACGAATATTCTTTGACACATAAAGTTCCTTTTGTTAACAAGACTTCTACTCAACAATTTAATGGCAGAAAAGTATTTCCGCCTAATTCAAGCCCTTCTAAAACTCAAACTAACACAACTTTCAAAAATCAGACTTCGGAGAAGTTTGATTCTAGATCATTGTCTCTTCCGACGTGTAACTTTTGCAAGAAAAAAGGACACGTTATTTCTGATTGCTACAAATTGAAAAATAGGCAACAGAATCAAGATAGACCAGTTCCAAATGCTCTTATTTACAAGAGGTCAAGGTCACAGTCATGTATTGAAAGCAATACAATTGTTGGGTCTAATAAATCCCAGTCTGATTTTGATATGGAGAATTATGAACCATTCATATCGAAGGGTTCTATATCACTCTTGGGTGATTCAGCCAATCCCACCCCTATTAAAATTTTAAGGGACACAGGAGCTTCTCAGAGTCTTTTATTATCAGGTACTTTGCCTTTTTCTGAGAAGTCTTCTTCTAATGAAAGTGTTCTTATTCAGGGAGTAGAGTGCGGCGTTGTTAATGTTCCTCTCCATTGTGTAAATTTGTCATCAGACTTAGTATCAGGACCTGTGACAATCGGAACAGTCTCGGTTTTACCTGTTGAGGGAATAGATTTATTGCTAAGCAACGACTTAGCTGGAGACAAGGTTGTGGTTAATCCACTTGTAACTGACAAGCCTAATTTGGATCAGAAAGTTGATCCAATTGAAGAAGGAATCCCTGATATATTTCAAGCTTGTACAGTTACTAGAGCTATGGCAAAGAAAGCTCTTGAGAATGAAGTTGAAAAGGGCAGTATTCCCTTCGTTGACACATGCATGGGTCAGGCTTATGTTGTTGAGGGCAGTAATCCCTTATCTGATACCTGCGTGGGTCAGGCTTATGTTGAAAAAGCCAGTATTCCTTTAGCTGACATGAGTAAAGGTCAGGTTTTTGATGAGGTCACTTTTACTTTAGATCAATCAGAAAGTATTGATTATAGTGATCCTCTTTTGACAACTCATTCTCTTTATTCTGATCAGGGTGATGATTTTGAGAGTGATGTTACAGAAGGCAGCATTCCTTCAACTGGCACTTGTATAGGTCAGGTTTTTGATGAGATCACTTTTACTCTTGGTTTAAATCAATCAGAAGGTATTGATCATAGTGATCCTCTTTTAATAACTCATTCTCTTAATCAGGGTGATAAACGACAGTCACTTGTCGTTGAACAGGAAAAAGATCCTGAGATCTCCTGTTTGTTTCAAAGGGTCATAAATGAGACTGAAGTTACTGAAGTTACTGTCTGTTATTTCATTAAAAATGGAATTCTTATGAGAAAATGGAGACCTCCCGAGGTACCTGCTGGTGATGAATGGTCAGTGAACTATCAAATAGTAGTTCCAAAACCTTACAGACAGGAAATACTTAATCTGGCCCATGAAACTCCTTTGGCTGGTCATTTAGGGATTAATAAAATGTATCACAAGATCTTAACTCATTTCTATTGGCCAGAAATCAAAAGTTGTCAAATACTGTAGATCTTGTTATGCTTGTCAAATGGTAGGAAAACCCAATCAGAAGATACGTAAGGCTCATCTGCAACCTATTCCTACGTTTGATGAAACATTCAGTGGAATTATGGTAGATTGTGTGGATTCCTTATCTAAGACCAAGTCAAGTAATCAATTAAAGTTAAAAATGAAGCTAAGGTTTGAAAGAACTTAAATGGAGAGAACTTTTGAGTTTGATAATGGAGTTGTGTTACTCTTGTTCATTCTTCTTACTTTTCTTCAGATTAGATATTATGGCCCGTACAAAGTTAAGAAGAAAATGAATTAGTTAAATTATAGTATTAGTGCTCCTGGGATCTAAATAAATTATAGGAGTACCAGTATATTGAAAGAGATAGCCATGTTAAATATGTAATTAATTTAGTTGTACCAGTCCCTCTTAGTGAAGGAATATCATCAGGATTCGACTGATATTGGAGCTACGAATTGTTGGAATTCAGAAATTATAAAAAAAATTTTAGACCAGAAACTTTCACAGTTGCAAGTGCAAGAAAGAAATGAACTGAAAGTTATTAATATATGAGCACGTCCAGATATTCTTACAAGGACAAACAAAATTTTCATGACGTTGAGATTGAGAATTCCATGCAGGATGAGTCCACTCAAACAGGAATACTTGAAAAAGGAAATTCAGTATTTGCTGAAGAATGATTTTATCAAGCCCAGTAAAAGTGATTGGAGTTCACTATGCATACTGTTCCTAAACCGGATAAAACTTTCCGTATGTGCACTGATTAAAGGAAGGTGAACAGAGTGACAAAAACAGATTCATTCCCATTAACAAGAATTGACTATTCTATTGATAAAATCGGGAATACCAAGTACGTCACCAAATTCTGACCTTCTGAAAGGATTTTGGCAGATTTCACTACGGAAAGAGCAAAGGAAAACTCATCATTGCGACTCCAAGAGGACTCTACCAATATAAAGAAGTCCAATTCAACGTCTCGTAAAAATGTTCATCACTGGTCTAGAGATTTGTGACGTCATCATCTACAACGACACCTGGAAAGAACATCTAGCAACAATTCGATAATTCTTTAAAAAGACTCACTAATGTATGTTTGACAATTAATTTGCCTAAAAGTGAGTTCTGTTGTGATTGTGTGCCTTTCCTAGGACATTTTGTGGGACATGGACAAGTTAAAAATTTGAGGCTATTTCTTGACAATATAATTGTAGACACTCTTTCCCATGTATAATTTATTATATTGTGTAATTTATAACCTCAGATGTAAAATGGTTTGTGATAAAAAGAAAGTTTTATCATATAAACCTTTCTTTTTATTTTATGGGGGAAGGTGTTACGGCTATTGGATTTAATTTTTTTTTTTTAAAATGTTAAATCCAAATTTGTTATTTTGCCTTTAAAATGAATTGATTGGGAGATTTTTTCTAGAATGTTCAGGCTGACTTAGATTCTCTAATTGTAAACAAGTTTTGACCTTGGCTTGTTTGACCTAAATCCTGACCTTGCTTTAGACATTGTCAACAAGCCTCCAAATCTATTGGTCAATTTCAAGGACAACATTTTTATTTTTAGTTCTTAGGGGTAGAAAAATCTAGAGTATGTTATTTTTAGTAAAGGTAGTCTCTTTCTGTGACCTTCCATGAACTTCTATCAATTTCTAGAAAAGCGCGTGATTACTTGTTTACTTCAGAAAAACAATATATATAGCTGTATTTTAGAAGCTGACATTAGTAGATGTTTGGGCTTTAAGATAAGTTGTGTATTATCTGTTTGAGTTAAATTATTCTGGACTTGTGTCAATTCGTTGGAAAAGAAGAATTATCTGGAAAAAGGACATATGTTTATGATATTCAATTGGATGATTAAAAACAAGAACTGTACCACGTGACATTGTCAGCCATTTTGGATTACATCGTCAAGATTCGAACCTGGAACTATTAGAACATTTATTTATTAGGACTTGCAATTCCATTAGTGGATTATTTTGTGAATTCTAAATTTGTTGGATTTGATTCTCTAAAACTGTAAGTTCAATTGTTTTATTTAAATAATTGTACTTAATAAAATCATTGTTAAAGTTTTACAAGCTTGTTAGTTTTCACTCTTTCTGTGTTGCTGCTTATTCGAGCCTAAGCACGTAACATCAGAAACTGAGTCGTGTGAACGGAAATACAAGTTAACTGCAAACAATAAGAAACAATGACGACACCATTAAAAGGCTAGATAGTAGGGTGAATTATGTTTTATGATATGCTTTGGAGGGGCCCCGAGTGGCCGAGTGGTCTAAAGCGCTGTCCGTTACGGATCACTGCCATCTCACCTCTGCGTGGGTTCGAGTCTAAGATTCGGCTAATGTAGTTATGTGAGACAGCTAGCCAGTAGCTTCTCGTGTGTCGGTGGTTCTTTCCGGGGGGTTTTCCGGGTTCTTTCTCCACCATTAATACTGGCCGCCATGTATATAGCCTATATTGTGCTGAAAAATGGCGTAAAAACCACACAAAAAATGATATGCTTTGGGCTATTACTGAAAAATAACATGTTTTCGATAAGATCCTAATAAAGTCTCAGAATTGAATCCCAACATGTAATACAATACCGACTCGGCTACATCTTTTTCATGTTCCCTTCCATTCTTTGTGTAATTAATGTACTCCTGAATTTATGCCAGCGACTCGCAGAAATGGGTGGTGGACTCATGAGTTCAAGATGTGAAAAGTCAACGACTCTTCATGCTGAAACCCTGATGAAAGCCTTGATTTGTATGGTTTCTAACCAGCGTGTGTCTTGATACGTGATGATGAACTAGTCCTCTGGTTAAAACTGTTTTCAACACAATTTACATTATTCTATTTCGTCGTCTGTTTGCAACATTATGTGTGTTGAAAATTTATAATTACATGTAAACAATTTCCCATATATTTTACACTTGAATTATTTTCTACCAGTATGCACCACCATGTGTTGACTTGATTACTCTGACAAAGCAATTATTTCATATCGGTAGGGGTTGTCACAAGTGTGTGTGTGTGTGTGTGTGTGCGTGTGTGTGTGTTTGTGATTTGGACTTTTAACGTAGATTGAACAATTTTCAGTCATATTGCTACGATGTCTGCGGTGTGGCACTTTATAGTGATGTATAGCACTTGGCATCACGCTGCAGACATGTAGCATGATTTCCCACCCAGGCACACTATCCCGACACAAGGCTGAGCAGTCCTAAAAGTAACCTCTTAACGCCGAATGTCTAGCGAGGCAGCTGTTAGTACCATGTTACAAGTGTTCAAACATCTTAGTGTTCAAGGAGACAACTCAATTTTATCGTTGTGACTTAACCTTACAGAGTTATATCCCTTGCTTATATGTCTAGTTTGGCGTCGGTTATCTTGGAACACCTCTTTGGTACAAATTACAAGAATGAAAAAAATACAACAAAAAATAAAATAGTGACCGAGGAACCACGTGAATGGCAATTTCCAGCAAAAGAAGACTGAGCATCCCAAACCCCAATTATATACATGTATTTTGCATGGCTTACAGTAATCTTTCGACTTATCAACTCCGCAGTAGTTTGCATACTTCATATTAAGCCATTGTAATAGTTACCGGTACTAATTTTACAAAACAAATTCCTGCTTCTCATGCTGGAAAACAGTGGAATATTTCTTTTATAAGATCTAAAATTACAAAATTCGGATGTCAGATACGTACAATCTGTGAATCATATCACTAAGCAAATACAGGGGCCCCGAGTAGCCGAGTGGTCTAAATCGCTCTCCGTTACGGATCACTGCCATCTCACCTCTATCTGCGTGGGTTCGAGTCTCGGATACGTACAATCTGTGAATCATATCACTAAGCAAATACAGGGGCCCCGAGTAGCCGAGTGGTCTAAATCGCTCTCCGTTACGGATCACTGCCATCTCACCTCTATCTGCGTGGGTTCGAGTCTCGGATTCAGCCAATGTGGATATGTGAGAAAGCTTGCTAGTAGCTTCTCGTGGGAAGGTGGTACTTTCCGGTTTTTTTTTTTTTACGGGTTCTTCCTCCACCAATAATACTGGCCACCATGTATAGCATTATTGTGTGCTGAACAATGGCGTTAAATCCTACAACAACAGCAACAACTAAGCAAATATAATGTTATCTACAATTCAGTGACGCAAGAGATAACAAATACATGTCTCAGATACCTAATTATGCTCATCATATCAAACTTACTTCCAGAGGTTAACATATTTTGAAAGTAGATTACATTTTCAAAATATTTCTCTGGAAATGTATCTCTATTTTTGGAAAAGAAAGCATATCCTTAATTAAAATAGTGTTCAAGATTTTGTAGGAATGGTGTGTCACCTGTATTAATAATTGCATGTCCATCTGACCTCTCCTGTGGCATAGGAGTAAGAGAGTCAGTAACAAATGGGGGAAGTAGCGGGTTCGAATCTAGATCAAAGTCGAACGAAAACTTAAAAAAAAATGGTACTTGCAGCTGCCTCTCTTGGCCGTCTGCATTAAGAAGTTAAGTGTTCGGGAGAGAGAGAGAGAGAGAGAGAGAGAGAGAGAGAGAGAGAGAGAGAGAGAGAGAGAGAGAGAGAGAGAGATGCAACTAAAGTTATTTACTGCTTTAGGCCCCCAACCCATAGTACATACCATAATAAACAGGCTTTAAATGATAGAATGCCTAATGTAAACTACACTGTTTAGGAGTTGATATTGATACCTTTCAGCTGCGGATCTCCTAGTTTGAAAGCAAAATGCAAAAACTTGGAATATTTATCATTTTATCATTATGCGTATTGCCTGAGTGGATAAAGATTTTTAAACGTATTCATTGATTTGTAAACATATCCATTGATTGTTTTAAAAGTTTCAACTGAAGTTTGATATAGATCTCGTCAATATATTTTTATCTTAAATTGGTTTATGAAATTACAAAATTAAAGTCATCTTTTTCATACTTGATATTTTTATTTAAGACATGTTTTGCAATCTCTTCCATCTTTCAACTCTAGCGTGTCATCGTTGTTCAAATCATAAAATCATGTTTCGGACATCAAAATGTTGTAAATATGTTTTTTTCCGTCTTCCGAAAGTGAAATGTGGATATAATGTTAAATATTTCTCACGTTGCCATTGTTTAGTATAGAATTTTAAATAAGCAGTTACCTTTATAGTTAAATACACTTTACAATAAGATTTTATCGCATTTAGACCTGTAATATATTGGAAAGAATCAGTTCGACCTTTATCCTTAATTTCTTCATATCATTGTTAAAACGTCAAAGGGGCCTGTATTCCGATTGCAATGAACTCGACCGGATATCGTAAAACGGGTGTAAGAAGAGAGCTGAACTTCCGATCGGTGTCAGATAGGCATGCTTCAAAGGGAAAAGTTATATAACGTAATTTAGAAATTCTGACTGACGAAACAAATGATTGTCTTAGTAAAAAGTTTTTTTGAAACCACTGCTTATGACCATAGAAATTAAGGTGTACAGGATACATTATCATGACATTACAGAATACATTATCATGGCATTACAGGATACATTATCATGACATTACAGTATACATTATCATGGCATTACAGGATACATTATCATGACATACGGCAGTCTAGTCCTAACACTAACCTCTTAATTATGAGCGCCAAGTGAGGCAGCTGCTAGTACTATTTTTTATACTGGGCGGGACATGGCGTTATCTGTCTGCGGCATGATGCCCCTATAACATACATCACTATAAACTACCACACTGCAAACATCGTAAAGATATGACTAAAATATTTATTTAACTTTATGTAAATAACTACGATAAAAACCAAATCGTGCTAGTGCTCTCTCTCTCTCTCTCTCTCTCTCTCTCTCTCTCTCTCTCTCTCTCACACACACACACACACACACACACACACACACTTGCTTACAATGCCCTGAGCGTCACCAATATTCTCAACTCTTGTAGACATGAACAGGGAACTAAAAGAATCAAAGCAATTATTCCTTGCTGCTTTTGATTCACATAAATTTACTCTATTATAGAGCTTTTCCTTTAACAATTGCCAGAATTGTTTAGGGCAATTTCTTGATTTTACAAAAATTATCTTACCTTTTCATGTAATGACTTTTTCAATTGCCTGAATTTTTTAGGGTCATTTCTAGATTGTACAGAAAATTATCTCCCAATTATCTGACCTTTTCCTGTAATGACTTTTTCAATTGCCTGAATTTCTTTAGGGTCATTTTTAGATTGTACAGAACATTATCTCCCAATTTTCTGGCCTTTTCATGTAATGACTTTTTCAATTGCCTGAATTTTTTAGGGCCATTTCTAGATTGTAAAAAAAAAAAAAAAAAAAAAAGAAAACATATCTCCCAATTATATGACTTTTAGTGTAATGACTTTTCAATTGCCAAACTTTTTGTATTTTTATTTACATGTTTGCCTAATATGCTGACTTTAAGCTTGATGGGTTTTTTAATTAATTTTTGATTTTAATTAAAGCTATTGATTACTCCTCGTGATTACTGCTATAACGAAAATATTACACATACCAAGTTAGGTCTCGGCTTAATCTCGGATCTCCCACATCACCTTGTAGATCTCAAATACATATTACATCGCCCACATCAGCCAGGCGTAAGTTTTGATTATTTTTGTTTTTGTACGGTTTTAACGCCATTTCTCAGCACACGATTGGGCTATACATGGCGGCCAGTATTATTGGGGGAGGAAGAACCCCGGAAAGTACCACCGACTCACGAGAAGTTACTGGTAAACTTTCTCACTTAACTACATTAGCCGAATCTTAAGACTCGAACTCACGCAGACAGATGTGAGATGGCAGTGATCCGTAACAGAGAGCGCTTTAGACAACATGTTATATGGTGAGTGTATACATGAATTTACTCAGAATCAAGTGCCTGTACCACTCGGCCCCCCCCCTTTTAAGTTTTGAAATTGAATAAATGTTTTTGTGAAAACTAGGTACATAATTGATTCCGTAGCCAAGTTGATAGTAAAATTTGTGCGACGGAATAGAATTTAAAAAAAAAATAATAATAAAAAAATAAATTTAAAAAAAATATGGCCACAGGGGGGATCGAACCCACGACCTTCGCGTTATTAGCACGACGCTCTAACCAACTGAGCTATGCGGCCACTTGTTAGTGATGTGTATCAGACATAAATTATAAAAATGAGTAATTTGAAAGAGAGGTGGGGTGGGCTGAAATGAAGAGTGTCATTAACAATGAAGAACTACAAATAGGACGATTTCAAAATTTTTCCTTCCGATATCTTAAGCATGTATTTGCAATCGTCACTAATTAAAATTCCATCTCACGAACAAAATCGAACTTAATACTTCTATGTTTATTCCTATTACAATTATTATGTTTACTATTATTAAAATAAGTTTTATATTAGTGTTATTAAAATTATATTTATTATTATTAAAATTATTATTATAATATTATTAAAATAATTATGTTTATTATCAGCAACATTTTTCAATGTCATTCCCCCGATGTAGTGCCCACTGCTCCTAACGAGTACATTTTTTGCAACCACGGTAGGGACAGCCACTAACAATGCCGTAATGCAGAAAAGGAAAAGGTATTCTTCCTATAGTGGACGCATTTGCGTCACCTTAAAATTCGAGAACTTTAATGCGTGTTGTATTGTTCGGTAGTATTATTTTGATTAAGTTATGTTTGGCGTAATCACAAAGGGAAATCCCATTAGCTGTTTCGGATAAAGTTTCAGTGTGACTCCGCATTTGCTTCGTAATGCGTCCATTATATTTGTGAGTTGCTGATGCGGCCATAATAATGGTTTCTGGTACCCGTTTGAACGAATCAAAAACTCTCCTTAAGTTGATTTACCTGTTGTTGGTCCACATAAATATCTGAACCATGCGGCTTTCCATCTTGTGTGGCTACGCCATCCACATGGAACTTTGTTCGCCCTAAGACTGCTTCCTAGAGATCGGAGTTCCGGATACCATTGCATATGTTTGTATCGATGTTCATTTCACAGTTTATTGCTTTATTATGAGTTCCCAATCCCAAAAAGTATTATATGTGTTTCTAGATAGAGCTTACTTTGTAATGTGGATTTTTTCCATGATTACTCCATAAATACTAATTTATTCCATATTCCATGTGTGTATCAAATAACCGTGATGGCATTGTCAAACGGGGTTCATTGTAATAGATTGGAGGACCAAATCACGATATTCCTCTGTACAAAATGAGATGTTTGCATCATTGACTGCTGCATGTGTAGTTCTAATGATGGACGACGTTTACTTATATCTGTGTCTCTTTCGTTGACCAAACTCCTAACGTAATTTGTCGTTGTTGCATCAATCTGTACTTAATTGTCTTGTATGTATTGTAATAAATGTGGTGTATGCGCAACCCGTTCTAAGGAGTGCTTAGATTTGTGTGATTAATAGTGTGATTAAATGAATTCGCTGCAGTGAATATATTCATTTACTCAAGTAATTGGCCACTTTCTAGATGCACACGTCACAGAGTGAAGTGTTAGTAAGTTTTTATGATACCATGGTTCGCTATGGTAGTGAATTCAGGTCAAAACCGAATGAGTTAATCTGGAATAACATAGTCCATATTAAAATCTAGTAGCGCATTGGTTGTGTGACTGCAAAGGCAGTATTTACGGTAGAACATTACAAAAGAGAATAAATAAGAAGGGACTTAACAGAAACCATTTATGTCTCATTGATGGCGAAATGTGCCTGGAAACAATGGATGGACTGGCCTAAGGTGGCATTGTTAAAATAGTTCGCTGTTAGGTTATAGTTGAATAGTTTCTACGGCGCGAACTGCTGCCGGTACGGAAACCGAACGAAGAAATCATGCAGATGTGCGGTTGATGGATATTTGGCAGGTTGTGACATACGTGGTCTTGCATTGATTCGAGTAAAATTTATGTATAAAACAAGTACGTCAGGCTTTCTAATTTACAACTGATGTTCTATGGAAGTCTTTTGTTGAAATTTGGGGTAAAATTATGACTTTTAGCGGCAATTGTGAACGATTTTGACACCGCACGGTCATGTAAAGATCCCTGGCTTGCAACAGTATCAATTGCTCATGTCTAGCGTCCGAACGTTTCAGCACTTCCTCCCGATGCTTTATTAATATCATTAATACATTTGGCAGTCTTAACTATTGAGCTAATCTTTGTTGTTGTGTTCTCTGAGACTTTTCATGGTCCGAAATGTTATGGAATCTTGGCTATACTTTCTTTGTGGTGTAGTGCAAAAAATTGTTCGCAGCCAACGGTGATGTCTTTCTGTGCGAACTGTTGAAAATGTAACATATCTTTGACACAGTTTTGCGTATAACATGTACTCGCGAAGACGTTTAAGTTGATTCTGTCTGACTTTGCGTTGATAGGCTAGCAGCCTGTGCTGCTAAATTGCTTGCGGATTTTATCATTATATTAGCATTTTCCACACTTTTGATCTAAATAGTGGACATGTCCCCGATGTAAATATAGAGCGGTTAACAATAATAAAATAATAAACATATATATATATATATATATATATATATATATATATATATATATATATATATATATATATATATATATATATATATATATATATATATATATATATATATATATATGTATGTATGTGTGTGTGTGTGTGTGTGTGTGTGTGTGTGTGTGTGTGTGTGTGTGTGTTAACCGCTCTATATTTACATCGGAGACATGTCCACTATTTAGATCAATTGTGTGGAAAATGCTGTTCCTGTGTGACCTCTTAAACATGATTGTTCGGCGGTATAACATGTCCAATGCATATTTGCTAAACTATGTATGTCTGTGCCACGAAACATAATTAGCAAGTTAAAGATCTATCGAGTTTCTAGAGACACGAATGCGTATCATTGTGTGACATACTGTCCCTTTATGTCAACTTCCAGAAAATATTATCGCGGGATTATCTGGATGCTTAAGCAACACTTCATACAAGACGAAGTTTATCGTTCTTCTTTATTTGAATAATGTTTATCAATGGCAGGAGCTTTATCGAATGTGGAAAAGAAATCAATGGTAGACGACTTTCTTCTTGCCAACGTATCAAGCATTTTTTTTTAAAGTTCCTTAACATATCATAGTGTGGCTAATCATCGACTCAAATTGTTGGCTGCAGCTGACGGCGCAATTATGTACAACAAATAGCACTATAACCATTCCAAAATATGTTTCCGCAACAAGTGGGAATTTCCTAATCATGCCGGTTTGAATACTAACGCGCAGACGAATTTCGGAAGCATGACACTCTTCCTGTGTGGTCTTTACCTTGCCTGCGTAGACAAATCGTGTTTATAGAAGCAGCATTTTCTCTTTCTTATTGCCATGCTAAATATCCTTTGCTGTATAAGACATACATGTCTTTATAGTGTGTGCAATGACAAATGAAAACTCGATTTCAAACTCAAACTCTAATTCAAACATATAATGATCAGGCCGTAATTACTGAAACTATCCGGTGTAGGACTTTCAACGTTTATTAAAACAACGTAGCCCGAGGTGATGACTCTACCACATCAAAGAAGATACGGGGGAAACCGTGTATAGAACACTCGGAGATTTATTAGGCTACTTATACTGTAAGCCCCTTGCATTCGGCTGGATATACAAATTGATTCTAACAATTACCTGAAGGTAGGAGAAGAATCAGAAAATCGTGTAGATGATGCATGTTGCGCACATGCCATCACATACTAATCATGAAACGGAATCCGAGCAATTAAACTTGTAGATATAGATCTCATATATGACTTGGGTGTGATTAATTCTAAATCGGAGAAAGAATTAATAGATCGATCGTCAAAGTAGGTATGAAGGCGAATATTCTCATTGGAGGTAAATCATATTTATTGATATAATAAACAAACATATTTACAAAAAGCGTAACATCCAAAAGGATTTAGTCCTCTATTTATAACAGTTGTCAATCTTGCTTGAAAGGTGTAAACCCTTTAGCAAGTTCGTGAACGCGGCATTAATCATTTATGGGATTGCCGAAAAAAAATGGCTAGTCAAACACGTTGTGGCAAATTGATCTTTTGTTTCTTAACGATGTTCCGATACGTGGACATAATAGAGGTAAGCGTCAACTATTGTTGATACTGAGGATGGCATAATTTTGTCTTCTGTAGAATGAATAGTCCGCAATGTTTCGCTAAAGTTTGTTTTCGAATACCGTTTTAACTGTTAAATAAATCTCTTTAAAACCTGATCGTGGTATTTGTGTGCAGGTACGTGTTTATGTGTCTAAAATAATCCATCTAGACACACCGATGAAATCCAAGCATACCGGAGACTTTGCTTAAGAGCATTCTGATTATTAAATATTTAAGGCCGTTCTTGTGGTGGAAATATATGAGTTTTTAATGAAAGCACAGTGGTGACCTTGTGTGTAAAATCTATGTGCAATCCGTTCCACGTATTTGTTTCATGGTAGGCAAAGTTACGTTGTTCATTTGACCTCGTTTTAACGGTGAGAAAAAAAGAATACCTGTGTCGGAAGGAGAGCAAGTTTCTAGATGGAGTTTATGAATTAATGAGGTTAGATATATATATTGTATAGAAGCAAGTCAACCGATTTCGTGGCTTTGATTATGGTTCGGACGAGTAGCCAGTGAAGGTTAAAGGGTCCGGAGTAGGTGTGCTCTATTCTTTTAAGAGCCTTGCTTTTAATCATTTTAAGCTTCTGGAGAAGATACTGTGGCAAACCAGGTAGAAGTGCATAATACTAATCCAGTCTTGAAAGCAGTAAGAAACACGTGAGTGTTTTAGTGGCACCAACCAAACGAAAAGCGCGAATGGAGTTGATGAGTCTTTGTATTTTGTATGTGTTCATCACAAGTTGGTATAATGAGAGTGAGTGACACCTAAGATGCATACTGACTGCTTGAATTTAGAGTTGATATTACTGATATTTATTGTTTAAAGTAAAGAATGTGAATGAGAAAGTATTTTGTGATGAGTGTGATGACGTTAGTGATAACATCATTCATCCGCAATTTGTTATATGATCATCTATGATTGCACATGTAGCTTTCTACGCTTGGACGATTGGGCAGCTATTTGTGTATATGTGTGCTAAATCAGTGTACAATTGGTGAAACACTGGATGTCGATCTATGATTCTAGAATAAAGAGAACGGGGCTTGGAGCAGATACTTGCGGAAGAATAACAAATGTGCTTAAATTGTTTCCAATTACGGACACAATCTGTGTCCTGATACCCTATATAACTTCAATCATTTTAAGGCTATATCGTCAATAACAAATACAAGTTTTCCAATTTCATTGTTTTTGTCACTTTATTTTCTGTAGTGTAGTCATATATCATTATTGATGCATAGCCTTAAAGCAATCTTTTTTAGCAGTGCCAAGCTGGTTCTTAACACTAATATACCATGAGCAACATGTTTGAATTGATACTCTGTACTTGGTTGCTGGGTCATGTTTGTTGAGTAATAAATGTAAGCATTTATCAAGTGTTATTATTGCACGAGATAACCATGTTGCTTGGATTGCTTCAATGACATGCATTAGGTGGGTTTGATTTATTTAGACGACGTTTCTCTTAGTAGCAAACATAAATAGATAGTTAGGGACGGATATGTTGAGATGACATATAACGAAGAGGTGATCTGGTGCAATTTCCGAAAATAGCTATGAACAGTGGCGTAGCGACGGGGAGGGGGGGGGGCATTCGCCATGGGCGCCGGTGGCTAGGAGGAGCCAAATGGGGCCCAAATCGGCCCAAAGTAGCAACATAACTGCGCAACAGGGGCAGCCGGGGGCGCAAATTTGAGTGTTTTGCCCTGGGCGCCAAATATCCTCGCTACGCCACTGGCTATGAAGACTTAGAATATTGTCATCGGGTCAACGCAGAATACGACCTACAATGTGACCATATTAATTGGTGGATTGGCAAGCTGACTAATATGGAAATATGATGTTTTATGTGTAAAACTTTCTAGGAGAGTCAAAAGGAAAGTTGAAACTCGAAGGAAAATCAGGTTGCCACCAATATATTTTCCAACTTCCTGGAGGTTAAGATACACATACATAAATAAATATTCAGTCAGCTTGGTTTCTTGACTGGGAGGCGGACAGTAGAGACAGACACAATTAAGTCTACTTTGTTCCATCGTCAGGAAGGGATTGACTAGGGTAATCGATGTTTGCTCAAAATTGAATGCTATCGTGCAATAAAGTCGGTCAATTGTGGAAATCTTTTGAGATGACACTTACACTGGAGTAGCATGGGAACGACTTGATGAAAAAATTGTATGGTGCTATATGCAAACAATATGGTTAAATGCCTGATTTTCTAACCATGTTGTTGTAAGGTAAAACGTAAATATCCTGATCTTCGATAAAGTTTAAAGTTAACGGTTTATCTGCGCCTTTCCGGTCGTCATATATATATATATATATATATATATATATATATATATATATATATATATATATATATATATATATATATATATATATATATATATATATATATATATATATATATATATACACACGTGGGACTCCTTGGGTTACATGAGTTTGCGTGCCGCTTAATTTTTACGATTAACAGGAGAGTAAGGAGCTCTGAAAGCCCTCATCGGTCTTCATTTGTACCATGATATTACGGTGTAATGAAGTCAGCATATGTTTCGTTTATTTGAGACATGTGTTTCTTTATGATAGGAATTACATTTGTTTCGTGTGTTCCTGATTTGTGAATTCCCTACCGTGTAATAGTTTTTAGTTTTGGTACACTTTCCTTATTTACCCAAAGATTTGCAGATTCGTTTTGCCTTACAGTAATAATTGATTTTGCGACCTGGACTGGGTGTCTGGACAACATGAGTCTTTAAATCAAACCAGTCATGATCCTTAATGGCCAAACACGATTTTTGTCGAAAAGCAATTATCTTGGGTACTAAAGAAATCCCTGTATGATAAATATTTGTGTGATCTTTGTTCTTTTTATTTCTTGCCGTGTGTTGCTATATTGTGTGTAAATTATAGAAGTTCTATTTTATGAATGCTGTGCAGTCTGATTACAGTCAGATTCCCGCTGTTCTACGTCAAGATCTGATAGCGAGCACTTATAGGTCATGTTCTGTTATCTTATATTATTATCATATTCACTAATCCTATCAGCGAATCAGATGAAGCCTTATACCTTTACCTTTGGGAAACTTTCCTGATTGGCTAAAGATCATCAATGTGTGCCGCATGATGTGATTTACTTTGAAATTTATAAAATATGCATTTCCATTGGCTAATTCAAAGGTCACCAGACATGAACCCCAAGCGGTCGCTGTCGTATCTTCATCGAGGACAGTGTCGATGTTATATTAACCAGATAAATTTGCTATACTGTATGTGCGCTTTAAATAAAAGTTAAGTTACTTTTTGCATTTGCCAAATGAACATTGGGCTCCAGAATGCCCACAACATCAAAGCAAAAAAAAGGAGAAAAGATTGAATGAGAAAAGAGATACATAAAAACAAACAAAATATAGGAGAAAAGATTAATATGCCTGTTATCATTCTCAGGAATTAAAGGACATTAGTCATCAAGTGGCTGAGTAGTCATAATCGCTCTTCGTTATAGATCACTGCCATCTCGCCTCTGCCTGCATGTGTTCAAGTCTAAGATTCAGCTAATGTAGTTATGTGAGATAGATTGCCAGTAGCTTCTCGTGGGTCGATGGTTGTTTCCTGGGGTTTTCCCGGTTTCGTCCTCCACCAATAATACTGGCCGCCATGTATAGCCTATCTTGTGCTGAAAAATGGCGTTAAACCCTACAACAACAAGAACAACATAGTCTTCATCATCTCTCAAGAAATACAAAAATCATAAAAGAAGCGAGAGGGATGAAAAAACTTCGGAAACGGGATAACCTATCTCCGTCACAAATGCAAGTAATCAAGACAACTATAAGAAAAGGCAGATGATGAAGCCATTTAAGAGTTGTTTTAAAAGAAAATATAGTGAATGAAAGAAAGACGAAAGTTGACTTTAGTAAGGTGTTGTGAAATTTTCATTTTGAACCTAATCGGAAAGAGAATATACCAAAGAAAGTGTATGTGTTTGTCTTGATTTGTTTTATACCATATATAAGTTGCTCAAACACAATGACACACGCAACCATTGTCTCAAGGGGACAAGGAAGACGTGGATGGTCTGGAAAAGGAAACTAGTTCTTTGTTTTTGACTTAATCATGGACTTTAAATAACTAGCTTTAACCATCTCACGCCCATTCCACGACCAAATATTGCTCCTCCAGCTGTTATTGCTGCTTTGATTGTGATAGCAGTAACTGTGTTGATGTTATCACAATGGCGTGGCTACATTAGATTATGGAACACCTGTATAGCAGATGAAAGTTCGTTTTCCTTAAAATGATTTATAAACTTCAGATACATTGGTTTTGTTACACAACTCATCTAAATTGCTTTGTAGCACACATGGCATTTTGTTTTACTGTCATCCATCTGTCCGCCTCGAGACTATTGTATGTTTCCATCTTAACAATCGCTTCCTCCTCTTCTGGCTATTGTTGATTTTAAAAAAAAATATTTGCTTCTTTCCGACTTTATTAGAAAAACTATTTTCTACTGTCTCTTTTAGAAATCCCTCACCAAAAGGTAGCCATGGAAACAGTGTGAAGGTACTACTATTGGCGCATGCAATAATTCTTGACTAGACGGCTACAAATTAGCTAAATCCAAACTAAGGTCAGGAAAAACGCATGTTGTAATATTTCTTTATTAAGACAGAATATAAAAAATTCGAATGTTAATTATTTAAAAAATCATTTCACTAAGTAAACTAATTCTATAAAACATCTTACGTCGCAGAATATACATATAAATGTGAAATGTGAGTTATTATGCAATACAAAAAACTCAAGTTACATCTCACAGATCGTATCAAACATGTCTGAAAATATTTAAAATTAGCCACAATATATTCATGAAATCTTCTCATATGTTTGCAAGAGCAGTCTTAAGAGAAATCAATTTTAAGATATGTACCAATCAGCATCCCACACCTTAAAACTTTATCAATTAAATGTGTTTAGGTTTCTAAAAATAATTATTTGTAAATAATTTGATAAATGTGAGCACTTGTTTGCCAAAATATATAAACGTACTAAAATCAATATATGAAAGGTACTACGAGCAAACAAATCTGTTATGTTGTATAAAATATCCTATCCGTATTTACAATACTGCACAGTGTTTATGATACACTGCACTTGTAAACTGTTAATGATACACTGCACTTGTACAGTGTTAATGATACCCTGCACTTGTACACTGTTAATGATACCCTGCACTTGTACAATGTTATGATACCCTGCACTTGTACACTATTTATGATACCCTGCACATGTACACTATTTATGATACCCTGCACTTGTACACTATTTATGATACCCTGCACTTGAACACTGTTTATGATACCCTGCACTTGTACACTATTTATGATACCCTGCACTTGTACACTATTTATGATACCCTGCACTTGTACACTATTTATGATACCCTGCACTTGAACACTGTTTATGATACCCTGCACTTGTAGACTATTTATGATACCCTGCACTTGTACACTATTTATGATACCTGCACTTATACACTATTTATAATACCCTGCACATGTACACTGTTAATGATACCCTGCACTTGTACGCTATTTATGATACTCTGCACGCGTACACGGTTCATGATAACCTGCACGTGAACAATATAAACGATGACTTGCATGTGTACAGTTTCTAAAATTATCGCATCTAATCGATTGATTCCTCATTTTGCTTTGTACACTTATAATACAGAATGAATTGTTTATACAAGTTTTTACGGACTTAAAAGGTGCCTTGGTTGCACCGACAAAACTTAACTGCAATTATTGTGTCTACTCCATGCGTTTCAAAATCGTACATCATTTTCAGCATGTTGCAGAGGAGAATAGTAATTATTCGACTCTAATTACGATAACACTTTATAATGTCATTGCTCACAAACTACAGTTTGCTCTGGTATTTCATAGAACAACGAATGCTAGTTTTTCCAGCTATAGGAGAAATCAAAGCAATTTTAAACAGCAACTCCATATGTTTCACCCAAATAGAATGTTCAGTACGCATGAGTGCCATGTTATGTACACCACAGTAAATGTGCAATCATTGTATTGACCTCGCAAAGGACCTTTTAAAAAATGAAATAATCACGTTGCAGATATAATGAAAGTTAATTTAATTATATATGTTTGTTTGGCAGAGACAATGTATATTCGTTTTGACAATAATATGCATCTTCATGTTTACTGTCACCATTGTGCGTCTCTATGTGACATGTCACCAGTGTGTCTTCATGTATATTATCACCTTTGTGTACTGTCTGTCGTGTTTTCATGTGAACTGTTAATTTAAAGTTTATATTAAAAAAAAGGTTCTGCATATTTCAAATGTGATTCATATGTCACTAATACGTAGTTTCGTTTGCAGTGTAAGGTCAGACGTTACTTGAAGCAAATGGCAGCTTAATTGAAATTTGTATGGTTTTTCAACAGTGTCCAAAAGAAAATGCCAACTAATCTAACGTTGATGTCAATGAATTTACACCAACATGTTTATCAGTCCGCTTTGTCAAATTACACTAATTTTTGTAACTAATCATTTAATTTTGTGGTTTGTTTTGAACAAGAGCTATGGTAGCATCCAGCCGTGAACACTACAAACAGAACAGTTCTCCCTTAGACCGATTTACCTTACGAATCATATTTTTAAGAATGTTTTTTTTTACATCTATAGTCTGTACAAAGATTATCTCATTATTCACTTTTATAACCAGCCATTTAACAGTGTGGTTTGTTATCTACAAGAGGTATGTTGGGGGTCAAAAGTTGTTTTTCTCCGTAATTACCAGCCAGCTGTCACCATCGCAAACTGAACCGTTCTCCCTTAGACCGATTTACCTTATGAATCATTTTTTTAAGAATGTTTTTTTTACAGCTATAGTCTGTAAAAGTATTATCACATTTAGCACTTTTGACTTGTTTGACATAGATATGTGATGTGCCTTGTCACATTTCATTTTAAACGATTTACCAAATAAATCACATTTGTAAGTTTTGTTACCAGCAGCTTTGTGTCAACCCAGGTGTCACGAAAACGATTTACCATGTCGATCAAATTTTTATGATTTACCACCGGTGTGTTTGTTCGAGTGTATTGTGAAACGGGAGGCATGAGTAAACGATTTACCTCATATTTTACATTTGAATGACTTTTCACCTGTATGTATCCTCGTATGTCTTTTCAAATGGTTTTTCTCCCTAAACAATTTCCCGCAGATATCGCATTTGAATGGCTTTTCACCGGAGTGTATCCTCAAGTGTTTGTACAAATTATAACTCTGGTTAAACATTTTGCCACATATGTCACATATGAAGGGTTTGTCACCTGTGTGTATCTTTAAATGTCTGTTCAATGCAGTGGTCCAGCTAAACGATTTCTCACATATTAAACATTTGAACGGTTTCTCACCAGTGTGCACAATCAAGTGTCTTGACCAGGTTTGTTTATACTTAAACATCTTTCCACATGTACAACATTTAAACGACTTTCTTCGATGTGCATCAGAACTTGTTCCTTCATTTATCTGGTTTTCATCTATACTTGTTCTTTTATTTGCTTGGTGGTCATCGGCATTTGTTTCCTCAATCACCAAGTGTTCATCAGAAATCACTACTTCATTCGACTGGTTTCCGTCAGTAATCACACCTTGATCATCAATCCGATGTTGATCAGCAATCACTCCTTGATTCGACTGGTGTTCATCAGTACCCACATCTTCATTCGACTGGTTTCCGTCAGTAATCACACCCTGATCAATTCGACGTTCATCAATATTCACGATTTCATTCAAATGGTGTTCATCAGCGCTCACTTCATCATTCGACTGGTGTCCATCAGTACTTACTCCTTCATTCGACTGGTGTTCATCAGCTCTCACTCCTTCATTCGACTGGTATTCTTTAGTACTCACTCCTTCATTCGATTGGTGTTCATCAGTACTTACTCCTTCATTCGACTGGTGTTCATCAGCTCTCACTCCTTCATTCGACTGGTATTCTTTAGTACTCACTCCTTCATTCGATTGGTGTTCATCAGTACTTACTCCTTCATTTGACCGGTGTTCATCTGTACTCACTCCTTCATTCGACTGATATTCATCAGTAATCACTCCTTCATTCGAATGGTGTTCATCAGCTCTCACTCCTTCATTCGACTGGTATTCTTTAGTACTCACTCCTTCATTCGACTGGTGTTCATCAGTACCTACTCCTTCATTTGACCAGTGTTCATCTGTACTCACTCCTTCATTCGACTGATATTCATCAGTAATCACTCCTTCATTCGACTGGTGTTCATCAGTAATTACTCTTTCAGTCGAATGGTGTTCATTAGCACTCACTCCTTCATTCGACTGGTGTTCATCAGCAGTCAAACCTTCGGTAATCCCATGGTTAGCAATACTCTTTCCTGCATTGTTCTGGTGTTCATTTATAGTCACATCTTGATTAGTCTCGTGATCATACGTACTCACTGTTTCATTCTTCTGGTGTTCATTAGTAGTCGCTTCTTCAGTCATCAGGTATTCATCATTACTCACTCCTTCATTAATCCGATGCTTATCAGTACACACTTCTTCATTCGTCTGGTGTTCATCAGTATCCAGTGTTTCATTCTTCTGATGTTTATTAGTACTCCATCCCTCATTCGTGTTTTGTTCCTCAGTACGTTCTCCTTCATTCATCTTGTATTCATTGGTACTTGTACCTTCATCTATATGGTGTTCGTCACAACTGGTGTCTTTATTCATCTGGAAAAATAGGATTTACTATTAGTAGGCATTAAATACTTGCTCCAATCATTAATTAAAATGACACTGGAAACACGAAGAGCAAAACTCATGTATAGTGCAGTGAGACAGTAAATATCATTCTTAGCCACATTCCAACTCGGGAAGGGATTAAGATAGAAACGTTATGGTCATTTAAACATGTAATGAACTATGCTGAACTTGATTAAAGTTACATAAATGTCTAAAGTCTTAAATTAACACATATAAACTCATACCCTTCAGAGAGAGAGAGAGAGAGAGAGAGAGAGAGAGAGAGAGAGAGAGAGAGAGAGAGAGAGAGAGAGAGAGAGAGAGAGAGAGAAGTCGGTGATAATAGATGGAGAGAGAGATGGATGATGCATCAAAGTCGATGTTACAGGCATTATTGTGCAGCAGACTCGCCCTCGTGTTGACCAATTTCTACTCATATATATATATATATATATATATATATATATATATATATATATATATATATATATATATATATTACACATATATATACATATATATATATATATATATATATATATATATATATATATATATATATTACACATATATATACATATACATATACATATATATATATATACACATATATATACATATACATATATATATATACACATATATATACATATATATATATATATATATACACATATATATATATATATATATACATATATATATATATATATATATATATATATATATATATATATATATACATATATATATATATATATATATATATATATATATATATATATATATATATATATATATATATATATATATCACCATAATTCAACGTTACCTCTAGCACATTGAGGGCGGACAAAAGACTGCATGAAGCCAAGGTTCCAGAGTTTTCATGGCAAATAAATACATGACCAGGCGTTAGTGGTGCGCATAAATCTTGTTTTGTGTTTGTCCTTATTTGTTTATTTATGGACGTAGGTATTGTGAAAAGTTGATCAATGCACAACAGATGGCACAAATGTTTGAAATGCAAGGACGCATTAGTCGTTTGCATGACTTGCATGCTTTTTCGAATTCCACTCTGTTTAGTTGATCGCATTTCATATTCGGAGTTAGAGAATAACCTACTAACCTTTCGCTAGAGAATTTGTTCCACTTTGAAAGACCTTAAGAATCTGTTCTGGGGTTCAGATATAAAGAACATATTATATCCATTACATTATACTACATTGAAAAATATCCTTAGATGGAAGAAAATTTCTTTTCTGAGAATTAAATTAATCGTCCTTTAAAAATGATACATACGATCTTACTGTACTATACATTTGCCATGGGCCTTATTTCCATTGCGAATTTATTTGATCTGTGGAGAAATGTCATACCGGATATTTAAACAGTAATGTCATACTGGCTAATCATAGTAATAGCATAAAAACTAATCATATTAATATCGTACTGGCTAATCATAGTAATGTCATAGTGGTTAATCATAGCAATGTCATAGTGGTTAATCAGATAATAATGTAATACTGGCTAATCAGATAGTAATATCATACTGGTTAATCAGATAGTAATATCATACTGGTTAATCAGATAGTAATGTCATACTGGTTAATCAGATAGTAATGTTATACTGGTTAATCAGATAGTAATGTTATACTGGTTAATCAGATAGTAAAGTGATACTGGCTAATCATAGTAATTTCATACTGGCTAATCATAGTGATGTCATACTGGCTAATAATAGTTATGACATACTGTCTAATTATATAGAAATGAGATACTGGCTGATCATATAGTAATGTCATACTGGTTATTCAGATAATAATGTCATACTGGCTATTCAGATAGTAATGTCATACTGGCTATTCATATAGTGATGTCATACTGGCTATTCATATATTAATGTCATACTGGCTATTCAGATAATAATGTCATACTGGCTATTCAGATAGTAATGTCATACTGGCTATTCATATAGTGATGTCATACTGGCTAATAATAGTCATGACATACTGTCTAATTATATAGAAATGAGATACTGGCTGATCATATAGTAATGTGATACTGGCTATTCAGACAATGATGTAATACTGACTAATCAGGACAGTATAATGTCAATCTAGCTTATCAAGTATTCTTGTCATGATGGCTAATCAGATAGTAATCATACTGCCTTATTATATTACTGTATATTCTGGTTGATCATATAGTAATGTAATGCTAACTAATCAGAAAGTAATGTTATACTGGCTAATCAGATAATATTGTCATCCAGGCTAATCAAATATTAATGTTATATTGGCTAATCGGATAATATTGTCATGCTAGCTAATCAAATAGGAATGTTATACTGGCTAATCAGATAATATTGTCATGCTGGCTAATCAAATATGAATGTTATACTGGCTTATCAGATAATATTGTCATACAGGCTAATCAAATAGGAATGTTATACTGGCTAATCAGATAGTATTGTCATGCTAGCTAATCAAACAGGAATGTTATACTGGCTAATCAGATAATATTGTCATGCTGGCTAATCAAATAGGAATGTTATTCTGGCTAATCAGATAATATTGTGATGCTGTCTAATGAAATAGTAATGTTATACTCGCTACTTATAGTATTGTCATGCAGGCTAATCAGATAGTTATCATACGGGTTAATTATTTAGTAATGTCATACTGCTTAATTATTTAGTAATGAATATATTACTGGCTAATCATATTGTACTGTGATACTGGCTAATCAGATAGTAATGTCATACTGGCTAATCAGATAGTAATGTCATACTGGCCAATCAGATAATATTGTCATGCTGGCTAATCAAATAGGAATGTTATTCTGGCTAATCAGATAATATTGTGATGCTGTCTAATTAAATAGTAATGTTATACTCGCTACTTATAGTATTGTCATGCAGGCTAATCAGATAGTTATCATACAGGTTAATTATTTAGTAATGTCATACTGCTTAATTATTTAGTAATGAATATATTACTGGTTAATCATATTTTACTGTGATACTGGCTAATCAGATAGTAATGTCATACTGGCTAATCAGATAGTAATATCATACTGGCTAATCAGATAATATTGTCATGCTGGCTGATCAAAAAGGAATGTTATTCTGGCTAATCAGATAATATTGTGATGCTGTCTAATGAAATAGTAATGTTATACTCGCTACTTATAGTATTGTCATGCAGGCTAATAAGATATTAATATCATACTGGCTAATTATATTGTAATGGCATAATGGCTAATGATAGTAATGTCACCCTGCCTAATTATGTATTAAGGTAATATTCGCTAATCAGATAATGTAATGTAATGTCATGCTGGCTAATCAGATAGTAATGTCTTTCTGGCTAATCAGATAATAATTTCATACCAGCTAATCATATTTCTGTCATACTGGCTAAACATAGTAATGTCATACTGGCTAATCAGATATATAATCATACTGACTAATTATATTACTCTCATACTGGCTATTAAGGTATTATTGTCATGTTGGCTAATCAGATAGTAATATTCTACAGGCTAATGATAATAATGTTATACTGGCTAGTCATATTAATGTGATAATATCTAATCAAATGGTGGTGTCATGGAGGCTAATCAGATAGTTTGTCATACTGGCTAATTTTATTATAATGTCATACTGGCTAATCATAGTAATGTGATACTGGCTAATTATATTGTAATGTCATACTGGCTAATCAAATAGTAGTGTCATGCAGGCTAATCAGATAGTAATGTCATACTGGCTAATTTTATGGTAATGTCATACTATCTAATCATAGTAATGTGACTGGCTAATTATATATCAACGTTATACTGGCAAATCAGATATTAATATCATGCTGACTAATCAGATAGTAATGCCTTACTAGTTAATCAGATAGTAATATCATGCTGGCTAATCAGATAGTAATGTTATACTGCCTAAGCAGCAGAGA
Source organism: Unio pictorum (assembly GCA_030141615.1). Taxonomy (NCBI): domain Eukaryota; kingdom Metazoa; phylum Mollusca; class Bivalvia; order Unionida; family Unionidae; genus Unio; species Unio pictorum. Next base: position 6,607,164 of record JARLTB010000050.1, read on the forward strand.
GGGTGAACCCTACAAATTTTGGAGGCGTCGATTCGATGATCTGAGGCTTCTACCAAATAGTAAAAAAAATGACGTCTATTCGATAAAATAAGATTTCCTTATATACGCCAACGTTGTTGTCATCCACCCTCTCTGCTGCTACAGGTTAACCAAATATTTGATCCAGTCTTTAGGACGAAAATCATTTATGATTTCACAAACAAACTAATCGCTAACACCTCCTCTTGTAGATCAATTAAATTATTTGACTGGTCGGTGAGTCGGAAATTAATTCTCGTTAACGAATTATTATGGCATCGCATGTAGACAGGATTAATTGGGTTTTCAATAATTAGTTATCCTGGAGGAGCTGTTGGTGCAAACGAATAAAGAATATATCCCTGCTGAGCTTGATTTGATTGCTCTAGATTAATTTGATAGCTTCCTTCAATTACATCACATACTAAATTGAGCGCAATCACCGTTGAAATATTCACATTATGCGGGGCAATATGCCTACTGCCACCATCTGGATCATTATTATATTTAAGGATAGTTGAATCTGGTTTTTGTAATATCGCGATAATCTTAACAATTTTTGCTAGTTCATCAACGTTATATCCGGGAAACTTGAAATTACGCAGATTGTCTTCTGTGATATTGTAATCGGTTAGGAATCGTTGTTAATTGTCGCTGTTGTCATTAATTATTGTTTGAATAATTAGTTCATAGATATATTCCATATCAGATATAAGTTGATTTATTATTTCAACGTGTTTTTGCGATTTTGTTTTCCGTAGTTGTTCTAGTTGTGTTTCATATAATTGTTTAATTTCATTAAAATAACCACGGACGTCAGTTAGCGTAAATGAAATAGTAACAGATGAGTCGGCTGTTCTTTTAATGATAAAATCCCATTGCAATGTGTCTTTGTTGGTAAATATAAATCTATCGCTGATTCTTCCTTTTCTTATATCAGATAAATTATCTCGATAACTGGGATTGATTTCATGATATGATTTTACGTCCGTGGTTAAGTCGGCGGTGGATTTCTCCGGTTGTTTTTCGGGCCATCCTAACACTGTTCTTAACGAGCTGTTATATATATCTACAATGTATCCCTCTGTGCTTATTTCGATCGACGACGAGAGCGTCGGTTCATGAAGTTTAATAGCTATTTTTGATTCTTTTCCAGTGATTGATTTTATTCTACGCTGAATTTCAGCATCGATTTGCTCAATTTGGTACGACCCAGTTGGTAACGAAACAGTTTCCCACGCTGGAGTACCATCGGGTTTATTCTTATACGAGAACACCAGTGCGTTATTGGGTTGCTGACCACCAAATGCAACCGATCTAATATTAGGCCAGCTATGATACACTCGTAATTTTGCCAGCGCTATCTCACGCACTGGAATCGGAGAAGGGAAGTTCACACTAAATTCAGGATTTGTTGATGTTATTGATATCATGCTTGTTCGTATCGTATTCTCCGCGATTCGTTGAAGCAGTTGCAATTCGTTGAATTGTAGTGACATTATTGTTAACGCTGTCTTCAATTTCCAATTTCAACATCGCGGAGTTATACAACTGGGTCATAGTGGAAAATTCAACATCGGATATGAACGAATTATCTATCGACAGCGAGATCAACTCGGATAATTTCGAGTACGCGTCAAATACCACCCTGTACCGAGCTGTATAATCACTGAGTTTTTTCTGAGAACACGATGATAATTTTTTAGTTATCGCGGTGGCGACTGCAGCAATTGTTGTTGCCGCGGAGATAGCAATTGGAACTGCAATCGGAGCCATCATGGTCACCGTCGACATAATAACCCCAGCGCTGGCCATCACACCGGATACCGATTACACGGTGATGTCGATGATTGCTACGCTGCGTCGGTATTTTTTCATTTTTTCACGATAACGCTCAGAAAGTGATTTCAAGTTCGCGGAAAACTCTTTCACGGTGTTGAATCGATATTGCGATGACGCCGTCATCTGCGATTGTGATTCCATTGACTCTGTCAACGGGATTATTATCGGTTCAATTGATTTCGTCGATGACTTCGTCATTGACATTGTTATTTTAAACCCGCTAGTGTTTTCAATTATTCGCCATCGCTAAGGGTCAGGGCAGGCCAGGTAGGTAAATGGGTTGGGATGTCGTAGGTATGGTAGCTTCAGCCGGAAAAATCATCTACAAGTTCTAAACACCAAGTTATTTTTGATCTAATGGTGGAGCTATCAACCGCAACGACATTAAAGTGTTGACCGTTACTCCTGATAATTAACATCGCGGTGCCACCAGAGTAGGTTTTACCGCCCGCGATCATATTAAATTGATTGATAGAGATCCACGTTAGCCTGTAGATACCTTCGATCCCCGTTGGACTGTAGATATCATCCCCCCCCAGCCTCGCCCCTCTTCCAGAGACCGGCGGACAATGTAGTATAAACGTCTTTTATCCAATCCATGGTTCCATGATCGACCGTATACACGACATTTTTAATGCTTATGCGTGGATGCGGAATCTTTATCTTTTCAAAATTTTCTTTTAGTTTAAGAATATCATTGTAAATATCTTTGAGAGTAATCGTAGATGTAGCCGGGACACCAAAAAACTTATCGACGACATCGTTGGTGGGTTTTTGTACCTTTTTAAAATCTTCTTTTAGTTTAAGAATAGCATTGTAAATCTCGAGATAATTTGTCCCCTTGATATCGGCGGAAGTCATCATCTTCCCATCACTCTTGAAAAAAAGTGTAGACAAAAGACTGTCATATTCAGACTGTAATTCTAAATAAGCTTCGAGATTAGAAAGTTTCACCGTGATATTTTGGGGTGTAATACCCTCAAAGAACTTATTAACAATTTCGCTGGTGGATTTTTGTTTGTCAAACGCGCTTTTAATTTCAGCGAGGGTTGGACCTGTCAACGATGTGGTTTCAGACACAGGTGTTCTCCCAAGAAATTTATCCACGATGGTATTAAGTGTTGTTTGTCTCACCATAAACATATTAATATCTTTGAGAGTCATTGAAGATGTAGCTGCAGGGACACCAAAGAAACTATTAGCGACGTGGGCATTGTGAGTATGTTTGCCGATAAACTCGCTAATTTCAGCGAGAGTCATGCCAGCCACAAGCGGGTTTCCAAAAAACTTAACAATGACGTCGTTAGTGGGTTTTTGTACCTTTTCAAGATTTTCTATTAGTTTAAAAATATCATTGTAAATATCGAGATAATTTGCCTTGATTTCATTTTCATTCATCATCCTTCCCGCGTCTTTGTTAAAAAAGAATAGCGATAGATAGTTTTTAATTTCAGCGAGAGTCATGCCAACCACAAGCGGGGTTCCAAAGAATTTATGTATGACATTTTTGCGAAAACTATTATAACCTCGTATATGATCATCCAGCTCACGGCCGTGGGCGTCAATCGCGTCGGTGATCGTAGACACAAGTGCGCCTGGTTTAAGTTGTCCACCGTTGGAATACAGCGCAATAGAGTTTTCAGCGGCATCGCTCTGCCGTATCAAAATGTCATCCAATGACACATCACTGGTTTTCAATTTACCCTGTTTGTCTTGAAATACAACTATTTCGTTCGGGTCAACACTTGCTAAATTTAACGTCTCAGAGATTTCATTTTTAATTATTTTTTTTACATCCTCGATAGAACCGCAGATGTTTTCGCGGTGGGTTCCGACATTGACAGAGATTGTCCCCAAATATTAATCATTATTGTAAAGACTCTAGTATTTTCAATTTATTGATTCTCTAAAATTACCTTGTAATTCCCACTCGTGTATTTATTTACAACCAGATGAGGTGGTTTCTGTGACGATGAAATCTCCGCGAGGACATTTAATACTTCACGGCCGCATATCGGTGGATCATTTAATTGTTGTGTTGGCAGCGTGGAATAAAAAATCGGAAACTCTTTGAGTTTCATCGAAGAATTTATATACCGCATAAACTCTCTTGGCGGAGCTAACCCATATGAATCAAAATAGACAATCCCACGTGGATCAATCGCGTATGCAACCCAGTGAGTTCCCGATCCGCTGCTGTTATCAAGATTGATGATACCGGTTTCAACGTTATTTGGTTTTCTCGGTAATTGATCTCTCATAAAACCCCTCTGAAGTTTTTTATCGCTAGTGTTTTAGCAGCATCAATTAAATCAAAATTGGACATGGGAACCATAGGTTCCTCAGTCATAGACTCCTCAACAATTGGGCTTTCAACTAATAAACCGTTCCTGGTATTCTTAGGCCGGATCCGTGAACGGATCTCCCGCTGTACCATGAATACGGGGTTCCTGGTAGTCTTAGACCCTTTCCCTTTTTTTTATATCCTTTCCCAGTTGCCTTTTTCAACGCCATCCCTGCTGCGGTCCCAACGGCTCCCAACGCTGCCGCTTTCGCCACTGCTGGGGCAGCCGCTGCAATCAATGCTGGTATTGCAGCTAACAATGGAAATATACCACCTGATTTTATCATGTTGGCGACTGCAGCCTTTGAAAATACAATTTGAACCCCTTTCTTATTCTTTAGCGCATCATTGAAATGTTTTATTTGACGATCCGTCAATGATATTTTATGTGTACCGCCGGACATCTGCGCTGGTTTCAACGTTATTGTTGTTCCACATTCTTTAGCGGATTTTAATCGCAATTTCTTGACCTGACCATCAGTCAGATTGACAATAACAACACTATATGTCATTTTATTGTAAAACACATTTATGCTTTCAATTGATCTAATTGGAAACTCTTCAAGTTTCATTTACATATTTTCCACTGGTGCATCAACTACTCTCATTCGTCCACCAACCCCTTCTAACAACATTGATTTATCACTGAGAATAACAGCAACCGCTCTATAATTAGCAATAACGCCACGAAGGACATTGGCTCTGAAGTGTATATCAACGACGGATTGTCTCATTAAATCAAGATGTTCCAGCGAAAAGTAGTAGATCGGATACAAGTTCTTAAAATCATGTTGCGATATTTGCAAACCAGTATCAACATTTTGATCACGGCCCATATATGACATCATACGATGGTACACGCGCGCAATATGGTTTTGACCGAAATTAAGTTGTATGTCTTCGGATGGTTCCTGCTGGCCATTTATTCTCAACGAGACCTCAGTAACTCCTAATTGATCAAATATCATATGACTGTGCAATTGTGATTCCACTCTTGTCATATCCTGCAACGCGATAAATATATGACGTGGAGCTGCAACGCCTTGTTGTGATGCCAAGTTCCAAGTAAATGTACCATTGATATCTGATTGCTTAACATCTGTTGTTGTTGTTAGCCAACTTAGCAATGATTTGCCACCCGTTTCCATAAATGAAAGTAGTCGCTGTTCTGTGGTAATTGATGGGGTCATTACTGGCATCCACAAGACCAATTTAGTTAATTTGACTTTACCAGCGTCAACATCTGGATTTGCAGGATCCGCTGGAATTCTCCAGATTGCATCATTGTCACTACCCTTTCGCACGAGTACTACTGTATGCTTCGCTCCATAAATAACTTTTCGTACATTTCTACAGAATCCAAATATATGATGCAACGGAATCGCGCATGAAAACGATCTACGCTGTCCTGTCAACATTGCTATTCGTGTTGCAACTCCTAGATTGTACTGGGGATCAGTATTTATAATCATATTCTCGACATCAACAGCAGCAGCGCCAGCATTATTATTTGGTCGTCGTACAATAAATTGAATAGGTCCAACAGTGTTTTTATTATCCTTTGCAAACATCATAGACGGACCTGCTGATCTTGTATAATCGTCGGAGTATCTTGCTAACCCAATTATTGTTGTAGCGACATCAACATCACGTTCTATAGACTCAATCTCTTTTCCGTCAATGAGATATCTCGCGGATTCAAATAACGCCATGATACCATTATTGACTAAGCCGACTTTGGTACCATCTGGATACGGTGCGGGTATAGCAGGAGTATCAGTAAGTCGCACAAGTTCTCCTTCTACTTCGATAAACGCTTCAGCGGGTAGAAAGTATTTGCTGGTATCATGGACTTGAAGTTCAATTCGCGATCGAATATCTGTTTGTATTGCATGATAGGAATAGTATTGATAATCGCGGACGGAATCATCTTTGCGTACTGGGGCTTCCATATCTAACGCGGGATCAGCTGTTCGTTTAAACATTTATAACATTACTAGTATTTTCAATTGTGAAATTCTTTGTAATCATCGTCGTTTTTGTTTTCGTTTCAAACCACTTCCTGCTATCATGTTTGCGATATCATCTTGGTTACTGTTCGCCAACGACGCTAGTTTTTCTTCCACTGCGCTATTTATTGCTTTGCTGATTTTTGCAGGCATCACTGTAGTTGATGGCAGCACTAATGACGAAGTCATTCCTGGTTTCTTTCGCACCAATGATGCTATTTTATCTTTCGCGGCAGAAAACGCTTTTCCGGCAAGATTTCCAACGAAATTTCCGATTTTGCTGATTCCCTTATCACGAATAATATCAATGGCTTTCATTGATAATTGTTTAGCTAACGGCGCCACCTTGGGAGCCATTCTTGTAAATAGCCCCGCAATGGTATTGCCGAAACCATCTCCGTAATATGCTCTATAAACAGGCAATCGTGAGTTCACCACGTAGACGCTTACGAGTTTATCATGGTTGTAGTGTATAATCATCTTGTTATAAAACTAGTAATTTTTCAATTAGTGATCAATCGCTAGCGTCCATTGGATTTTCATCATAACCATGGGCGTCTCTGTGATTTTCAACTAATTCAGCAATGAGTTCTCGATATACATTAATGTCCATGATACCGCCGGCAAATAATCGTCTACAGATATCAGCGGCCTCATTAATTATTTCCGGTGAGTTGTTTCCGGCTCGATTCCCTCCGATGAGAACCTCTAACCGTGATATATCACTGAGAATGTTACCAGGACAACTACGAAACGTCAAGACGTTTTGACCACTACCTGAAATTACTGGCAATTTAGAAAATCCCTCCCCACTACTATAATCAGGTGCTTCCTCCAGTTTTTCTAAATCCGTTCCTTGTAAGTAACTAAAAGAATCATCATCATCTCGATCAGATGGTCCAAGCGAAGCTTGGGGTGGTAGTTGTTGTAGAGATTCTTCTTGTTTAGCAGGTGAAAAAGATATTTTTTTTGCAGGTTGTTGTCGCCCCCGCCGCTGCAGTTTTTGTGGTTTTCTTTGTGATTTTTGTTTTTCATATTGTTTATACACTATACCCACCGCATTGATATATTCAATGTATGATGCACTATCTGTCTTAATTTGACTTTTTTCAGTTTTAATTTTGTAAAATATATCAGCCCAATGTTGTATACCTCTTACATACTTGTGCTGTTCTGGTTTTAACATTTTTTTTCTGTTTTCATACGTCGTAACAACAAGTGCAGGAAACTCTGTAGGGTCAGTCTTATCAATTGTTGCTAACCCTTCTTCGTTAAATCGCGCGCGTAATTCATCTACTATTTTATCATTGGTCTTTTTCGGACCAGGTGGGGTTTTTTGTAACAACGCTGATGTCTTTTCAGTTTCCGCTGCTATCTTTTCAAGCACACCAAGAACAGGCACTTCTCGTCGCTTGCCTTCCTCAGGAATATCTCCAAATATTGCTCGTTCAGTTGCTGTTTTCACATCTTTGGTCGCACTTGTTATCGGAGTAAACAGTTGTTCACTTGACACAGAAAAGTCAGTCTGCGCTTGTTGTCGTTGTTGAAGTTTCTCACGAAGTCTGTCTCGAACCGGTATAAACTTTTTAATTGCTACTAGCTTCTCTCGGGCTAATCTAGTTGTAAGCGATTCACCTACCATATAGTGTTTGTGAACTAAGTTTTCAAATGTGAAACTATCACAATTAAAAGATGAGTTATTAAATAATGTACCATCAAGCTAACGTATCCATCTCCGACAAGGTTAAACTGTACGACGCTATCCGCGAGTGTTTCAGAAATAACATCGCTGGGGGTTTCAGAATTGTAATATCTGAGAACGGCGATGAACGATTTTTGTTAACAACGCGGCAACAACAACAACTACGTGAAAATGGAGGCGTCGCAGTGATTACTTGCTACCACAACCAGATCATACAGTACGCACATAACTGCATAAGCAGGCCCAAACTGCTGAGTATTCTTTCAGGAGAAAATCCCATGTGAGTGTTACAAAAAACGCTAAAAAAAATTATTTTTTAATAAAATTTACTGAAAAGCCTAACGCTCACGTGGTTAAGATACTGGTTTTTCCTCGTTTAATATTTTTCTAAGATCACGAACCTTAGAACTAATTTCAGCTCGTTTTTGATACTCTTGGCCGAGCTTTTGACGTATTGCTTCAACGGTGCTAAATAGCGTTATAAATACATCAATATCGTTACCGTACAAACATGCATAGATGGACTTTTGAATTCCTTTCACGAGTCTGTACATCTTAGGTAAAACATAACGACCCTTACTAGACTGATACTCTATGTCTTCATATTCCGAGGTAATCTTGTCACAGTCGAGATCTTTAGATAATATTATCCCGTTATTTTTTAAAATTGAAATTTCAGCAATTATAGAATTTACATCTTTGATATCCATTATTTATATTTTTATATAAATATAGTATACTGTATCTCTAATTATTAAAACAAATTTGGGGTCGTTTTTGACCCGTTTTTTGAAGGACAGCACAATGCCGTATATATCTCCACTCGAGTGTTGCGGCAGATCTTAGGCATACATATACTTAATTAATGGACAGTACAATGCCGTATATCTCCACTCGAGTGTTGCGGCAGATCTTAGGCATACATATACTTAATTAATGGACAGTACAATGCCGTATATCTCCACTCGAGTGTTGCGGCAGATCTTAGGCATACATATACTTAATTAATGGACAGTACAATGCCGTATATCTCCACTCGAGTGTTGCGGCAGATTTTAGGCATACATATAATTAATTAAGGATGGAATTTGCGATGTCCCCAAAGCATACATCTCCGAAAGGGAGGCCTAAGGTGACAAACATCATCTTAGACCGCCCAGAAGATATGCTTGGGAGACATCACTTAATTAAGGATGTATATATTCAATGTGGTAATGATTTGGGACGGCACAAGACAGCACAAACATGAAACGACGGGGCGGATTTTCTACGGCCAACCAACCAATCAAAAGCAACCCAATTAAATTAACCCGGTTGCATGATTGTGAACAAAAGACAACCACACGCCCGGGTTAATGGCGTTGGTTAGTTTTGATCGGTCGCATTGGCCTTCGAAAGCCCCAGCTTTCTACCTTTCATATGCTATATAAGGTGACTAATACAGCAGCGTTGATTCACGAGTGTGTTATTTTATTTCCTTGAATTACTTATTAATGCTGTTTCACAACATTTAAATGAGACAAAATATTTGAATAAAACATTAAACAAAAGAATATAGTTGTTAGATAACAGCGTGTATTTCATTGGTTTCATCGTAAAATGATTAATTAATCGTAATATTAACTAGACTCCAAGCAGAGCTTGGGGGACGTAACTCTGTCATGCTATTTTATTATTGTACGATTTATCTCCCTTGATATATGAAAATTGTATCCTGTGTGCACGTAGTAGTAATTGAACTCCAAGCAGAGCTTGGGGGACGTAACTCTGTCATGCGACTTTATTATTGAACGATTTATCCCCCTTGATATATGAAAATTGTATCCTATGACCATTTATTTCGACAGAGCAGTTTTAATTATATTTTCAGCAACAAATCGAATTGAAGTCCTACAAATATCGAAATATTTTCCAGCCGCATTTATTGATTGAAATATTTTCTCCTCGCTGGTTTCTAAATCAAACTATTTGACCCCCCTAGGGTGTTTTGCGTGTCTACCAGCGTTGCTTTTTAAAAGGTTATCGCGCTGCGAGACGGCTTGAAGATTCCCAAGACAATTATCAGTCTTGTTATTATTGATATGATCAATCACAAATCCGTCTTCGATTAATCCGTTATGACATTCAAAAATAATTCTGTGACAGAGATACTTCTTCCTCCCAGCTGAAAACATCAAGTATCCCATATTATTTACCCATCCAACCGTTTTTTTTAGTCTGCGGTGCCTGACAACACCATCACGGGATGCTTCGTAATTAACAAGCACTGGATGAGGTCTGAAATCTTGGCTCATTTGTATAATAATACTATTTGTCTAATTTATTATCTGCTTTAATTATAAACCTCTGGATATAATCTTGAGGGGTTTTGATGACCTTGTCATTGATTTTATCAAGGACGGAGTCATTAATTCGTTTGTCATAATAGCGTTTTAGTTCCCTGTATCGTTTGCCGCCGCAACTGAGACATAATTGTGATTTTCCCCTTACCCCAGCCCCACATTGGAGGCATGGGAGAGGACCAAAACTTCCTCGCCGAACGCTTTGTAAATGATGCCCACAGAATTCGCTTCTGCATGATTTGTTACACGGGGTTGTTGATCCAATCATAAGCCACTTGCAGTGATTCATTATACTATATTTTTCTATTTAAATACTTGTTTTAATTATAACATGGAAGAGTTCAAGAGATTATCGAAAATCGAACCTTGGAGAAATACTAAATTCAATCTCGATAGAGTCTCTGATACACCAAAACGTCTAATCGGTGACAGAACTATACTACGTAAAATCAAGGAGTGTTTTAATGAATTCTACCGAGACGGTGCAGCATACTGTTGGTCGACATTTCGAATTATACACGAGGATGTCAATGTACCTAACATCGATGCTACTATGAACGATGAAAGAGCAGCTGAGATAATTTCACACCTTGGCGAGCCAACGGGGTGGAAATCTAAAGATGGAAATCCAAAGGATTTCAAACAAAGCAATTCCCAACAGAAGTATTTTTTCAGAATAAAATTCATTATCGAAGTCGAAGGCAAATGGATTATCAAGGATAAATTTGAACCAATCCTCAAGGATAAAAAACTGTCATTGTGAGTAGAGATTCCAAACCAGGAATTCTAACTGGAATCGACAAACCATACTACGAGAGATCTTATCCAGTAACAGCAATTGTTTATGGGATATATCCGTTAAATGATAAACCCGATATTGCAAAACTAGCTCCTATGAAATATTCTAGTTCACTGAATTGTGTAGCAACACGGGTAATGGAACACTTCACAAATGCATCACGAGGAAATAAACTAACTGATCTGCGACGTAGAAAAATAACCGAATGGGAACTGACAGTGAAACAGCACGGTGCAAAGATTTCTGATATAGCTAAATTAGAAACATCATTAAGATTCCCAATATCAGTAATGACGATAACCGGAGAAGTTTTATACGAACCGAAATATAACAAAAATGGAGCTCCAATACAAATTATTGATCATAACGAACACGCGTGGACACCTGCAGTAACAATATTTCCACGAGATAGAACCGTGAGATATATCCCCGAGGAGTTCGTCGGAGATGTTTTTTATAATGAGAAATTATTCGATGCTATTCATGCGTTGTGTAAAGATGATCCTGTGTCAGTGTGGTTACTTAGAAGTGATGAAGATCCCGAAATAGGATTTGATCAATTTGTAAGACCAAATGGTGAATTATATCGCGTTGAAGAATTAGATAACAGAATGAGAAAAATCGCTAATGATTTTTCACCGGAGAGTTTCCATGAAAAACTACTCACGGATAGTTTTACTATTCCATCAGTGGTAGCTCACTTCGCAAGAGAAAAAAACTCATGGCGTCCAACACGAAGTGATTTTCTCGAGGATGTTAAATTGAGTTGCGTCGAATTTAGTCATAGAGGACTGTGGAATACAAAATACTCACGTGATGGTATGATTTCAATTGATATAGCTGCGTGTTATCCAGGGAGTTTTCTTGGATATGGAGAAGCCGCTGAATACTTTAAACGATTTGGACACCCCACGCATGAAATGACTCGTGTTGCGATTAATGGGCCATTACCTGATTTTGATTTAACCGGATTCGCTCGTGTGATATCATTTGAACTCGCTACAGGGTTACATCCGTGTAGTTATGTTTGGCTTGGTAGACATATATCTGAAAAGGCCTGGATGCCAATAGTGTTACTATGATATATGATTGATTGTGAGATGTTACAATCGTTGATTGTTTCCGAAGCTATTATATGCTATCGAGCTCAGAAAGAAGTTTGGCTACCACAACCCGATCTAGATCGTATAATTAGCGAACTGCGAAAACAATTTCCAGATGGAAATTCTTCGAATTTCAGTGAACAACAAATCATGAATTGGTCTAAGAAGTTATTTGAAATTAAAAAAGAACAAGCAAAAGATTTTTGACGAAGAATAATCGGTAAATTTACCCAGGGTGGAAGATACGACAATGCAAAATATTCCTCGCGGTTGATCATAGACATCGCTGAATACGATTTTATTGTAACGGATTTAACGAAACAGGGAAAACTTGTAAATCGTAAAGACGCTTTTCTATCCAATGGTGAGAAATTGGGTACGGTTGTTACCTATTGTGATGGATATTTGTTTTTTTTTTTTGTTTTTTATGGTTTAACGCCATTTTTCAGCACAATATATAGGCTATACATGGCGGCCAGTATTAGTGGTGGAGGAAGAAACCGGAAAAAACCGGAAAGAACCACCGACCCACGAGAAGCTACTGGCAAGCTTTCTCACTTAACTACATTAGTCGAATCTTAGACTCGAACCCACGCAGACAGAGGTGAGATGGCAGTGGTCCGTAACGGACAGCGCTTTAGACCACTCGGCCACTCGGGGCCCCCTGTGATGGATATATTAAACAATATACGCATTTTAGAAGTTCTATGCTAGATTATGCTTCTATCAATTTATTTTCGATGATAAATAGATTTCCTAATACCGCAGTTAGAGTAGCCACTGATTCTATTTATATCCACGAGAAATACAAATCAGATGTAGCTAATTTCACAGATCCCGAGGAAGCGTGGGGACGTTGGCGATTTAAAAAGGAAAAACTACATGAATATTGTGAATCGGCAGATGTTACCATGGATGAAAAGTACTTAAAGTGTAATAAGATTCAATCAGAATTTTCTAATGCACCACCGGTATCTGATCCAATATGTAGATACAAGACAGTTTATTTAAACGGTTGTGGTGGGTCAGGAAAGACAACTCGTGCAATTGAATTATATCGTCGGTCAAATATGATTGTGTTAACACCGACTCACAGACTCGCCAGAGAGATGATACAGCGAGGGGTAAATGCCTGTACTTATCACAGTTTCTTTCGATGGAAAGGCGATGAATGGACCCCTGATCGAATGGGCGATAAATTCATTCCTGAAATCATAATTTGGGATGAAATATGCACGGTATCGTTGAGAGTATTACAAACATTTCTCGAATGGTTGTTAAACAAAAACACAAAAGTCGTCATGTGCGGTGATCACGGCCAACCACCACCATTTGTCGGTGCATCTCCACATGGATGGCTAAAGGGTTTTGTAGACTACTATGAAGAAATTACTACTGATTATATAGATCACTTGATGAACAATTACGCGAGTTCAAAGCACTGATTAGATTACAGCCGGATAAAATCCAATGTGAAATAGCGCGTGAAATAATTTCAGAAACTCCCATGAATGATTTTTGGGAAACGTGGAGACCAAATGATTTGATAGTAGCAAGTAGAAAAATAGTCAGAGACACACTTCAGATGAAGTTATTTGAAACGCATAAAGAAAAATTTGCAACACTTCCAGTACCGTTGTGTTATAGACCTTCGGATACACGAAAGTAGAATATTGAAGTTGATATTCCAGGGAAGAGTGAAAAGCAGATTCTCGTGTTAAATGATATTGTGCTGGTTGATATCAGCGTCGTTGAAGATGCATTGCGTGCTAATAAATCCCCGTGGACGCTAGGATACGCAGCGACGATACATTCTTCACAGGGATTGACTATATCGGATACAATTGTTTGGATGGTAGATAATCGCATCGAATGGTCGAATTTAGTCTATCTTGCAGTATCCAGAGTGAGGAGATTAAATCAACTTCGAAGAGTTGTTTTCGATGATGAGATCATTGGTGACGATGATGACACTACAATGGATGATGCTAGCATCATTAATAAAAAACTCTCCGGTTATAAACAACAGGATAAAAAAAATAATAGAGAATTTGACATTGATGCTAAATTAATAATTACGCTGAAGCAACAACAGAATAATCACTGCGCGAGTTGCAATTGTATAATGCGTTGGCAGTATTCGGATAAAGATCCTCGCCAATTTACCGTAGACAGAAAGAATAGCAGCATTGGTCATACCAACGATAATGTTATGCTGACTTGTCTTGAGTGCAACAGACGAAGGGGTGCTAGTTAAGACCATGAGGTGGCAATTGAGTATCGTCAGGAATCACTTGTAATTGTTCGCGTGTAAAACCCCGCTGAGGGGCAGTTGAATCCAGTTTATAGATTGGAGGTCTACCAGTTGATCGTGTTATAGTAGATATCTTGTGTGCAGTAACACTCCAAATAGGATCAGTAGCCCTTTTTCTGCCACCTTCAAGCTCTCCTGGTTCGTATAAATATCTCACAGTGACATTACTACCAAGAATTGGTTCTTTGAAATCTTTTTGTGAAATTCCTTGGATTTCCATTTTTGGTATGGACGCTTTCTTAATCGCGTTGACAGGTTTCATGTTAATTGTTCGAGTAATCTCGTTATTGAGCGCGGTAATCACAGCTGGTAATCTCTTAACCCATTCACGGGATCTTTTATCCTGAATAAACTCCTTCGCGTATTGATATCCAAATAACCGCTCAGCAAGAGTCCGATTAAATCGTTCAACAATTGCCTGATCGCGATGTAGCGCAGTATGCCCTCGTCTGATGGTGACATTATGATGTTTCATCGCTGATAACACTGCACCCTGAAATTCCTTGCCAGGATCAACTTGTAACAGATTTGGCCAACGCAGAGGACCCTTTCGATAAATCTTTTCAAATGCAGAAGCTACTTCAGTAGCTGACTTTGTTTTTAGCGGTTCTGCTTGTTTGTATCGACTCGCAACGTCAACTACGGTTAGCGCGTATTTGTAACCGTTGTCATGTGGTAAAAACAATAAATCAGCTTGATGAACTTCATTGGGTCCGGTAACATCAAAATGCGAAAAATTGATTTGTTTAGGCGGTGGTAGATAAATCTGCCATAGTGCCTGTTTGGATAACCAATTAGCCGCAGTAGACTTTTTCACTTTTGCGGCGTTGGCGAGTTTATTGATTGCAGCGTTACCCCTCCAGTATCCTTTTGGAGAATAATAAATAGATTCCATATTATTAATTACCAGCACCCATCATCAATTTGCCTTTCATAGCTGATTTTACCAACCACGAAGCCAATTTTTCTTTGAAAGATTTATCAGGAATAGCATTTAACGCATGAATTAATTTCACATCTGCGAGATGCCTGTGTTGCAGATTGCTGCTTTTATATGCAACATCATGAGCGTGACACGCCTTATCAATGGCGTTTATCGGATACTCGCCGGATCTGGGTTGATTTTGATCATCAAGTCTGATATCTAATCGTGTTCCGGGGCCACAGTAGCTATATCCTGGAAGGTGCTTTTCTCCGGGGTACTTTGCCCATGGGGTTCCAGGGAGCTTTGCCAATTTGGCTGCGATATCACCTCCTCGTTTTTTTTAAAAACATCTCCGAATTGTAAAATCTTTAATTTTGTAGAAATAAATCTAAATTTTTTTGTACCACATTGCACGCATTTACCAGAAAGCGCTGATCGGTTATTTCTAGTTGTAATCGTCGTCAAGTCATCTGTGCCAGTACGCGTTTTACACTTCACACAATATAGATCCATAATTTATGTATAGACATATGGATATAATTGATTTTTCAGCGACTAAAGCAAGAGAACCGGTTAAGCATCATGCAGCGCTACCAAACTCTATCCGGATGATTATAATCGGGCCATCTGGATCCGGCAAGACGCAATTGTTACTCAATTTAATAATGAGATGGATGAAGTGGGATAAGTTGTATTTAATTGCCCCTAGCGTAGATGATCAACGATGTTATGAAATGTTAAAGGATTTTAACGAGAATGCATCAGAAATTAAGGGTGAGAACGCCATTGATTTTATAACTGATATTGACGAGGCACCATCCGTGGATGACCTTGATGGGAACAATAATAATTTAGTCGTATACGACGATGTGATGTTAGACAATCAAAAAAATCCTGCTAGGATCTTTTCCAGAGGCAGGCATAAAAACACCGACGTGATATATGTCACTCAACGATACACTCAGATTCCAAAAGTGATCAGAGATAGCTGTAATATTCTTGCTGTGTTTAACGGCGTTGATACACACACGTTACGAAATATTTGGCAGACATGGTGCTCTGATATGGACTTCAATCAATTTAAAAATTTCTTTAGTAACGCTCTGTCAACCCCGTATGGATTTATAACAATAAATTTACATGATCCTCGAACACGATATCGTATCGGACTCGATCAAATATTTGGTTAACCTGTAGCAGCAGAGAGGGTGGATGACAACGACGTTGGCGTATATAAGGAAATCTTATTTTATCGAATAGTCGTCAATTTTTTTACTATTTGGTAGAAGCCTCAGATCATCGAATCGACGCCTCCAAAATTTGTAGGGTTCACCCTCTCTGCTGCTGCCTAATCATTGTAATGTTATACTGGCTGATCAGATTGTAATGTCATATTTGCTAATCAGATATTAATTAATTCTGGCTAATCATATTATCGTTATACTGGCTAATCATAGTGATATCATACAGGCTAATCAGATAATAATGTCATACTGGCTAATCATAGTAATGTTATACTTGCTAATTATTGTAATGTTATCTCGGCTTATTAGATAGTATTTCATACTGGCTAATCATACAATCATGTCATACTGGCTAATTGCATAGTAATGTCATGCGGTCTAATCAGATAGTAATGTCTTACTGTCTAATCAGTTAGTAATGTCATACTGGCTAATCAGTTAGTAATGTCTTACTGTCTAATCAGTTAGTAATGTCATAGTGGTTAATCGTATACTTATTCTCATCGTATATTTTTAGAAAAAGTGTTAAGGTTGAATGCGCGTGTCAATGTATGTTCTTACTGGTTTTTTATTTCCTTATTTCCATTTCTTCTTTCTTCAATCTAATGACTATATATCCATTCTTTTGTTTTTAATAAATAACGATAAAAATATTATGAAATATGTGAATTATTCAAGCTGTACATATATATAAGAAACACCCGATTTGATAAACCTTAAGTTATAATTTTATTGTATAAACATTTAATTCCATCATTAAATTAGATGTGAGGCTTATTGAGGTATGGCACACTTCCTCTTTGGTCGCAAGGATGTAAGTACTTAAAATACACACCATACATTGTATTCCATAAACATGAAATTCGATACCTTAATTAGATTAAATGTAGACCTTATAACCGATTTCATATGGGCCAATATATTTGTGAGGGCTGAAAAACTTTAAATCGAGGAGAGATATATTTTCAGAGGATTCTTCCTAAGGTGGATATGTTGTCTTACACCTTCACTACCTTATTTATATACATGTTCCATTGAACTGCTGATATTTGAGTGTCAGTATAACCAGCTTAGATTAAGATAAATTTTTAAACATTCGAGTTCGTATTTAGCTTATTAATATCATCCTGTATACGGGGCTACAAATTACAACACACACACGCACACACACACACACACACACACACACACACACACACACACACACACACATGTTGTTGTTGTTGTTGTAGGGTTTAACGCCATTTTTAAGCACACGATAGGCTATACATGGCGGCCAGTATTATTGGTGGAGGAAGAACCAGGGAAAACCGCCGGTAAGAACCACCGACCCACGAGAAGGTACTGGCAAGCTTTCTCACATAACTACATTAGCCGAATCTTAGATTCGAACCCGCGCAGAGGTGAGATGGCAGTGATCCGTAAAGGACAGCGCTTTAGACCACTCGGGCCCCCATTGAGGTTATTGTGATATAAAATTATTAAATCTGTCTTTGTCACACTGAATCTGTCTTGTCACACTGAATCTGTCTTGTCACACTGAATCTGTCTTTGTTACACTGAATCTGTCTTGTCACACTGAATCTGTCTTGTCACACTAAATCTGTCTTGTCACACTGAATCTGTCTTTGTTACACTGAATCTGTCTTGTCACACTGAATCTGTCTTTGTTACACTGAATCTGTCATTGTTACACTGAATCTGTCTTGTCACATTGAATCTGTCTTGTCATATTCTGTGTTATATGAATGTCATACTCTATCTGCCTTTTTTCTATTAAATACTTGTATGATACTTGTGAAATATAAAACTGTCTTAATATTACCGTGTAACTCTATGCAATGGAATTATTTTACATAACTAATTAATGATCATAAATAATTAATGAACATAACTAATTAATGAACATGTGTTAAAAATTGTCGTCACTTGTAAGAAAATGGATCAAGTTTACTTGTAATTAACATTAAAACAGGCTTTGTTTAAATTACAGCGTTGTCAAAATATAGTTAATATGTACAATTAGAACAAAATTAAACTGATTTTGTCTGACATTACGTGATTTTGTCTGACACTGTGGTGTTTAGTAGGACACATTGTATATATTTTAGTCCCACAATTTGAGAGAGGCAAGAATAATCTGTATTAAATTTCCTTCATACTTTTCATTACCTGATTTATAAAAGTTTACAATGCTGTCCTTTTGAATTGTTTTTTTTTTAAAATTAAAAACAAACATAACCAACCTAACATGATGATTTTAATATCAATTCTGGTTTATCCCTTTCTTATGCAAATATAGACTCGAACTCATGCGGACATCGGTGGGATTGGCTGTACTCGATAAAGACTAACTCCTTAGATTCGTCGACCACGTGGAGGCTCAAATAGCAAGATGGAAAACATGCTATTAAATTTTAATCGATTGCAGCCAACCCAACCCTTCATGCCCTCAACCAGATAGGGTCAGGGCAGCTCTTTGTCAGCTGCACAATTTGCCCTTCCTTTAGGTGGGCCTTGATTGTACCAATTTTACCTATAATTACTTAAAACAGAGAGTAGATCAAGTACACGGCAAATATACAAACGGGTTTATGGAAATTATGTATGCAAATTTCAGTGCAAATATGCAAGAACAGTGCGAATTGTATCGGCCATGCATATGTTTGTGTATGTCAGTTGTTCATTATGCTTGCATAACATATTGTATCCATGCTATTCAATTGAAATATGGGTTAATGTATTAATATATTAATACTTGTCTTTGCTGTTGCGACCTACATAATGTATAATAATATTAATAATAATAATAATAATAATAATAATAATAATGATGATGATGATGATGATGATGATGATGATGATGATGATGATGATGATGAACATTATTGTTATGGATATTATTACTGAAGTGTTTATTCACACGGCCGCTTGTAGCGTTGGGAAAGATTGTTCGCACGACCCCTTTGTGTACAACAATAATATCAGCATTGAGAAATATCAATGCATTAGGGATGAGTCAAAATATTCCGAATGCTGTAAACTCACTTCAATATCTACCAATCAATAGCAATACAAGTTTGACCGGTGAATGATTGGAACATAAAACACTAAAAGCAGGAAATAATTCCAAAGCATATGTCGTATGGTGCCCTTGTTATAAAACAGGAAATTGTTCCTTGGCGTATGTCCTATGGCGCCCGTGTGCTAAATTTTACAAAGACTATTCTCATGCCTGCCGTTTGCTAAAATATTCGTTCTGCAACATGTCTGTCTAATTTGGTATGGTATGGCAAACAATTAGAGGATATTCCGCGAACTATTGGTATCCTCCTAGAGAAAAAATGTTGATAACTATAGTTTTATTTTTTTTTAAAAAACAGTTTAAAATTTAGTTTCGATGTACAGCAGTAAGATAAGCACAAATAAATACATGTGAGCACATCATTCACTTGTACTCAAATGGAAATGTCAGCCTGTCACTGGATTGATCCCGCATCACACCCAACTTTATGATTTTCTGTTCCAGTGTATGCATTCCTATCATTCATTATGAATATAATTACCATGCCAATAATTACCAAGCAAATGAATAATACGATATCTGAATACGGAAAGAATTACGTTGCTTAGATTGTAGATTTTAGACTTTTGTATTTATTACGTTAATTATGAAAGTGTAATATTACGAATAATTACAAATTTTCATTAATTGGATGAAAGGACTAGGGTTTTAACCCATTTAATTCACTCAATATTTTATTTTTATTTTATTTTTTATTTTATTTTATTCGAAAATTTCTTGTTTTCCCTTAAATAATATTGGTACACGTTATAAAAATGACTTGCAAATAGGGAGTTAAAGGTTAACATATCGTGTAATCAGTACCCAAACGAAATAATTTAAACTAATTTGTTTTATTTAAGCTGAACAATTAAAACAATAACATTAAGCGTTGCTCTGAGAAATTATAAAGGAATTTGTGTGTAATTTTTTTTATTATGATTTAGTTATACAGTAATACTGTATGATAAATCTTTTCTGAAAAATATATTACAAATGCGGCTTTCGTTTACGAAGGGAGATAGCTGAGTGCAATACTCTCATGTCTAATAATTTTCTTTCAATTAATTAATTTACATGTATTTTAAATTATTTCACAAGAAAATACTTGACTGGTTTGGAATTGATTCGAGTCAACGGTGTCAGTTAGAGTTTGGTATACTTGGGGGGGGGGGGTACATAGTAAAGTGCTACATATTATACATTGCAGATTATTTTGTTCATTGGTACCAGTGAGTTCATAGTCTGTGAAGTGATAATTCATATTCATGTAGAATTGACTAGTCGGAGACAAGTCCATACTTGTCTTAAAATATTAAAAATACACGTTGAAAAAGATAGTCAGACGGCATATATGGAATACTCATCAAACCTAGTGTTGTTCCTAAAAATATAGTTGCCTTGCAATGCAATGTTGAATTTAAAAGTTATACATTCTGTATGATTCAACGACCAAGATCAAGACAGGTGAGTTGAAAATTGTATAATAACCCGGCCTTAGGGAGAAGTTACAACGTTTTCTGGGACACTGTCATGATATCAGGACAACCTTCAAAATCAACATTACGTCCACTCACCATCACCACCACCCCTCCCTCTAAATGCTACAAAGTAGTTAAATGAGAAAGAAGGATAACAACAACACCATCCCTGTGTCTGTCTGTCTGTCTGTCTGTCTGTCTGTCTGTCTGTCTGTCTCTCTCTCTCTCTCTCTCTCTCTCTCTCTCTCTCTCTCTCTCTCTCTCTCCATTAATGCAACACTATTTGGATTAATTAAGTAACAAACAGGTGGCAAAAAGCAAACATACTGCTCCTTCAAATATGCATTCACTGAATAAAGCATAACGTCAATGACCCTTATGCCGATGTGTAATGTTTAACTGGACTATTCCAACATTTCTGCTTGGCTAAGACTGTGATTTTGTTATAATAAATCACACGTTCAAAAAGACGTTGTATAAGTATGTATCATAGATACAATGTTAAGCCGATAACTATGAAAACTCCAAGAGAGTGCCTTTGCAACAACACGCAACGACCGAGGTTTGCTTATAAAAGTGTTTGTGTGAGAAAGGGTTGGACAGGTTAGTGACTTAGGATAAGGACATGTAATAAAGATATTCATCTGAAAAGGAAATATTAACATTTTTCGATGTACATTTAACGTCATGACTGGCTGAAACTTTATTTACTGCTCCAGGTTATTAAACTGAAGAAAACAAATCCTTAAGGGCAATCGGAAATTAAGCAACCTGAAACTAAACTCATGTATCTCGAGTTTTATACAGGTAAAGTGTAACGTGCCTGAATGTGTTCCGTTAATGGATTATTAACACATTACTCAGCGATAATTGTGGTGTACAATGAAATTCTATGGAACAAGAGGGATAACTAGTTTTGTTTTGTTCGCTCTTATCGGATATTTTACTTTTAACCTATGTAAGTAGCATTTACAATTTCTTGCATAGTACAAAATACCGACCAAACTTAAATATGTATCTTTATTGCTAAAGATAACGAACAGTACAGCAACGTTCTGGTATGTAGACGACGCAGCTGCCTGAACACAATTGGTTGAGCAACTGACAAATACTTACCTCTTCCGGTTAGCCAGAAAGATGTTGGAATACACCGTTTGATGCTTTTGGACTGAACACAATTCTTAAAACAAGTGAAATTTGGAGATCTGATCTGAACGATCATTATATGCTACATTATTTTATGAATGATTCAATTTTTTCTAAATTATGTTTGACTCTAGAGAAATCAGTCTATACATCATAATTCTAAAATAATTACTCT
The DNA here is from genome assembly GCA_030141615.1 of Unio pictorum. Classification (NCBI taxonomy): domain Eukaryota; kingdom Metazoa; phylum Mollusca; class Bivalvia; order Unionida; family Unionidae; genus Unio; species Unio pictorum. Next base: position 6,629,672 of record JARLTB010000050.1, read on the forward strand.
GTAGATATTTATATCTGCTCTTCTCATGGATCATCTGAAGACATCATACAATAACTCGCGGCAGGTCGCCCTCTGTCATGTCTGATTCAATATGAGTATTAAAGAGACGAAATCACAAAAGGAACGTCACACAATTCCGGCAGACCCATTCGTCCTGATACTCTTATCGTTCTAATTGAAAACTGTATCCAGCAAGAATTTATTTTTTAATCAGGCTTCTGCCATACTTAAAATATTGTTTCATTTACGTTTCCGAAACCTCTGTGAGCATAACTTGAGATACATTCATTCTGAGCTCTAGTTGGCGTTACAAAGATCTTAAAGTCTAATTCAAGGGTCTCAAACATTCCCGCCAAACCGTATCATATGACTCGCAAAACGATTCGCGTCAGAAGGTGTCATGAGAGATAACAAAGATGACGTGGGTCTTGGGCCTGAGAAAATGCCTTCATGCGGCCCTCAGGATGGTTTGAGTTTGCGACCCTTGGTCTAATTTGTGTTACAATTATCTTAAATTCTCGATAGTGTCACAAATATCGTAAGGTGTAGTTGATACTATAATCATCTTAAGATTTAGTTGGTACATACATGTATCGTAAGGTGTAATTAATGTTACAATCATCTTAGGATCTAGTTAGTTATACAATCATTTTAAGGTTTTGTGCGATTGTTCAATAATCATGTTAAGGTGTACCTGTTCCTGCTATCATCTTAAGGTTTAGTTGGTGATACAATCATTTTAAGGACTAGCTAGTGCTGCATGTATCATAAAGTGAAGTTGGTGATACAATCAACATAAGAATGAGTTGATGATGCAATCATCTTTAGGTCTAAGTTGGTGATTTTAATCATCTTAACGTATAGTTGATGATTTAATCATCTTAAGGTCTAGTTGGTGATGCAATCATCGTAAGGTCTAGTTGGTTGGTGATACACTCATCTTAAGATCTCTTTGGTGATACAATCATCTTAGGGCGTGGTTGGTGATGCAATCATCTTAAGGTCTAGTTGTTGATGCAATCGTCATAAGGTGTAGTTTTTGATGAAATCATCGTAAGGTCTAGTTGGTTGGTGATACACTCATCTTAAGATCTCGTTGGTGATACAATCATCTTAGGGTGTAGTTGGTGATGTAATCATGTTAAGGTCTAGTTGGTGATGCAATCGTCATAAGGTGTAGTTGGTGATGAAGTCATCTTAGGGTGTGGTTGATGATGCTGTCATCTTAGGGTGTGGTTGGTGATGCTGTCATCTTAAGGTGTGGTTGGTGATGCTGTCATCTTAGGGTGTGGTTGGTGATGCTGTCATCTTAGGGTGTAGTCGGTGATGCAATCATCTTCAGGTCTAGTTGGTGATGCAATCATCTTCAGGTCTAGTTGGTGATGCAATCGTCATAAGGTGTAGTTGGGCTTGCTTAATTCATTATGCTGTCACAAAATTAAAAAAGTCAAAATACTTTCAGTGACTCTGAGACTCTACAAGCATCAAAATAGTAGACCATACAATAACATATATAATAAATGTTCTGTGTATAACCACCTTATTAATTTGATTCTATTGTGTATCTAGTTGACACTGCAAAACGTTTGTTGTAAGTAATAATGAACTCAAGAAGCAATGAACTGTAATGAGAAGAAAATGCATAACTAGAGATTTTTTTAAAAAGTATTAAAATGATGTTATTATAAAATTAAGATGATGTTATTACAATATCAAGATGATGTTATTAAAATATTAAGATGGTTTTATTAAAATATTAGGATGATTTTCTTAAAATCTTAAGATGGTTTTCTTAAAATATTAAGATGATGTTATTAAAATATTAAGATGGTGTTATTAAAAAATTAAGATGATGTTATTAAAATATTTAGATGGTGTTATTAAAATATTAAGATGGTGTTATTAAAATATTTAGATGGTTTTATTAAAATATTCAGATGGTTTTATTAAAATATTAAGATGATGTTATTAAAATATTTAGATGGTGTTATTAAAATATTAAGATGGTGTTATTAAAATATTTAGATGGTTTATTAACATATTAAGATGGTTTTATTAAAATATTAAGATGGTTTTATTAAAATATTAAGATGATGTTATTAAAATATTAAGATGATGTTATTAAAATATTAAGATGATGTTATTAAAATATTAAGATGATGTTATTAAAATATTAAGATGATGTTATTAAAATATTAAGATGATGTTATTAAAATATTAAGATGGTGTTATTAAAATATTAAGATGATGTTATTAAAATATTAAGATGATGTTATTAAAATATTAAGATGATGTTATTAAAATATTAAGATGATTTATTAAAATATTAAGATGGTTTATTAAAATATTAAGATGATGTTATTAAAATATTTAGATGGTGTTATTAAAATATTAAGATGGTGTTATTAAAATATTTAGATGGTTTATTAACATATTAAGATGGTTTTATTAAAATATTAAGATGGTTTTATTAAAATATTAAGATGATGTTATTAAAATATTAAGATGATGTTATTAAAATATTAAGATGATGTTATTAAAATATTAAGATGATGTTATTAAAATATTAAGATGATGTTATTAAAATATTAAGATGATGTTATTAAAATATTAAGATGGTGTTATTAAAATATTAAGATGATGTTATTAAAATATTAAGATGATGTTATTAAAATATTAAGATGATGTTATTAAAATATTAAGATGATGTTATTAAAATATTAAGATGATGTTATTAAAATATTAAGATGGTGTTATTAAAATATAAAGCTGATGTTATTAAAATATTTAGATGGTTTATTAAAATATTAAGATGGTTTTATTAAAATATTAAGATGGTTTATTAAAATACTGAGATGATGTTATTAAAATATTAAGATGATGTTATTAAAATATTAAGATGATGTTATTAAAATATTAAGATGGTGTTATTAAAATATTAAGATGATGTTATTAAAATATTAAGATGATGTTATTAAAATATTAAGATGATGTTATTAAAATATTAAGATGATGTTATTAAAATATTAAGATGATGTTATTAAAATATTAAGATGGCTTATTGAAATATTAAAATGGTGTTATTAAAATATTAAGATGATGCTATTAAAATATTAAGATGGTTCTATTAAAATATTAAGATTATGTTATTAAAATATTAAGATGGTTTTATTAAAATAATAAGATGATGTTATTAAAATATTAAGATGATGTTATTAAAATATTAAGATTGTTTATTAAAATATTAAGATAGTTTATTAAAATATTAAGATGATGTTATTAAAATATTAGGATGGTTTATTAAAATATTAAGATGATGTTATTAAAATATTAAGATGATGATATTAAAATATTAAGATGATTTTATTAAAATTTTAAGATGATGTTATTAAAATATTAAGATGGTTCTATTAAAATATTAAGATGATGTTATTAAAATATTAAGATGGTTCTATTAAAATATTAAGATGATGTTATTAAAATATTAAGATGGTTCTATTAAAATATTAAGATGATTTTATTAAAATTTTAAGATGATGTTATTAAAATATTAAGATGGTTCTATTAAAATATTAAGATGATGTTATTAAAATATTAAGATGATGTTATTAAAATATTAAAATGATGTTATTAAAATATTAAGATGGTTTTATTAAAATATGAAGATGGTGTTATTAAAATATTAAGATGGTGTTATTAAAATATTAAGATGATGTTATTTAAATATTAAGATGGTTTTATTAAAATATCAAGATGGTGTTATTAAAATATTAAGATGGTTTATTAAATATAAAGATGATGTTATTAAAATATTAAGATGATGTTATTAAAATATTAAGATGGTTTATTAAAATATTAAGATGATGTTATTAAAATATTAAGATGGTTTTATTAAAATATTAAGATGGTGTTATTAAAATATTAAGATGATGTTATTAAAATATTAAGATCGTTTTATTAAAATATTAAGATGATGCTATTAAAATATTAGGATGATTTTATTAAAATATAAAGATGATGTTATTAAAATATTAAGATGATGTTATTAAAATATAAAGATGGTTTTATTAAAATATTAAGATGATGTTATTAAAATATTAACATGGTGTTATCAAAATATTAAGATGATGTTATTAAAATATTAAGGTGATGCTATTAAAATATTAGGATGATGTTATTAAAATATTAAGATGGTTTTATTAAAATATTAAGATGGTTTTATTAAAATATTAAGATGATTTATTAAAATATTAAGATGGTTTATTAAAATATTAAGATGGTTTATTAAAATATTAAGATGGTGTTATTAAAATATTAAGATGGTGTTATTAAAATATTAAGATGATGTTATTAAAATATTAAGATGATGTTATTCAAATATTAAGATGACGTTATTAAAATATTAAGATTTTTTTACTAAAATATAAAGATGATGTTATTAAAATATAAACATGGTGTTATTAAAATATTAAGATGGTGTTATTAAAATATTAAGATGATGTTATTAAAATATTAAGATGGTTTTATTAAAATATAAAGATGATGCTATTAAAATATTGAGATGGTTTTATTAAAATATAAAGATGATGTTATTAAAATATTAACATGGTGTTATTAAAATACTAAGATGGTGTTATTAAAATATTAAGATGGTGTTATTAAAATATTAAGATGATGTTATTAAAATATTAAGATGGTTTTATTAAAATATAAAGATGATGTTATTAAAATATAAACATGGTGTTATTAATATATTAAGATGGTGTTATTAAAATATTAAGATGATGTTATTAAAATATTAAGATGGTTTTATTAAAATATAAAGATGATGTTATTAAAATATTAACATGGTGTTATTAAAATATTAAGATGGTGTTATTAATATATTTAGATGGTGTTATTAAAATATTAAGATGATGCTATTAAAATATTAAGATGGTTTTATTAAAATATAAAGATGATGTTATTAAAATATAAACATGGTGTTATTAAAATATTAAGATGGTGTTATTAAAATATTAAGATGATGTTATTAAAATATTAGGGTGATGTTATTAAAATATTAAGATGACGTTATTAAAATATTAAGATGGTTTTATTAAAATATTAAGATGATGCTATTAAAATATTAAGATGGTTTTATTAAAATATAAAGATGATGTTATTAAAATATTAACATGGTGGTATCAAAATATTAAGATGATGTTATTAAAATATTAAGGTGATGTTATTAAAATATTAAGATGATGTTATTAAAATATTAAGATGGTTTATTGAAATATTAGGATGATGTTATTAAAATATTAATATGGTTTTATTAAAATATTAAGATGGTTTTATTAAAATATTAAGATGATGATATTAAAATATTAACATGGTGTTATTAAAATATTAAGATGATGTTATTGAAATATTAAGATGATGTTATTAAAATATTAAGATGATGTTATTAAAATATTAGGATGATGTTATTGAAATATTAAGATGATGTTATTAAAATATTAAGATGATGTTATTAAAATATTAAGATGATTTATTAAGATATTATGATGATGTTATTAAAATATTAAGATGATGTTATTAAAATATTAAGATGGTGTTATTAAAATATTAAGATGGTGTTATTAAAATATTAAGATGATGTTATTGAAATATTAAGATGGTGTTATTAAAATATTAAGATGATGTTATTAAAATATTAAGATGGTGTTTTTAAAATATTAAGATGATGTTATTAAAATATTAAGATGATGTTATTAAAATATTAAGATGATGTTATTAAAATGTTAAGATGGTGTTATTAAAATATTAAGATGATGTTATTAAAATATTAAGATGGTGTTATCAAAATATTAAGATGATTTATTAAAATATTAAAATGGTGTTATTAAAATATTAAGATGATGTTATTAAAATATTAAGATGATGTTATTAAAATATTAAGATGATTTATTAAAATATTAAGATGATGTTATTAAAATATTAAGATGATGTTATTAAAATATTAAGATGGTTTTATTAAAATTTTAAGATGATGTTATTAAAATATTAAGATGATGTTATTAAAATATTAAGATGGTGTTATTAAAATATTAAGATGATGTTATTAAAATATTAAGATGGTTTTATTAAAATTTTAAGATGATGTTATTAAAATATTAAGATGATGTTATTAAAATATTAATATGGTTTTATTAAAATATTAAGATGATGTTATTGAAATATCAAGATGATGTTATTTAAATATTAAGATGGTTTTATTAAAATTTTAAGATGATGTTATTAAAATATTAAGATGATGTTGTTAAAATATTAATATGGTTTTATTAAAATATTAAGATGATGTTATTAAAATATTAAGATGATGATATTAAAATATTAAGATTTTTTTATTAAAATTTTAAGATGATCGTATTAAAATATTAAGATGATGTTATTAAAATATTAAGATGGTTTTGCTATACATTATATGATATGACTATGGGCATAATTCTAAAATGCCTTTCATTTGTTGATGTGTCTTGAAACACAAATGAATCGATGCCCTTAACGCTATTAGATTTTTTAATTTCCAGAATAGAAAGAAACAAAGAAATTATTGAAACCAGAATAAAAATATTATGTTCTATCTTCTAGTGACTAAGAGAGTCATCAATTGTCGCACCATTTATATTTTTATGATTTGGAAATACAGAGGAGACTCCAACACTATGTATCTGCTAACAGTTAGATCAATAATCAACGAGGAAGCATGCCCCTTTCCTCAATCCCAAAATTATTTATTTCCTTTCAGACATGCATCAATGATTTGCATATATCAAAGATTACTTTCACTAATCAAAATTCATTTGTTTTCTTTCTAGATGTTAAATTAAAGACAATGTTTCAGTTAGGTCCTGTACCAGAATGCAGTTGTGATTCGTACAGATCTCCGACATACAGTGCGAACAATAATCCCTATGATGCATACCGACACGAAATCGACATCGATCTTAAGAGAAATGTGACACCACACCCAGACACGCCCACAATATTCGTGATTACACCAACATACACCCGCAATTCGCAAAAATCAGAACTAACCATGCTATCAAATACGTTACGCAATGTATATTTCTTGAAGTGGATAGTCGTGGAGGACTCGCAATCGAAATCAGATCTTGTGACACGATTTTTGAAACACTGTGGAGTACCTTACGTCCACCTAAACGGCATAGATCCCATAAAATACACAAAAACGAAGGCTGGGTATCAAAGAAATCTCGGTATACAATGGATTCGAGAAAATATGAACCCAAAAAAGACGCCTGGCGTAGTCTATTTTGCCGATGATGACAACAGCTATGATGTTAGAATTTTCGACGAGGTAAGTTTATACATTATATTGGTGAAAACAGAAACAGTTTGTAACAGCAATGCCAAATTACGCTCGTATAAAATATAACAAACCCGAATTTATAAACATTTCCTTTACAGTCAGCGGCGTTTGGACAATATTTTCACCATATTTTATCAATTAAATGTTAGTTTCGATGTGAACTGTTCATAAATTACAATCCAAACATTGACATTAAACCCGTTGTATGTTTGTAACTCGTACAATAAAACTAGCCGGATGTCTGACCGTCGCTGTACCGGGATCCTTGATAGCCGGGAGAAAAAAACAATTACTGTTCTCAGACAGTTCCCACTTATCTCAAATTGCCACTGCCACCACAAGTTGGTACCTGTAATTCACTTGTGCAGTCGCCAGATATCCGTTAGCGTATCTACGGTTCACAACACTATGAATTGGCTGCCCTTGTTGAGTGGGTATTCTTGTTCGAACATTTGTAATATATTAAACTTCGCTTGAACAACTAATATATTCTGCTTATGCAGGTAGAATCTTTTTATTTTGTTCTCTCTTGCGAGATTTAGTGACACCTCTTGGCATCCCATAACTGTACTGTGAATGTTTTACACAGGCAGCCCATTGAGTAAGTTCAAAATCAATGAATATGATAATGTCACTTTGAAACATTATTTCCAATAACGGACACAAAGTGACTTTTTTTTTACGTGCAGGTGGTCTGTCAAGAAAACAAATCTGCAAACTGAATTTAATAAAGGAAGAATTTTAAAAAATTTCTATGTTTATTTAAAATAACATAATAGAAAGTAGTGAATTCAGGAAGTAACACGAGACCTGTAAATGTCATAACAACAAGTCCGATACAACAGAGTAGCCAACATAAACTGCTCTGACACCAATAATGAAACCTTTATGTCTGTCGTGATCATCTTAAAAATGAGTACATGTGTCTCGCATACATTTATCAAATTTGTGAAACTAAAATTTAGTGACACCAAATTTCAGATGCGTGATACGAAGAACGTGTCTGTGTGGCCTGTTGGATTCAGAGGTGCAAAGTACCAGTCACCAATGGTTGAAAACGGAAAAGTAACTCTCTCTCTCTCTCTCTCTCTCTCTCTCTCTCTCTCTCTCTCTCTCTCTCTCTCTCTCTCTCTGATTTCTGTCAAAAAAAAGAAATGACTATCTATATCCTGACTGGATGGCAATTAGTACACCCGTCGCTTTTGCGCAATTTAATCTTCATTTATCACAGACACTATGGACATAGATGAAGTAGCAAAAGCTGTAGCAGCACGAATATTAGATAATAGTAATTACATAGTGCTTTCTTGTCGTTATGTTTTTACTATTGTATGTATTGCTATTCTTCAAGATGATGGTGATCAAAACGAAGATGTTAACGTTTAAACCATTTCGTTGAGTCAGTAATTTATAAAAAGAATAAGCTTCCGAGTGAATGTGTAAGCTAAAACCATTACAAGAAATTTAAAAAAACATTCATGTATATTTATAATTAGTATCTTAATGCCGAGTCAGATCTGGGTCTGAATATTATATTCCATACTTTAATGAGACAACCGACAGCCTGACAGATGCCAGACCATGTCACAATCACAAGCAGAAAACTGCCTTGAAAAATCTCGGCGATGATAGTACAATTCAAAACTAGACAAGCAGTTTTAATTGCTGAATCATTGTGGTCTAATGAATGAAATACCCCGTCTGGATCTGAACACCGTTTTGTGTAAGAAGGATGACAGTCCATTTCTAAATTTGAGAAGCAATATTACTTGTGAGATGTTTTGGTCGAAGGGACGATCTTCCAAATCATTAAAATAGAACCGGCTTTTAAAATCCAGAGGGATGGCAAGATGATGTCTGAATCAGATAACTGACTTGTGTAGTCTGAGGGATGACAGCGCACCTAGGAATTAGAGATGAAATGGTAATTGCTGAGACATCAGTAACATACATAGACCATGTATCAATCAACAAACCTGCATTCCATGCCTGAATCGAAGAAACGATAGACTTTTCTCTGAGGGATGACAGTCCATTTTTTGTCAGAGACCTGCCTGCAATAATCCTTCAAATATTATATATATAACTCTAACTGAGAAACTCTTTTTCTTTAATGTAGTCAATTAATCATTTAAAATTCCATCATCAACTTGACAATGTTCATAAAGTTATATTCAAGAGAGCTGACATGATAATTTTTGATACATCCAGTTTAACTGACACACGTGAGACATTCGTGAGTAACGGTTTATGTAGTAGTTAGTGTTCGCAGATTAAATCTAATTTAATTGTATTTTTTATTTAACTTCGATGTCATCCTGCTCTTACACATGTCGAGGTCCATGTACTAGCGTGACATGTTACCTCATTAAAACATGTAAACAGAAATACAGATTTTGTCTCCTTGGATTTTTATATATTCGCTTGTTGTTTTTTTTTTTTTTTTTTTTTTGTTGAAGGAGGGGGGGGGGCTTGTGTTCTTTTTGTATGTTTTCGTTTTGATATTATACATATGTTTCTTCTTTTCTTCTTTGCTTTCATATTTGCGTTTCTATTTTCCACTTTTCAATACTGTCTTACATGAAATGTTTTTTTTTAAGGTGGTTGGATTTATGTCATTCTACGGCAGTAGTCGAAAGTTTGCTATTGATATGGCGGGGTTTGCTGTCAATATCCGTTTGTTGTTTGAGCATCCAAAAGCAAGGTTCTATTACCAACAACAAGGAATACTCGAAACGAGCTTTCTGACGCTTCTCAGGATATCGTATGATACTCTGGAACCAAAGGCAAGCAATTGTACTGAGGTAAATTCTAATTGCGTACATTGAGTTGAAGCGTGTGGACTTTATTTCAAATGCATCGCTTGTTTCCAAAAATTATTCCATCGGTATGTGACATGGCAGGAAAATATTATGACCCAACTTTGTATCCATACCAGGTTTGTTGGAGACAGGTGCGCTTTATGCTTTTAGTATGTGTCATTAGCAATCCTTTCCATGTTGCCATGAAGAAACAAATGCTAAAATTCGCATGAACGTGTAATTTTAGTCTGAAACAATTTTTAAAAAATAAAATGAGTTTCCGTTTGATATCTTTGTAGGAATCATTTTAGCGTACACATACATTATCCATGTAAGATTTTTTTGTAATTAATACATTATTGCAACTTATATAATTCGTCATTGAATATTCAGCTGTTTTTATATATTGGTTAACTTTAAACAGCATGATATTAAATTTGTTTTCATTATCCAAATTTCCACCGTCATCCATGAACTCATAACCTCAGAATAGTGACCCAAGGATAATGACCAGCATAAGATAAATCATACAAATGTTTATGATGAGTGTACGTACACACAAGGTCTTCACCTATTTGAAAATGTCACCGAAACTGAATTTTAGGGCTAAATGTCCAAGATATTGACCCCCCCCCCCCCTCAAAAAGACCACATTATAAAGAGCAAAATGTATTCCTCTTGGGCATGTCCTAAGGGACAAAATGAACTTAAAATGTCTGATAAGAGGTTTAGGAGTAACTGACAGAATATTACAACCACCCCAGTGCTGTTAAAAAAACCGGCCATTATGAGGCTTATTTTCCAATTCTGAATTCAGAATATTTGTCTATATGTGAACCTTTGCAATACAATAATGACGATTATAACAATTAAAAACAAACGATTAAGGCAGTAGTCAAGCTTATGGACTCGGGCCTCTAAAGCGGGAGATTCTCTTCGCACCTTATTTGAACTCTGCAGTAAGAAGACAGCTTATTTCGCAAGAACTGCATTTTGTTTTCTTCATCTCATATAAACTAGCGCTGTATGTAATCATTATAAATTCTTATTGTATTTTACTTTCCAACAGGTTCTTGTATGGCACACGCGTACGAAGGAGCCGTTGTTTGCATCCGAAACGAAAATGATACAGCGATATGGCAAATGGTATAACCCTGACATGGAAGTGTAGCATACATTAAGATAAACTTTTAAACATTCGTGTTCGTCTTTAGATTTTTAATAGCATCCTGTATACGGATCTACAAATTACAATGGTATAATACACACACACACACACACACACACACACACACACACAGATATATACATACATACTGAAAGATGAACAGTTGCGTCAGATGCGTACGTAGGTGGAGGGGTATAGACTTATATTTAAACTTTATCATTGAAATTTCATACCACAAATACAACGCAGTCTGTACTGCTTAAATGATGGCGTAATGTAACCTTCCATTAGGGTTGAAGATGACATGAGAACCTGTGGAAAATTACCTGGTGTAGATAAGGGACCAAGTACCCTTACAAATGTCGGCGTGGTATATACAACCCGAATCTGGAGATGTACAAAGCCCAGACGCTATCACAGTGCTTCTTTAGCATATATATATATATATATATATATATATATATATATATATATATATATATATATATATATATATATATATATATATATATATATATATATATATATGGTTCATTTGTTACTTTATTTATTGATAGGTAGTTGCAACATTGAGATATTGTTATAAATATTGTATGTGTGCACATGAGGCAAAGCACCAATTCACACATTTAAGCTCTAATGCACACACAAAGAATGCGTGTGTGTAGAATTTTCATAACATTGGTAGATGGATACACGCGGTTAGAACTTGCGAAAAAAACTGAAATACAGTCATCTCACTTTCAGACTGATCGTGTAACGTATGAAAAGAACAAATACGCGCGTTTGTATATTTGCACATCAAAGACGTCACTTAATTTGCATAATTTTTCCGACACATTTCTCGATAAGTCGTCAGTGTGCAAACTGTATAAAATGAATCGAAGGGGAACAACCACAACATGGCCTCATGGCCTTTCATCGATATATATATATATATATATATATATATATATATATATATATATATATATATATATATATATATATATATATATATATATATATATATATAAGAGAGAGATGCTCTCACTTCTTCTAAAAATCGTGTTACCTCTAAGGACGAAAAATGCGAAGAATTAGCTGTCGGGCAGAATATATTAAAATGGCCCATGCATCGTCGAAAACTAATATTTATTTGTAAGGAAAGAAGATATACTAATTCAAATAAAGATCAAACTGAATGAGGCAATTATTCGGCACATAAGACTGATCTGTAAATGGCAGCTAAAATATGACTACATAACACTTTTAAATAAACATACCCTTTGAAAGACTTCATTCTCGTTGTGGACCACACGATTTGTTGCTTATGCCACACACAAACAATCATTATGTTTTCTACTCTGGCGACATTGCTGCTATTAGTGGCAACATTTGAATTAGGAAACCCTTATCAAATGGGAATGAAATTGAGAGGAACTGTCAAATACATGCCACATGTTCTGTAATCTGTGCTTTTAACGGTTCTTTTGATACGTTTTTCATTTGCATTTTGATGTCTTCTTACGTCAGACCGAGGTCTATTGGTGCATTAGCAGTACAGACCTTTGGTAACTGGCAATTGGTACAAAGCCGAATCAACCGAGTGAGAGAGTTTACTTTTTGCTGATCGCACATAAAACAATGCATTCTTCCATAGACTAGCACGTCACCTAAACATTTCATTTTTTAAAAATAAAAATCTTTCCTGGAAATATTACATAATATAGCAGTATGAAAAATGGCTTAATCATCAATATTTTGCTTCTGTCTGCCAATTTTTTCAATTGATAAGAAGATGAACTCTGCAGCGAATACAAAATTGTAAAATGTGACATACAATTTAAGTTAAAAAAGGTATGATAATAGACGAAGTACATTTGGTGCAGACTGGTATATTCATAATGCAACATTGCACTTCACAATTGTACACCGTATTTATATACAACCGAAATTATGATTAAAATATTGCGTGAAATAAACAATTTTAATGCGTGTAACATATATATTTGATGACATTAATTTACGTACATGTGTGTGTCTTATACATACGTATGTCACTAGACATTCCTAATTTATGGTTGGAAGGATGAATTAATGCAAAATATCTCAGTTTTTGTACCCACGTATTTAATAACCAATGAATGAACCATATCCATGGCCTTTTTGTCCGCAGTTTTCATAGAAATTATATCATTGATATAATGGTGTAAATCTAGAAGGTCGCAGTGTACCAACGCTTGGAAGTGCTATTCGTACTGCATAAGCTAGCCACAAAGGACCGTGCAATACTACTGACAGCTTCACAGACAACACTACTGGCAGAGCTAGATTCTAGCTTCTAGCAATTGGTCTGAAGTGGCAATTCAGTGCCTGACAGATGAAATTACGACAAACTACATGAACATTTTGGAAGCCACAGCAATGCAGATACAAACAGAAGGAAAAAGGAGATTTGGCCAAAAAAATGCAAGCCCGTAAGTTTAGTTCAGAGAGCAAATGACACAAATGCACAAAAACATATAAACTCAGAACAAAGAAAAGAACAACAAACCGATAACCGTGTCCCATTTGAGACAATCTATAGACATGGAAAAGCGCCTCCAAAATTAACTTACGAATATACGGAATAGAGAGAGAGAGAGAGAGAGAGAGAGAGAGAGAGAGAGAGAGAGAGAAAGAGAAGCAGATAATCATAATTATACATAAGAGTGTGTCAGCGCTTGATTAAGATAAATGCACTAAACTGACAAAGAACAGTGCAATTCTAGTTTCTAACTAGTCTGAGCGCATTCGAATGAGTTTTTTTCCAAAGGCAAATGCGAAAAATTGAGAAACAATAGACAAACATTTATTTTCCAGTAACGATACAAACCCTAGAGTTTTAGATTATTATGGCCTTGCTTGATATCAACAAATAAGCTGTTCCTTCCTATCGCCTTCTCACAAATATTTACACTCGACACATATTCAAGATTGTCAGTTCATGTTTCCCGGGCCATAGAGCTGTATTGGCATTACCCTAGCAGTGGTGCACGTATGCTTAATAACGCTTATAATATCACAACATGCATTTGTATAGCAAGACCTGCGAATTGCCAATCTAGCTTTCCTTCTCAAGCAAAGATGCTAACCAGCAATGCATTCGTCGATACATATCAGTTCTGCAATATTGCTATCTTTGCCTCTTGTCACCTGCAATTCCTTTAAATTCCTTCCATTGCAAAGTTGTACTGTTGCATACATACATGTAATGCTCGCTGTCCTGGAAGTGCAATACTTGTGCTATCAACTCTTTCAGATTAATGCCCATGTCATGGTAGACTGCCCTCTTGAAGCCTCCCCTGCTCACAGCCCTGACAGTATACTTGTCTCATCTAGATGTTTTGGTCACTACCCATATAGTGTTACGCTGCCTTCTCCACGACTTCCATACTCACTACCCTGGCAGTGTCATACATGCCCATCAAGTCATGTCGTGTTGCACTGCCTTATCCAAACCTTCCATGCCCAAGGGGCTTGAACTGTCATACTTATCTATCGCTCCACATGGTGTTACACTTCCTTCTCTAAGCCTTCCATTCCCATGACCTTGCAGTGTCATACATGTCCATCAACCATATGGTGTTACAGTGTCCATGTCCACGGACTTTGCAATGCTACATTGATCTCCATACACCTCTTCATTTAGGTTACTTTCATATTAAATTCGTCATGAACTATGACTTTTATGATTTTTGCTTTACTCACCACATCATCAATAAAGATCGACTTACTTATAGCATAGATTACAGCTTCATAGCATTCTTTAAAGCTGTCCACTCACTATTGTTTTATTTTACGGTGAGTTTTATTAACTATACTGTTTCAGAGAAAACTTTCTAGCTGTATTAAACCCCACCTCTTTTCGATATCCAAAATAACTAGCGGGCGCATTACCAAAGATCTTAGGCTCACCCAAGCGAAGAACAGTGAGCTTGGAGATATAGATGTAACTATATTTATCTATACTCTATCAGAATCGGACAAGTTTTTACAATACTTCGTTCAGGATAATTGTGAGGCATTATGACTTAATGGTCCGAAAGATAAAAAAAGAGCGAAGACAACAAGTTTTGTAAATTCAACAAATAATTTACTTCCCAAGAATGCAAAGTGAACGTTTATAAAGAACGTAAAGTATTATATAATAAATTCCATTGGGTTCTAAATGTTCTATCACAAGTCCGAATATGTGATCTTCCAGTTGAGTTCCAGTAAAATTCAAAACTATTCCAAGATTGAATGTGTTGATGTGCTTATAGTCCCGAATGTACTCGTGTGCCAATGACCCATAAAGTGGTGATTGTTAACAGTCTTTTAATGTATCACAGTAATGTAATCCAAAATGTCTATCTGTGTTCACTATGATTCCAAATTAATGGATTTGTCCAAGAATATTATTGAGCACTTTGTAATTGCATTGAATAATAATTTGAATAAATAAATCGATCAAAATTAAAACCTGACTACAACAATAAGAATGATTCTGATTCTGCTGTTATGGCAAGAATATATTATTCTAATTTAAAAATGATGATAAACTTCTCTACTTGACCTAGGTTGCAATTACCATTTTCAGTAAATACTCTGTGAAACTAATTGTATTTTCCATTCTGAAAGATTTTAATGTCTAAATCAAGACTGTATCCTTTAACTCAAACCGAAGTAAACATGTTTAGTATTAACAATAATATGAATGGTTAATCTGTACTCACACAGACATATTAGCTCTGTATTATGTTTTTAGTTACCAAATAAATATTGCTGGTCTGGTAATTAAGTCACTTGATTTTGGACAAAGGTCAAGTACAACAATCAGAACTACATAACGTAATCATGGAGAAAATGCAACCAACAATACAAAATAAATGCATATCACCCCCTCATAAAGAGAAAGAAAGATATATACAATAAATCTTTCTTTTAAATATCAGTAAACTATACATGAGATTAATGATTACATACAATGAAATCTTATGAATGGCATAATATATAAATGAAGCAAGATAGCACTCCCAATGCATATGAATGTGTATCTATTATATTATCTGTCCCTTTGATGTGCCATATGTCTGTATTGTAATCCTGCAACAGTAATCTCTACCTTACTAAGCTCTGATGTTGTTTTAATTACATATTGCTAATGAAAGTAAATGGGTTGGGATCTCTTAATACAAGAATAAGCATACATTTCAGAGAGCTGCAAAGCCTGTATCGAACCTAACATTTCTTTTGATTGTGGAATAGTTTGTGAGGATTTCACCAACTGTAAAAATAATGGTGCAAAATGTCCGATAATATACAAGCTATAATAAGAATTCACATCAGTATGTTTTGGTAGAAGCTCTTACAAAATATATAAGATAAACGGTGACGTAAAAGTCATGATACGGACAAGGCCGAGAGTTTTCGAAAGAATGGAAAGAGAATATGCAGTTAGACATAAAACTGTTGATGTAACTATAAAATGTCCTTCACCGAATTTATGAAAAGTGCCACATAATTATAAAAACTGCATTATAAAAATGCTATTTAAAGGCTAAATTATAAAAGGCTATTTAAAGGTTACAATATATGAAGACTATTCAAAGGCTACATTATATAAAGGCAATTTAAGGGCTACATTATATAAAGGCTATTTAACGGCTACATTATATAAAGGATACTTAAAAGCTACCTTATGTAAAAACTATTTAACGGCTTCATTATATAAAAGCTATTTAACGGCTTCATTACATAAAATTTTTAAAGGAGGCTACATTATATAAAGTATATTTAAAGGCTACATTATATAAAGGCTACATTATACAAATAGCTACATTATATAAAAGGCTACATTATATAAAAGGCTACATTATATAAAAGGCTATTTAAAGGCTACATTATATAAATGATATTTAAAGGCTAAATTAAAGGATATTTAAAGGCTAATAATGAATACTTTGTATAGCGCCTAATCTTTGAAAACTCTAAGCGATTTACAACATCTATAACGATATGACAACATAATACAAAGAACAAAAAAAACATTATTATTATTATTATTATTATTATTATTATTATTATTATTATTATTATTATTATTATTATTATTATTTAACGGTTGAGACATTCGACCAGGAAGATCATGTAAAAGTGTTGCTGCTTCTTCAAGTTTTTCCCCAGCTATTATTAGAGTTCAATTGGCTCATTAACAGGCTTAAATAATTGTTAAGAACTTTCTTCAAATTCCACCTGAGAGTCCTGGTGTTTTTGAAGTTTTTGTCTAACACAATCACGAAGTGGCAGATATGTCTTGATTGCTTCTAGTCGCTCTTGATCCAATCTAGCTGTGTAAGATACAGCCACCATATTATTATAATAATGATTTATTTACAGCAGCAGAGAGGGTGCGATCTCAAATAAACGTCATATGGCTATATGAACACACATACAATATTTAGAAACAAAATAACAGGATGAAGTAACAAATTAATTAACCCAGTTAGATAAATTCTTGGTTAGTTAGAGGCTTCAGTTTGGCGTTGTTAACTTTATATTTTCCATTTCGGTAGGAAGCTTTATTTTTTTTTCTTCTCCAAAATGACGTTCCAGCTAATGGCATGTTCACCCTCTTTGCTGCTGCATCTATACTGATAAATACTGATTTGATCATGAGCACTCAGAAATTTTAAGTTACTGACTTTTGAATATCATTGTGTTGGAATATGTATACTCTGAAACTGAGTTAGTACCATGAGTCCTAAACTGTCGATAAAGTATTAAGCGGTTTTGCGACTTGGAGGTTATAAGTAACCAGTCTGAATAAATATGTGCAATTCCTAAATATTCACACATCTTGAGGTTCGTGTGCACTCATGCATAACTACTTGACATGTAGTGTTAGGCAACAAATACAAATACAGCACACTACACTTTACGTGTCTCCAAATAACATAACAAAGGATGATGCACTCTGGTGACATGCCACTTAAATGTGAAATGTGCGGGAAATTGTTTCAAGAGAGATCTAGTTTTTCATTACACTTGAAAGTACATGCTGCTTACAAGTCCTACTCGTCTGAAATGTGTGGTAAATTGTTTAGTCGAAGCACTCATTTGCCAACACACATGAAGATACACATACCGGAGACAAACCCTACGAATGTGAAATATTCGGGAAATTGTTTAGCCAGAGGTCAAGTTTGTTACAACACTCGAGGATACATACTGGAGAAAAACCCTTCAAATGTGAACCATGCGGGACATTATTTAGCCAGAGTTCACATTTGCGAAGGCTATGAATATACATACTGGTAACAAACCATTCAAATGTGAAATTTTTGGAAAGTTGTTTAACGAAAGCTCTACGTTGTCATCACACTTGAATGTACATACTGGTGACAAACCATTTAAAATGTGAAATGTGTGGGAAATTGTTTAGCCAGGCCTCTAGTTTGACGAGACATTTGACCGTGCACACCGGTAAGAAACCTTTCAAATGTGAAATATGTGGAAAATTCTGTAGCAAGAGAAGCCATTTGCAATCACACATGAAAATAAACACGGCTGACAAGCTCAACAAATGATGCAGTCAATCGCTTATTGTGTTTGGTGGATATTGCCGACTCTTTGAGAATGCATATTGATGTCAAATTATGCAAATGCGATATACATGGTAAATAGATTTGCCTGAGATTTGGTGTGACAATGGACACGGAGATACGTACTGCTGGCAAACCCTAGAAATACGATTGTTGTGGTAAATCGTTTTACATGAAATCTTATTTGGCAAAATATACACAAGATGCGTATTACAGTAAACCATACAAATATGACTCCTCTAATGCACAATTTTGCAATACGTTAGTACCTATTCACACGGCCTTCGTGTGGCTACGATTGAATAGACTTTTTGCACGGCCACCATTCGGCCAGAACATAAAAAAATTATCGGGACGGCGATAAGTAAATGCATTAGGGACAATTCAGATATATTCCGATTATTGTTCCCAAATAATTGTGTGTATGTGAATTGGACTTTTAAAGTACCATTGACAACAAATTTTGTCTTATTGCTACGGTGTCAAAAGTTTGCCGTTTAAGCAGCGGCGAACTTCTACTACTACTGCCTAGGACTCCAACCCCGGAGGGGACCCCGGCCAAGGACCGAAATGGTACACATTGAGGACACAAGTTTGCTTTGTTGATAAATTACCAAAAACGCGGGCCCCGACTCTGTTAACTGCCAAGGGGCCCAGGGTCTCTACGTCCGGTCCTGAGTTTTAGTGATGTCTGGCACTGGGGCATCATGCCGCAGACATGTAGCATCATGTCCAACCCAGTCGCATTATCCTGACACCAGGCCGACCAGTCCTAAACAATAACATCTTAATACTGAGCGCCAAGCGATACAGCTGCTAGTACTATGTTTTTAATAAGTCTTTGGTATGACTCGCTGGGATTTGAACCAGAGACCTCCCCCATTCGAGGCAGATGCTCTAATCATTTTAATAGGCCAACGAGCAGCACTAATCATTACAAGCAATAATCAAGTTAGATTTGTCATATTTTCACTCACAAGCCATCAGACTTTACCTTTGGAAACTGTAATAATAATAATAATAATAATAATAATAATGGTACAAATTATATAAACTTAATACTTGAAAGTTGGTCCTATTTGTCACGCCCCGTTTACAAAATCCATCAGGCAAAATTATCTAGCCTTATCGACTATGATATGGTAACATGCTTACTATACAGTTTGACAACGAACGAGCAGGAGCGAACAACAAAGATTCATTTGCAGAAATATCGTAATTTCCTCCCGAGCATCAGAGCATTCTTGAGCCCGGTTATCTCTTTTCTTCGGGTTTTGGGGGATTAAGGTGGAAGACGTGTACTCAAAACGCAACAGAGTCCATTTTAGAATATACTAAAGTATTGACATTGCATTAGCAGAATAGTAATTGGTAGAAAACCTGACATTAACCTTTATGAATATTCAAACGTCCCCATAATATTGGATTCATTTATGCATATGCTTGTCAATTAGCAGTAGCCAACTTAGAAGCTTGTGCTAAAGTAGTAGTAGGGTTTAACGCCATTTTTCAGCATAATATGGGATATACATGGCGGCCAGTATTAATGGTGGAGGACGAACCCGGAGAAAATCCCGGAAAGAACCACCGACTCACGAGAACCTACTGGCAATCTTTCTCACATATCCACATTGGCTGAATCCGAGACTCGAACCCACGTAGACAGAGGTGAGATAATAATAATAATAATAATAATAATAATAATAATAATGAGGACTTTGAATAGCGCCTAATCTTTCGAAGCTCTAAGCGCTTTACACCATCAGTAATGATATGACAACTTCATGAAGAAGTGATAAAGCACATTGGTGACAAACCAATTTGTTTATTCTTTAGATGGCAGTGATCCGTAAGGGAGAGCGCTTTAGACCACTCGACCACTCGGGGCCCCTACTTGCTTGTGCTTAAGGTACAAGCCACTACGCATAAGAAAAGTCACTAGAAATAAATATTGTTCACCAACAATACAGTAGTCAGTTGTCTGCAATGGCGAGATGTATACTGGAGCATACCATACTCAGGTCAGGTCTTCATGAAGAAGTGATAAAGCACATTGATGACGAACCAGTTTCTTTAGTCGTTCTGCTGAGAAAATTCACATTAGAATACATAGATGGACAAATCGAACAAATGTAAAAAAAAAAATCAATTTTTTCCCCTGACCCCAAATAATTAATAAATTAAGATGCACGCTGGTGGCAACCCATTCAAATGTGAAATATGCGGGAAATAGTTTTGATGCCACTCTTCTGTGTCAACACAGTATATAGCAAAAGTAACGCAACTGGAGGGCGCTTCAGTCGGGGAGAGTGCCACCATCTTACTATTTTTGTACAGAGAGGGTACCCTTCATTTCGGGGCTCCCAATCTTTAAACTTTGAGTAATTTCGTGAATAGCGGGAACATTTTACGTCATAACCTGCGCAAAGGAAATAGTTTGCCTTTCTTTTAAAGTAAACATAATTGGTAAGAATTTGATACCGCTGAGTGAAAATGTTCATGAAAAATCCACAAAACGCGGGGATTAAGGAGGGCTTCACGTAGGACCCACGAGAAGCTTTTGGCAAGCTTTCTTACATACCCACATTGGCCGAATCTGAGACTCAAACCCACGCAGATAGAGTTGATATGGCAGTGATCCGTAATGTAGAGCATTTTAGGCCATTTGCAATCACACATGAGAATGTACTCTGATTAAAACCATTAAAATTATTTGGAAGTTTGTAACAAAAAAAATATATTATAATACGTATTGATTCCAAACCATACAAATGTGATTTTTGAAATGACTTATTTTTCAATAAATTTACTTTGGCAAGGAATGTGAAAATGCACAGTAATGGCGAAAAATAAAATAGGTCTTGTTTATGTGGTAACTTGATTTAGGGACAATATTTTAAATTTCAAAGAGGGTGAGTGGTGGGCTTCTTGGGAAATACAGATGGTTCTGGCCCTGATAGAGCGATAAAAAACCTCATTATATCGAAAAAATGTATTGCAAAATAATAATAATAATAATAATAATAATAATAATAATAATAATAATAATGCTTGCAGTAATAATAATAGCAATAATAATAGCAATAATAACAATTATCATATAATAATCATGATAACAATATAATAATAGTTACAATAATAATTATACTAATTATAACAGTTATAATAAAAAAAATAATAATAATAATAATAATTATTATAATAATAATAATAACAATAATAATAATAATAATAATAATAATAATAATTATAATAATAATAATAATGTTACAAATTATATAAACTTAATACTTGAAGGATGGTCATATTTGTCACGCCCCGTTTACAAAATCCATCAGGCAAAATTATCTAGCCTTATCGACTATGATATGGTAACATGCTTACTATACTGTTTGACAACGAACGAGCAGAAGCGAAAAACAAAGATTCATTTGCAGAAATATCGTAATTTCCTCCCGAGCATCAGAGCATTCTTGAGCCCGGTTATCTCTTTTCTTCGGGTTTTGGGGGATTAAGGTGGAAGACGTGTACTCAAAACGCAACAGAGTCCATTTTAGAATATACTAAAGTATTGACGTTGCATTAGCAGAATAGTAATTGGCAGAAAACCTGACATTAACCTTTATGAATATTCAAACGTCCCCATAATATTGGATTCATTTATGCATATGCTTGTCAATCAGCAGTAGCCAATTTAGAAGCTTGTGCTAAAGTAGTAGTAGGGTTTAACGCCATTTTTCAGCATAATATGGGATATAGATGGCGGCAAGTATTAATGGTGGAGGACGAACCCGGAGAAAATCCCGGAAAGAACCACCGACTCACGAGAACCTACTGGCAAGCTTTCTCACATATCCACATTGGCTGAATCCGAGACTCGAACCCACGTAGACAGAGGTGAGATAATAATAATAATAATAATAATAATAATAATAATAATAATAATAATGAGGACTTTGAATAGCGCCCAATCTTTCGAAGCTCTAAGCTCTTTACACCATCAATAATGATATGACAACTTCATGAAGAAGTGATAAAGCACATTGATGACAAAACCAATTTGTTTAGTCTTTAGATGGCAGTGATCCGTAAGGGAAAGCGCTTTAGACCACTCGACCACTCGGGGCCCCTACTTGCTTGTGCTTAAGGTACAAGCCACTACGCATAACAAAAGTCACTAGAAATAAATATTGTTCACCAACAATACAGTAGTCAGTTGTCTGCAATGGCGAGATGTATACTGGAGCATACCATACTCATGTCAGGTCTTCATGAAGAAGTGATAAAGCACATTGGTGACGAACCAGTTTGTTTAGTATTTCTGCTGAGAAAATTTACATTAGAATACATAGATGGACAAATCGAACAAATGTAAAAAATTAAAAATCATTTTTTTAATGACCCCAAATAATGGAACAAATTAAGATGCACGCTGGTGGCAACCCATTCAAATGTGAAATATGCGGGAAATAGTTTTGATGCCACTCTTCTGTGTCAACACAGTGTAGCAAAAGTAACGCAACTGGAGGGCGCTTCAGTTGGGCCGAGTGCCACCATCTTACTATTTTTGTACAGAGAGGGTACCATTCATTTCGGGGCTCCCAATCTTTTAACTTTGGGTAATTTCGTGAATAGCGGGAGCATTTTACGTCATAACCTGCGCAAAGGAAATATTTTGCCTTTCTTTTAAAGTAAACATAATTGGTAAGAATTTGATACCGCTGAGTGAAAATGTTCATGAAAAATCCACAAAACGCGGGGATTAAGGAGGGCTTCACGTAGGACCCACGAGAAGCTTTTGGCAAGCTTTCTTACATACCCACATTGGCCGAATCTGAGACTCAAACCCACGCAGATAGAGTTGATATGGCAGTGATCCGTAATGTAGAGCATTTTAGGCCATTTGCAATCACACATGAGAATGTACTCTGATTAAAACCATTAAAATTATTTGGAAGTTTGTAACAAAAAAAATATATTATAATACGTATTGATTCCAAACCATACAAATGTGATTTTTGAAATGACTTAATTTTCAATAAATTTACTTTGGCAAGGAATGTGAAAATGCACAGTAATGGCGAAAAATAAAATAGGTCTTGTTTATGTGGTAACTTGATTTAGGGACAATATTTTAAATTTCAAAGAGGGTGAGTGGTGGGCTTCTTGGGAAATACAGATGGTTCTGGCCCTGATAGAGCGATAAAAAACCTCATTATATCGAAAAAATGTATTGCAAAATAATAATAATAATAATAATAATAATAATAATAATAATAATAATAATAATAATAATGCTTGCAGTAATAATAATAGCAATAATAATAGCAATAATAACAATTATCATATAATAATCATGATAACAATATAATAATAGTTACAATAATAATTATACTAATTATAACAGTTATAATAATAATAATAATAATAATAATAATAATAATAATAATAATAATAATAATAATCTTCATCATAACATAAATAACAATATTGACATGAAAGGGGAATGTTTAAAAATATTGGTTGAAACCATCCCAGGCACCACACCGAAAATTAACTGGTCACTTACATTAATGTAATATGTCCAAACACATGCAAATAAATATAAAATGGTGACAAGACTCAAATGAATTTAAGAAATATGTGGGTACTAGTGCCAAGAGCATAACATTGATAAAAAACTATAACTCAGACTGGTGAAAGAAAATTTTAAAAAAATCAACAAAATTCCCTTATAAATATGAAGTAACTGGTAAATTGTTTCCCTGATATCGAGACTGACACTGTACTGGAAAACACGTATTCCTGTCAAAACTTTCACCTGAGGAATACGTGATTTACAATTTTATGGTCTATAAATATTAATTATTTGGTAATTTGTTTCCCGTGATGTATAGACTGACACTGCATATGAGAAATTACATTTCTTACAAGACATTCACCTGTGAAATGTGTGCACAGGTATTTAATAGTGCACATGAAGATGTTGATGTCATTATGTATGAAGATACATAATATTGGCAAAGGAACATTAACGGCGTTTGGGGGTTGCAAGTGGGGCATATGAAGGGGGTGGTGGCTTTTCAGTTTTCGCAGCAGCATACTAATCGAGATACAAATACTCTGGTCTCCCGTGGCCATGGTCGGCCCTAGGCCCCGCGTACTACTAACTCGGTCTCTGCAAAGGAATAGATATTGTACTGGTAGTCGGTGATCAAAAAGGACATTCACAAAACATTATTCTTGAAATTCCCTTTTCTTATTTTAGACCGTGACAGTAAAAATAAAGTGAGGGGGCTCGAGTAGCCGAGTGGTCTAAAACTCTGTCAGTTACGGATCACTACCATCTCACCTCCGTCTACGTGGGTTCGAGTCTCAGTTTCGGCCAATGAGGGTATGTGAGAAAGCTTGCCAGTAGCATCTGGCGGGTCAGTGGTTCTTTCCGGGTTTCTTCCCGGGTTCATCCTCCATCATTAATACTGGCCGCCATGTAAAGCTGAAAATGGCTTTAAACCCTACAACAACAACAACAACAACAACAACAACAACAACAAATAAAGAGTTCACCACTTTACGCCTGTAGATGTACATTAGTGACAGTAAACATGAAGATACATATCGGTGACAAAAATGATCGAGCAACATATATACTGACGGTATATGAGGAAATTAAAACATTCATTTTACTTCACTGTTTAATTGAGGGCTTTAAAGAAAAATTACAAACAATATATGTAGAATTGCATTTGATTCTTTCAAACATGTATTGTGATGACTATTTTATTCATGGATGGCTCCCCAGCGAAGCAATGTTTTGTAATGACATTGAGATTACATTTCACCGGCAATATGTTTATTCTACTTTTAAAAGAATATGTTTTATTTGCCAGCTTGATCCAGTGCTTATCCGTATATTGCGACATCGGTTGCCAAGGTAATAGTATGCTTTGAACTTTCTATTCAAAACACAAAGTTGGGATGTTTATTTTAATACTTTTTTTTGAATTTATATGTACCAGAAAACGTTTCATTCATATATTCTTGTGAAATTCCATTAGATATTCTAGTTTGTAACTGGAGTATGTAAACGTTGTATTCAAACTAGAATTGGAGCATTCATTATCTCCCCCTGAAACATGCAGAAATGATGTATGAATTAGAAAGCAATTCACCAAGCAGAATATAATAACTGCATATAAAATTAGTTTGTATTATAAATGATCATAACAGTTGTCAAACACTGTTATAAACATGCATCATGAAAATACTGCCTTTTATTTCTAAGTAATTGTCTAATTAAGTATTGACTTTTCTGCAGTTAGTATATATTTGCTAGAAACAGTTAAAAGCCATGTTAAAGTTAAATAAATGTTGTGCAGAGAAATATTAAAAAAATATAACCGCCTTTGAAATTCATATATTTGGAAGCTAGATTAATATGTTTGGTGAAATGTAATTTGACAGCTGCTAGTACTGCTCGATGACGTGCCTGGAATATTTGAAATGGGAATGTCATAAACATTTTCTCTAAGGTTCAATTTGTCGAACATGTGTTTTGCGGAGTCCTATTTTACCATCACTTGCAGCCTCTGCGTTTACTTGTTCTGTAGTTCTTATGTATTCTTCATGTACTTCTGGATATAATGCGTTTCCATGAATTGTCCTTCCGGAAATGCACTACCTAACTCTATAATTGAGACAGATGTAGATAGTGTCAGAGAGTGTGGCAAATGTCCTATCAACGTTACACGTCGCTTGTATTCTAGCTTTATGTCCTATGCATAACTAACATATCCCAAACATTTGGTTGTGGTTCAAGTGTACGGTGGACGCACACATGGTTTATTTGTTTTTCGATGTAATATTGTCCGTGTCATTATAAGGCCCACCAGTTTCTTGTTTGGTATGACAAAGAAAATTGTTGGAGAGTACCTCCTTTCACATAAGTGCCAGTCATCCCAAAACTTTCTCCTTTTACCAGTTTTCGTTCACTCCTCATTTATTGTGTTGTCAGCAATAAAAAAACACGTCTTTTATGCTGTTTTGTATATGTGGTAGCGTACTGTGATTTAATTTGGCTTTAAAACGTCTCAATGTATCTGTTATGTCCATAAACATCTCATTCTTCAAAATCCCACTGCCAGGTCCAGCAACATTAACTTGATCCGAGTTTCAACTATTGACGCAGATTCATTAATTGTAATAAAACCATTTTCCCAACTGATCTTCTTTGTCTGTTGATACAAGTGCAAGGCAAGCGGCGTAATCTTTGTCAACTGGGCTGGTATATCTGATCAAATAATTGACGTATATTAAAGCATTGTTCTTGATTGACCACGATAAGCAACGGCGATGTCTCGGAGTCTGCCAGTCACAGACATCAGATTGACGCTTTGGTGTGGACGTTTCCATGCTAACGTCACGTTCAGGTGTGTAATTGCTGATGACCAGGACACTACGTCATGCTGTACATTTGCTTAGAGGGTCACTGATCGTTTGGATACTGACTGGTCATTCACTGACGGTCGGGTTACTGATTGGTGGTTCGCTGACGGTTCAATAACAGTCTCGTAATGCTTCTCGGGTTAGTGATTGCTGGCTTATTGACTGTCTGGTTATTGATGGCTTTTTTAAAAATTGTTTTCAACCACAGCCGCGAAATGGTTAGGGATCCATGTTTTGTTTTCTTCTTCTTTTGTTTTATTACTAAAAGAGCTTTTGCTGATTTGGCTACATTACTCCATATTACTGAAATCATCGATCGTTCTGACGTATGGTTGAAGGTTGTGGTTAGGACCATATATGCCAAGTCTTTTGTTCTGTTTACAGCTTGATAAACGTAATGGAGGTTTCGTAATCATGGCAAGGGCATTCATAGTCAACGCCGAGGAGAAAGTTCACAATGTAAACGCATTCTAAATACGGCGTCGGAGTAATCTGGCGAAAACAACAGAATACTTGGTCTATTTGGATGCCCCAATGTAACTGACTCACCAGGCACCGCCATTAAAGTTGTTTAATAACGCAGTTCAACACACATGGATTCAATACTGCACAAAGGATTGATACGGTATTGAAACGACAGACTCCGTCCCCATTTGTTTTAATCGTATTCCTTTCTTAGCATGGTACCGTAACAAGATGGCAGCAGCAATGTTATCTACTGGTAAACTGGGATGGTCAGCAGACTCACATGAAAAGTACCTGTCATCCAGCTCAACATAAGCCTTTAGTTTTTCAAGACCAGTCTTAGTAGCTTGTTGTGATAAGAGAAAAAAAATAACATCATAATCATTTTATCTTTTGTATAATATCAATTTAAAACATAGGTCTTCTACCAAGAATTTCTTCAGAGATGATATCGTTTCAAAATGAAATGAAAATGAAACTAAATGTACTATAAATAATGAAAAAGTTCATGTTAACCAGATAAAGAATAAATTGGGATTTTTTGTTTTCATATTTAAACTGTTGATACATTGATTAAGATGGAACAATGCTACATGTGCTTGGCAATATAATAATATTGTAAATGCAAGATATATGTATAATCAAAACTATATTTACTAAAGTAAAAATGTTGATTACAATCACATTGCAGTAAGTGTCCGTAATGTTAAAGTTTTGTCACGTTACAGTTCGTTACAATCACAAACATATTTGGTGTCCTGGAAAAAGTGCAAGAAATTGAAATTGAGGTTATATAATTACATCTATACATATGGCATTATACTTTATTGGGCGACACATGTCTATACATATGGCATTATACTTTATTGGGCGACACATGTCTATACATATGGCATTATACTTTATTGGGCGACACATGTCTATACATATGGCATTATACTTTATTGGGCGACACATGTCGAATAACTTCGGAAAGACACAATTAAATCCTTATAGAGTAATACACTACTTGTTGAAGTCACGTGATAACCATGAAGTAATCGAATTTGCCTCCTAACAAACTACCTGAAGACAAAAAGTAGAACAGCGAAAATTGCAAAGCAGAGGGCGCGTGAGAGCCAATTTCACCAGCTGTAAAGAGAGTTTCTGTGTCATCGTTGCTAATCGGCTTAGATGTCCTTGCTTATCTTGCAAAACTAGATTTCTTCTGTTGCATTTTGGGGGGGCGGAATTTCGTTCTTTGATTGACGCCTGAAATGATCAGTCTCCAAGAGAGACGGCATGCAACTAAGCCCTATGATGCCTCCGTATGTTGTTTCGTAAAGAACATGGCGGATTGATATTTCCAATGCAGAGTATCTTACGTTTATTGTTCAAAAGCCATTGCTGAACATGCCTTTTGTCACGTTCACTAGCTTGCGTCGTTGAAAGTTTATTTTGTGACTCCGCAAAATACATCTACATTGTCACCTTTATAATCTTTACTTTAAAATGGCCCAAACACGTTGCTTACTTCGTCCACATACAAATACACTGAGTCAAATTTGCTGCCGAGTCTATTGTTTGTTTACAATAGAAAGGAGTTCCTAACAGACGATATAATTTGTAGGCACGCGTATCTTACACGTACATGCAATATGAAGGTGTTCAGTATCGTGAAATACAGTACACTTCTGACAATGAAAAGTTAACAGAAACAAACATGAGCGTATAATGTATTTTATCAAATGTCATATTGTCGTTTAATCCCCTGTTACCACTGGCACTGTACTATCTGTGTACCTGTCTGTTGAATTATGAAATACTATTGTTATGTCGATGAAATTGCTCATACAGAACTATTGTTTTACCTATTTGACTCAGGAAACTGTCTTGTATAATGAATGAATCTTTACAATTTTAAAATAATATTATACTAGTGTATTGTAAATGATGAGTGTACAGGGAGAATTGGGGAACATTTGATTAGATCTACGTATATTACAGATTTATATTTGCTAGCTGTCGTAAGATATGTAGTGATTTAATTGAAAATCTGAATTATCTCTACTGTCACAAGATAACCGGGTAAGATATCGGACGTAAAGCACAACACAGTTGATAGTATATAACTACAATGTTTAATGACGAACGATTTGAATGTAAATTAATTATGATTAATATGTGCGTGTACAGGATCCACATATTGGACCAATTAACAGAAAACGCACGGACTTGTAATGAAAATACAAATAAATGACCTTAAATGGTACAAGTATAAGGGGTGAATGATTCACAGTGATTTCACCACGAAATGAACGAAGCCTGTGTAAAGTTTTCGGATACTTTGTGAGTCACGCCATCGCAATTTGTTCACATGCGTTTCGAGCAAATTTTCCCTGTAATGGTAGTTAATCAGTTTGGACATGGATGAGTTGATCAGACTTATTGCCTCTTGACGGCAATGTATAGTCACGCCCTATGCCAGTATTCTCCATATAAGGCAGCACGTGTGTGCCCTAGATAAAGTACCTAACCATGGTCTTGCCAAACGATCCTGACGTAATGTATATTGCATAGGGTGCTTACAGGACCTTCTTAATTCCGTACGTTACATGTATTTATTACGCATGATGCGTGCTTTGCAGTGAAAAAAATCATCATGTGAAACTGTTACAACTATTTTAAAATTAACTGTTCTACTTTTATTCTCGATGCCTGAATTCCATAAAAAGCCAATTGTTTCAAGCTGGCTCTCAAATGTCTTAATATTACCTTTCATAGGGTTTTTCTTCACATTTGGACTCTTGTTGTCTTCTTTTTTCAAGGGTATCGATATCAATTTTTCAATCATTGGTAAATATTTTCAAGTTGCGGCATGTAACATTCAGTTGGTCGATTTTCGTGTTCAACATCGTGAAATTGACGTACATTGTACTTATCTTTCTGATCATTCTTTAAAAAGCTATATTAATTTATGCGATGCATGCATTTCCTTTATGCCATCGTTTGAAAGGACTTGTCTGGTACCATATAGATCCCTATCGTCAGACAGAACATTGTGACTATCATTGTTGTCGATGTGATCCGCTGTGTGTCCAGGATTAAGCTCAACGTTGCCACTCGTAATAAGGAGAAAAAGAACACCCTCAGAGTAAGCGTAAATGCAAGCCCGCTTACCGATCGTCAACGTCTGTAATATTGTCTCTCCGTTCACAAGCTTAACAAATCTACTAATTCTCGCTTTCCAGAGAGGTCTATGCACATTTTTCGCAGATTTTTTTTGTCAGTGCAAGAAAAACAACAACACGCCAATCCATTACAACAATACGAGTTTATATAAAGATATATCCTACATCCTTATTCATATTTTGTAATGATAGACAATTGGTGAACGTTTTCGGTTGAGCATATTTCCATCTGAAAACTGGTTCATATTTTCCCATACAAATGCAGTAACCTGTAACTACTTAAATATACATCGATTGTCTATCTTTGAGCATACCACGAAAGAAGTAACCAGTCTGAATAAACTCAGTGCTATTAATCTTCGTCTGTCCTTGTAATATAATGATAACCCATCAAATTTACCCACCTGTCCACTTGGTGATTAACATTTTAGGCATATATTGTTCTCTTGACTTACAGCAAATAAAGGAAATTAATTACAGAACGAAACTAGAGAATTATGTGAAGCCAGTCAAATTTCGTTAGTAGGTAAAGTAATTGTTTTAAATATCCTTGATCTGCCCATATTCATAAATATTTTTCAGCACCTCCAAATCCATCGGCAAAATATGAAATATACCCAAATCGTACTTTGTAAAAATTTGTTACTAAAAACTTTTTGAAAAGAATTAATATATTAGTTAACAACAAACGCACTTTCCGCAATAGTGAGAATGAAAATATCGAGCATCTATTATACGACTGCAACATTACTTCAATGGGGTAGTACTCGTTTACTAAACGGTTTGCATCTTGTCCAAATATTGGACAATAATGCAAATAAAACAATTATTTAGGAAGTGAATACTTAGACATTTTTTGTGTAATCTCTTGTTTATTTTGGATAAATAGTACATTTTATCACGTGTGCGCGTCGTTTCTATTTCTGTTGCATTATATTTGTGTCATTATATTATTGTGATAACTATAAATGTTTTACTTGTAAAGTGACATAATGATGGTGTTCCCTTACCCAGGAGTCAACCTGTTACGTGTATAACAATAAAATACAAAATAAAAAAATAAAAAATGATATTGTCAAGTTTTCAAGTCAAATCACACATACTTAATGAACGGCTATTAAAATGAAATATCGATCATTTAACAATACTGTCCAAACTAAAGAACAAAGCTTTAATTATGTTCGCAATGCTGTAAAAATTCATCACAAATCGAAATTCCATCTCACGGACGGATTAGAGCTTCAAAAAAGATACAGGAGTATCCTTCTAAACAGCAAAATGTTTACGAATTGTGTTGTACATTTGACAGCATTTGTCACAAATGCAGCATCAATATACATTTATTGCAAATGATACATATTACTGCATACTAAATGCGTTCATATTTTCTGACGTGAAATTTCTTATAAATCAAATTGAAACAAACAACTGGTTGATTAGTTCGGTGATGCAAAATTACAAGATTGATATTCGACACATCAAGGGATAAAAGAAATGTAATCGCAGGTGCCCTTTTATGTGTATGAATTTTATATCGCCTTATTTGTATAGATTGCATCATTAGAGCTCTTCCATTTGGAATAACAGTTTATGTAACTAATTAGCATGAAAAATATTCTTGCTTAAATCCGTATTTTCCTTATGTGTGGAGGTGTAATGCTTATATTTGTTGTAAATTATGTTACTGGATTTGATTTAGATTTTTTTTAATAATTTTGTTCATGGCTGTGTAAATATATTTAAATTTGTTAATAATCTTAACAATAAGATTCAGTTGATAATCTTAATAATAATACAGTTAATAATCTTAATAAGACTCAGTTGATAATCTTAATAATAATACAGTTAATAATCTTGATAATAATACAGTTAATAATCTTAATAATAAAACAGTTAATAATCTTAATAATAATACAGTTGATAATCTTAAAAAGACTCAGTTGATAATCTTAATAATAATACAGTTAATAATCTTGATAATAATACAGTTAATAATCTTAATAATGATACAGTTAATAATCTTAATAAGACTCAGTTGATAATCTTAATAATAATACAGTTAATAATCTTAATAATAATACAGTTAATAATCTTAATAATAATACAGTTAATAATCTTAATAAGACTCAGTTGATAATCTTAATAATAATACAGTTAATAATCTTAATAATAATACAGTTGATAATCTTAATAATAATACAGTTAATAATCTTAATAAGACTCAGTTGATAATCTTAATAATAATACAGTTGATAATCTTAATAATAATACAGTTGATAATCTTAATAATAATACAGTTAATAATCTTAATAATAATACAGTTGATAATCTTAATAATAATACAGTTAATAATCTTAATAAGACTCAGTTGATAATCTTAATAATAATACAGTTAATAATCTTAATAAGACTCAGTTGATAATCTTAATAATAATACAGTTAATAATCTTAATAAGACCCAGTTGATAATCTTAATAATAATACAGTTAATAATCTTAATAATAATACAGTTAATAATCTTAATAATAATACAGTTAATAATCTTAATAAGACTCAGTTGATAATCTTAATAATAATACAGTTAATAATCTTGATAATAATACAGTTAATAATCTTAATAAGACTCAGTTGATAATCTTAATAATAATACAGTTAATAATCTTAATAAGACTCAGTTGATAATCTTAATAATAATACAGTTAATAATCTTAATAATAATACAGTTAATAATCTTAATAAGACTCAGTTGATAATCTTAATAATAATACAGTTAATAATCTTAATAATAATACAGTTAATAATCTTAATAAGACTCAGTTGATAATCTTAATAATAATACAGTTAATAATCTTAATAAGACTCAGTTGATAATCTTAATACTAATACAGTTAATAATCTTAATAAGACTCAGTTGATAATCTTAATAATAATACAGTTAATAATCTTAATAATAATACAGTTAATAATCTTAATAAGACTCAGTTGATAATCTTAATAATAATACAGTTAATAATCTTAATAATAATACAGTTAATAATCTTAATAATAATACAGTTAATAATCTTAATAAGACAGTTGATAATCTTAATAATAATACAGTTAATAATCTTAATCATAAGACTTAGCTAATCATCTCAGCAAGACTTAGTTAATAATTGCAATAATAAGACTTAATAATTAATCGTAGGAATAAGACTTAGTTAATAATCTTAATAAACGCGACAACTGTTGGTTGGATAATCTACATAAAAGGTACGATGATGTTCACATCTGTATTAAACTTAATGATCATTAAACGTTGAGGGGAAACTTTGCGATAACAATTGTAAAGAATTGCATCTTCGAAATTCTCTAATAAATATTTTATATTTCTGCATGGTATGATATTGTATGTAACTTCATTGTCGCACTATCCATCTAGCCAATACCGCATACAAGTATTGTATTTGTCCCTAGATAAATCCAAGCAAAAATATCGAGTTCGTGCATAACGGTAAAACGTGGGCCTAATACGTCACATGACGTGCATCACTTCATAATTTCTATACTTTTATTTGTTTGATTAGGATTTTTAACGTAGCTTTAAAAAATTTCAGTCATATTGATACGATTTGCAGCGAGGCAATAAATAGTGATGTCTAGCCGCAGACATATAGCATGATGCCCCACCCAGTCACATTATCCTGACACCAGGCCGACCAGTCCTAACTCTAACCTCATAATGCTGAGCGCCAAGCGAGGCAGCTGTTACTACCATTTTTTTAAAAAATCTTTGGTAAGACTCGGCCGAGGATCGAACCCACGACTTCCAGCTCCCACGGCGTTCACTCTAATCACTAGATCACCGAAGTGGTTCTCTTTAATTTTGTATGAAAATCTACGTAAATTCTTCCAACCTTTATCAGATTTCGAACGTACCAATTTTACTATCGGCTCAAAGAATCTTTCCAACGAGGAACAAGTATTTAATATCGATAGACCCCAAATCATCCACTATCAAATTCATTGTACAGATTGAATCATTAATCGCAGCTTCCAAAGTCATCTTCATTTGAAAAGAATATTTACAGAATTTGGTATCTTTATTTAGTTGAATAGGTTTGACGTTCTTCGGAATAATAAAAAACAACATTGGAATGTTAATTTTATTAAAGAAATGTATAAATTACACCGCATGCACGTTGATTAAACTAAAAACAACAAATAGCAAATACATAGAGAAGAATAAAACACATTACAAACATTTAAAAAATTATGATTTCATATAATGAATTAAAATACTTCCATCAAATATCAAATACACGAAATAGAATTAAAAAAACGAAACGTGTTACCACAGCAATTATATGAACTGTCCATTTATATTTCACCCATCATATTAGATTCCGAAATGGGAAGTTGTTTAAAATGTAGTGATGTTTTAAAATATTTCTCTTCAATATAATTTATAAACTTTGTCGATTGTTTCAGCAGTGTTCTCAGTAATAAAAAATAATTAAAATAATAGAATTGTTTGCAATCAAATATCGGTTATTACATACAGAATAATATATCGATATTTGCAATATTCCACGTGGATAAAAGACTGAGAATCAACACTAACATCAAATTATCACATACATGTTAATAGGAATTCTATCGAGAATGTTTGTTCTTGACTACAAAATCTTCCAAAAAATTGATTTGGTATTTTCGCTTATTCTAGCTGCCCAAAATATTTAATCTGTTGACACAAACATGTATCTTCATGTATACTGTATGTATCGCTTGCTTTTGTCTTCTTGTGTACCTTAATAGCATCTTCACTTGCACTATTAAATTAGGGTTTAATTTTCACAGATGAAGGTCAGGTGACTTAACGCTTTCCATGCGAAACGATTCACCACAAATATCAAAATTAAATGGTGTGTCACAGTTATGCATCTCTGTATGCATTGTGAACTCAAATTTCATGTACAAATATTTACCTCATTTATTACATTGTATGTATAGAGATTCCCCCATTTGTTCCATTTTGAATGGTTTAACGTGGTCGGAATAAATTCGCTAGCTAAATATATTCGCGCTGATTTCACATTCCATGTGTTTGTCGCAATCACATATCTTCATTGAGACTTTAATCAAAAAACCTCGCTACATTGCCCCACATATTGCAAATATACATGTAGTATAGTATCATTAGTGCTTATCTTAAAGTGTGATAATTAAACTGGACCCATTTTTAAATACTTTTTAGAAAACGTCTCTTTTGCTTGGTCTTCACAGCAATTACACATTTTACCTTCGGCCCAACATTTGCCTTCATATTGCACATTTTGATGGGCTTGTCAATAGAGTGATTTGATGTATTACGGTAACCCATTTCGAGTGATCTGTCTTCATTGTGAAAGCACATTGTGCCTCCGTCTAAACAATATCATACAGTTTTCACATTTGAAGGCCTTTTCACCAGTATTGTATCTTAAAGAGTGATTTGACCAGATAAGATACAAACTATGTGCGATGTAGCACAATGTACCACCTATTTAATAACACTTGAATAGTTTGTCACCAATTTGAATATTTCAATTTTATAACCAAATGGAGCATTTCCAATTATTTCTCATTGGAAGCTTTTCTCACCTGCACAAATGATTATGTGCTGTATCAAAGTAGAGCCACGAATAAATCCAATACCAAATATGTCAGTCCTGTGAGGTGTTTTGTACGGGGTTTTGATGGGTGTGGGTATCCTTGTGCACTAACATATTTTTCTTATAGGTAAATGACATCCCGCAGACTTCACATTCGAAAGGTATTCTACCTATATGACACTTCATGTGTCTTGTTAATTCATAATTCCATGTAAATAATTTCGCACATACTTCACATTTGAAATTTTTGGCAAGTATATGTTTCCTTTTGTGTGATGCTAACTGTGACTTGCCGCTATACACTCCACCACATATATCACATTCAAATCCTTTGTCGCTAGTGTGCAGATTCGCGTGTGCTGTCAAAGTGGACTTAGAGCTAAACAATTTCCCACAGGTTTCGCATTTGAAGAGGTCGCCACCATTATGTATCTTCATGTGCTTTTTCAAACTAGAGTCCTGCCTAAACAATTTCCCACATATTTCACATTTGAATGGTTTATCACCAGTGTGTAAATTCATGTGTTTTGACAAATCGGATTTTCGGACAAATATCTTCCCACAGATGTCACATTTGAACGAATTGTCATCGGTGTGTATCTTTAGGTGTTCTAACATACTAGATTTGCGTAAAAAGAATTTCCCACATTTTTCACATTGATTTCTCTTGGAAGAGGTATGCTTCAGCATGTGTAAGGAACAACTTTTTCTGCGTGTATATGCCTTTCCACATATTTCACATTTGAATGCTTTGTAACCAGCGTGCATTTTCGTGTGCGACGAATATTTGGATATATGCTTAAACAAATCCCCACATACTTCACATTTGTATGGCATGTCAATGACGTCACAGTTGCTTTTCTTCATGTGTGAATACAAATTAGAACCGAATTTAAAGGCTTTCCCACACGATCCACATTTGTGTGGTTTCTCATTACTGTGCGTCACACTGTGCTGTGACAACTTTGTCTTATCTCTGAACTTCTTTCCACATATTTCACAACTGTGTGGTTTTGCCCTCGTGTGTGCCTTCCTGTGTTCTGACAAATTATCGGTATGTGTAAACAATTTCCCGCATATCTCACATTTGAGATTTGTTTCAGTGGCCATCGTCGTTTCTTGTTCCGGTTTAGACATCTGCAAACTGATTTACTTTACTATTAACACTAACAATTCGCTCCACATCGATTAAACTGACCCGGAAAACAAGAAGAACACATTTATAATGCAGTATTATTGTACACATCATTCCAAAAGCAGGCCTGTTTCATGTTCAAGTAGGGAGTTGTCATTTTAAATTAAAATATGTTGATTCCATGTATCTGGCTGTAATTTGTTTTTCAAGTACTAATATGTTCTTCTGTTCGTACAAATCAAACCAATAACTTCATTTTAAACGTTTTGCCTGCCAAATTAGTTTCGCTTGATGCTGAAATTCAAGTCGTTTTCACCCCACTGCAAAATAGATATGATTGATCCATCGGCAAGCAAAGAAAACATCGTGGAATGCGGTAAGTCATGGAACAAATACAAGCAATAATTGGCACGAGAAAAACGTGTGTCGTATTGAAATGGTATTGAACAAAAAATGAGCATTGCTCAGAAGGGCATAATACTATAGAACCGTCAGAAATAAAGACGAGAATAAAACACAAATGTATTATTCATAACTAAAACACCATGTCAATCTATGTCTGTCTGTCTGTCGGTTTGTCTGCCTGACCGTCCGTCCGTCCACCCACCCACCCACCCACCCTCCCATCCATCCATCCATCCATCCATCCATCCATCCATCCATCTATCTATCTATCTATCTATCTATCTATCTATCTATCTATCTATCTATCTATCTATCTATCTATGTATCTATCTTTCTATCTATCTATCGATCTACCGAAAAGAGAGGGAAGCGCTAAGAGTTTGTTGCTTAATGCTGCATGAGAATGTTTGAAAATATTAACAGAAGTCTTATATGTTATATTTTGCCCTATTGTTCATTTATAGGTGACTAGCTAGTGAAACTCGGGCATTATAAATGCACGAAAGTGAAGATCGATTTTGTCTATCTTTATACTCTGTAAATGTGCTACGTGGTTCTTAACTGTTATTGGATCTTGCCCATTTTTGTCAACAATGTATCAAATTTAGCAATGCTTATCATTTTAAAATCTATAGCCACCGACTACAGTTTAATAATCATTCTGATTGTACTTTGTGCCGCTGCAAGAAGTTCGGAATAGACACGCACTTATGCATGTAATCTTAATTGTTTTACTAGCACCAGTAGATAAACCGGTTACTATCGATATATTGTACTGACCTATTGACATTGAAATACCATACAACCATTGTATGAGTAACATTCGGAACAATATTCCGATTGGTGCTCCTACAACTGTTGTTGTTGACGTGAGTCCTGTTCCACCAAGTAAACAAAACAACAGATTTTACTGTGGTAATCCTACAAATAGCATGTACCGCTTCGATGGCCAAAGTGGTTATAACGCCCCCCCCCCCCTTTGGATACATGATGTCTTGGGTTTTAATTCCGGCCGAGTCTTAATGAAAGGTACTAGCAGTTGCGTTACCTGAGCATTAATAGGTTAGATGTTGGGATTGGTCGGTCGGGTATTAGGACAATGTGATTGGGTGGGGCATAATTCTACACGTCCGTCGGATGACGACTGTGCGTTAGACATTACTATAAACTGCCATATTGCAGACATCGTATCGATTGGACTGAAAATGTTTAAAGCCCCTTTAAAAATCCAAATCACACATACACAAATAACATATACAATCAAAAAAAACTGTTTGTATTTCATGATTAAAACTGAATAAATGCGTGATTTTACCAGGCCCATCAGGTTGCAGAATTTGTAACGAATTTAACTTTTTTAGTAACACAACTGTCATACAATAATATAAACATTCTACTCAAGATACATTTAAATTTTATGGTAATTGTATGTTCTGCGATCTAGCACAGTTGTCATTCAAATATTTATCAATCTCATCACTAAATGATATTTGAAATAATAGTTCCGTCCCGTCCAAAAGCCGTTGCCAGAAGAAGTGGGTCCTTTTTGGTCATGTCGTCAACGACTGTTTCATTTGTTTATACTAAAACACCACGCAGCACTAGATTTGGTAATGACACGTTAGGTTGGTTCGAACTATCACGTTAAATTTGACTCATAACCAAGTATCTTTGAGTGTTTAAAGGGATCTTTTAACACCGTTCTGACTCAGATATTCGTCGACAAATATAATAAAATTAACAATTTCTGTTAACATCCTATGTCAACTGGTCCAACACCTGTATGGTTAATTCCGCAAATTGATCATAACGGTCAGACTCCATCATTTATATTTAATGTAGCATGTAATGTTAAAAATTCCATCAAAATCGGCTAGGTAGTTTACATGAGAGATCTCAAGTAAATTTGATCTTGAGCTATCAATGTTATTGCTGTCGAATATATTAGATATTTTGAAAGCCTGGAATTAGGTTCGTTATGTATTTATTACTCATCCGACAAGCTAATGGTGTTAATTCACACCATCCATTATAATAACCGAATATAATAAATAAACACAATCCAAAATTGCTCGACGTTAAGGTGCGAGGTATATGTTTGACAAAGCCGTTGACGTTATCAAAAAATAATTCGACTCTTTGTAGCTTTAGATTCAGTTTTTCAGCTTCCTACTTGGACATCATATTTATGCATTTTGCAAATGAAATTACAACGTGTGGTGGAAGTGGCACTTTTGCGACAATCATATATTTGTCGAAAATATTAAACGTAATTAATTTACCAGTCTGATCTTCAAAAATCACCAGCTCACATTTATCGACAGCAATTAGAACGCCAGAGAACTCAGTCATATCTGTTTTTATGGCAAACATGCTCAGATATAAATCAGAAATACGTCGGGCTGAGTAACATCCGGCTAAGGGGCTAGTGGCCTTATTTCAATAAAATCTTTCCATTGCATGCTGGATTGTTAATAGTCAAGCCACCCAAAAAACATGCCTATCACAAAAACGTTCCCGCTAAATCATCTTTTGAGGTGTGTTAGATAAACACATGATCTGTATTGATTGTCTAACAGTAGAAAGTTAACTACTGAGAAATAAAGCTAGAGAATATTGAGTAAGATTAATTGTTCAAGGTCCATACAGAACATCGCCAAATAACTGTACTCATTTCTGACATAACTGGACGTACTCACTGTAATAGGACTCGACATACATATGTAGTTGTTTATACGTCCCTCCGCTGGAAATAGACTAGTTCAGGAATTGGAAATGACTGGCCAGCAGGAATGCACAGACAATAACTGTCTTAGAACCCACCTGGGGAATATAATCAGGTTTGAAATTATAAATTAACAAGAAACTTAAGTTATGTTCTTCTTTTATATCATTTGTGGATTTCTTTTTTTAAAAAAAAAACATTTGCTGGGAGTTGCAAACAAACTGGAAGGTATACTGCCAACTTTCAATACCATATTCATTGCTTTAATGACTTCATATTCAACTTGACCTTCGAAACATATAGCATAAAATTTTGCTATGTTGAAATGATTCAATATATGTTTAATTTGCAACGAACACAGTGTTGTGTGTTCAAAAGTTTCATAATGGTTTCGTACAATCTTACTTTTTCAATACGTCTGTTAACATTTGGAATGCCTCCGTTAATCATTCTCTGTGATAAGGTATATGTAATCAGATCACAATTAAGAGTTCAAATTCAATACCCAGTAGTTCCAGTCTATTTTTAGAGCATGTATTCCTGTCTCCTTTTGCTGGTGATACAAGAGTCAGATTAGGCATTCTTGGTATAGATTTTAAGGCAATTCTAAACTGCTTAGAATATGAGTTGACGGTATCGTAGCTTGTGTGTGTTTGGACGACAGTGTGCAGGCAGTATTAAGGTCCTGGTGATCATCCGGAAGTCACAACTGTGTACCATTGCACGCTGGTGTGTTTACAGTCCAGCTTCTCAATAACATGCCGGTGAACGTATTACAAAAACTTTACCGTGATGTCATCGTTATAATTATATTAGATTTGAACGTTCAATACTGCGAAACTAATGTAGAGAATACAGAGTAAGATTACTTTGTTCAGGGTCCATATAGGATCTCGCCAAAGAGCTGTATTCATTCCATGCTTGATGGAAGAGTGACCGGAATACTCGACACGAAGATGAAACGTACGTATCTACATTCTTGGGTACTCAACTGGACATACTCATTGTATTGGGACTCGACATACATATGCAGCTGTTCATACGTCTCTCCGCTGGAAATGGACTAGTTCAGGAACTGGAAATGACTGGCGAGCGGAAACGCGACGACAATAACTTTCTTGGAACCCACCTGGGGATAATCAGGTTTCAAATTAAAATTATAAATAAACTAAGTTATGTTCTTCTTTTATCTCATTTGTGCATTTCGTTTTTTTAACTTAAATTGGTTGGGAGTTGCAAACAAACTGGCAGGTATAATACCAACGTTCAATACCATATCCATTGTTTTAATGAATTCATATTCAGCGTGACCTTCGCAACATATAGCAGAATTTAGTGCTATTTTAAAATGAAGTCGTTTCAATATTTGTTTCATTTGCAATATACACATTGTGATCTGTTCAAAGGTTTCATAATGGTTTCGTACAATCTTACTTTTCTATTACGTCTGTTAACATTTGGAATGCCTCCGTTAATCATTCTCTGTTATAAGGTATATGGAAACAGATCACAATTAAGAATTCAAGTTCAGTACCCATTAGTTCCAGTCTATTTGTAGAGCATGTATTCCTGTCTAATTTTGGTGGTGATACAAGAGTCAGATGCATCCGTGGTATTGATTTTAAGGCAATTGTTACATGCTTAGAATATGAGTTTATGATATTGTATCCTGTGTGTGATTCGACGACAGTGTGCAGGGAGTAATAAGGTCTTGGTGATCATCAGGAAGTCACAACTGTGCACCATTGCACGCTCGTGTATTTTCAGTCCGGCCTCTCAATAACATGCCGGTGAACTTTTTACAAAAAATTACCTTGAAGTCATCTTTAAAGTTATGTTAGATTTGAACGTTGAATACTGCGAAACAAATGTAGGGAATACATAGTAAGATTACTTT